>OZ057398.1:117758896-118358896 GCA_964056695.1 Melieria picta
ATGAAGTATAAAGTAGACGAGTGTTTAACTAGCCCGAACTGAGAATCGAACCTAGGGCCTCTGGCATGGAAAGCCAAAACTGCGTTGCTAAACAAAAAAACATCATGAATTTAAGCGCTAAAACCTAAACGTAGCACTCGACTGAAGGTGACAATTTGGCCGATTAAGCCGAAGTCAAATAACTTAAGCCTAAAAGTATGCAATATACAGCTACAAATGTTCGTTCAGTGTTGCTTATGCTGTATATTGCATACTTTAAGGGGAATGAATCACGCAGTATAAATGGCAGCCGGAAATGGTGCCACTAGCTAGTTTTGGTTTTGGCAAGCAAGAGAGTGAAACGGATTATTATTGATGGGGATGATGCACTGCGACTTGTAGATCTATTGTGCCCCCTTCTTGGACTTCACAGACTGTCAGTGAGTCCGGTATCCAGGAGGAATTTTAGTATGCTTCCTACACCTCTGGATACCCAGTCCGTACCTGGTATAAGATGGTCCCTCAGGTGCTTCTTTCTTTTATGCATGAGTACAGGGCACTCTCCTAGTATATGTAATGCAGTCTCGTTTTCCTGCAAGCAGAACCTGCAAAACCGTTTTCACGGATTCCTAGTTTGGCCAGATGATAATTCAATCTGCAGTGCCCTGTTAGCATTCCCGTGATAATCCTTAGATTATTCTTTGATAGGGTCATGCAATCCTCGAATCTTTTCCTATTGTAGGACTCCATAACCATCTTGGAATGCTCTAGACCTGGTAGATTTTCCCAGTATTGAGTCCTTCTGGTTATCTCGTCCTTTCTCGTTAGGATAGAAGAAGCTCCTTTTCCCAAACCACAAAAGGGTTCAGGGCCGACAAAAGGTGTGGAAGCTCCTCTCCTTGCCAGTTCGTCGGCCCGTTCGTTTCCCTCAATGCCAGCGTGGCCCGGAACCCAAAGTACCCAGACCTGGTTGTACCGGCCAAGTTCGTTAAGCTTCTCAAGGCACTCCAAAACCAGTTTCGAGGACACCTGGTAGGATCTAAGAGCCTTGATTGCCGCTTGGCTGTCGGAGAGGATAGCAATCTTACGGTTCCGGTATCTCCTCGCCAGATTGAAATAAGCACACCTTTCAATGGCGTATATTTCCGCCTGGAAGATAGTGGTGTGTTTTCCCGTATGTTCCGAGTATCTTATCCTCGGCCCGGTGAAACGGAATATTGAAATAAAATAAAGTGACTGACTACTAAGGTGAACTGAACTAAAGAGTTTCAGTTGTGTGTTGTTTTATTTTGACACAATCCAACGATACGAACTGCGCCTGCATTGGCCAACACAAACTGACTTTTATAACAATTTTAATAACCCTCACTTTTGACATCGCTACCTTTGCCTTACAATATCGTGCTATATGCATTTATCTTCTATAAACAATTCGGCCTTCGGTCTGTATTTTGGCCGAAGACGATTACTGGCCGAATGTGGCCGAAGCCGATTAATCGGTCGGGCTTAACCTAAACTTCTTCTCTGGTAGATTGGCTTAGAGTGGCAAGTCGTAATATGTTCGTTCCCCAAACAAAAATTTGATGAATTGGTTAATCAACTTGTTTAAGAGATTCATGTAAAATTGAATGTCCCGTATTTAAAGTGAAAATGAAACCGCAGAGTCCATTCAAAAGACATCATCACCATAAAAGCTTTAAATTTAAACTTTAAATTTTACTGCATTATGTCGACTTTACTTATTCAATGTTTTAGCTGACACACGTTTAAAGAAACTTCTTTAAGATGACATTTGAAAAATGTATAAAACTCTTTTAAATACGACATTTATTCCTTTGCAAACCTCTTTTAAATTTAATTACGAAACTTACCGTTTTGGTGCCACTGGACGTTGATGTCGCAGTTCGTTGGCCACTGATTGAGGCAACACAGAGTACAGTAGTCTGAAACACACAAATTCGCATACAAATTCAATTTTAAATTGTTGCAATCTTTAGTAATGTTTATTTGAAAAGTTTTTCAATAAAGTTTTATCAGTTCTACGCACCGGTCGGTTTTCTGTTTTTCACTCTCCAAATCTCGATAGGTTTGCTGCAGTTTATCGGTTAGCATTTCCAGATTCTTTGTCAACTTGTATTCGGCTTCGAATTTTTCGGATAACAGCACCAAATCCCTTGTGGCATCATGTAACGGCACATCGGAGATGTAAAGTCCCTTTCTGCAAAAAGTTTCAATGGGTAAATGTGTAAAGTAAGTAAGGTAAAGAATATTAAAAAGCAAATGCAGAAATTTAATAAACCGCTCTCAATGTGTCGCTGACAATGACAGAGGCGCCGCCTCTGGTCATGATTAGTATTTACAATGCAGCGGCATTAACGGCATTAATGGCATTAACGGTGCTTAAAGTGAGTTAGGTTGCAGGCGGCGTTGGCCGTATGGCCGATTTTCCCCACACACACACACACACACAAAGATAAATACCGCAGCGACCGCTTTGCGTTGGCAAATCGCATTTTCAATTTTATTTGAATTTTTATCGTTTTTGCTAATTTTATTTTATATTTGTGGCGCCGTAAAAATTTCGCTTTCATTCTCGTTGGGGCTGCCTGAAAACAATTTTGTGCAAATATTTTGGCTGTACGCGTCGTCCTGGGGCCGAGTTTGTTATTATCAGCGCGCGTTGTTGTGCTCAGGGGCGCGGAAACACAGCAAGGAAATTCTCTTAAAATTGATAAGCGTGCAGTGAAATGTGTGTGGGATAAGAAGGCAAGAGGTCGGGGGCGGAGGGGGCTTTTAGGCCGCAACCAGCTGCCACTGCCGCTGTTGTCGATGACTGCAAATGAAGCGAGAATTGCCGACACTGCAGAAGACCAATTGTTCTGGTGAGCAGCGAACACGAAAACAGGCAAAGCTGGGCAGCTTTGTGTGGTGCGTTGGGGAGGAGGAGGAGGCAGCCGGCTGAGAAGACGCTAAAACAAAGTAGACCGTCGAGCGGCAACAGCAGCGCACTTTCTGCTTCAATAAAATTGAAAAATGGCAAATCACTTGGCAGGCGATTTATTTCGACCGTCACTTGCTGGAGGGGCACTGCGGGCAGGTTATGGCGGCGAGAAATTGCATTGCGCCGAAATTCTGGCAATTCGGATTATTTCTTGCTACAGTTCCAGGCTTTACAATGACAAAATGTACAAAACTTTATGGAATGTGCGCGGCCAGCAGTCATCGTGCACAGCTGTGCATAGATGATGCAATGGTCATGTTTGAGGGTTGCCAGCGCTTGCAAATTTTATTATATATATGGAAAAATAAATGGTGATGACAGCGAAATAAATGTTCTGAAATATATTTTATGGCAAATATTTTATAAAATCGTTGAAGATAAAATGTCGCCTAAGTGATTTAAGATGTTGTTCGGGCGGTAATTGCTTCAGCGGAAAGCATTGTCAATGTGTTTGTGCGGTCATCAAAGAATATTTGCGTTTCGCTTGACACGTGTTGCGTTTGGCAGTGGGGTATTTGAGTCTATTTGGCAGTTTTTCTTGTTAATACAATTAAGCACAGACTGCAGATGAAGCGACAAATTTGCTTTTACTAAGAGGACTGACTGAGAGCTGACTCTTCATGCCACAGACTTGGGTTCAAAACCTATTTAATTCGGGCTGGCTAAACACTCGTTTACTTCCATCGTTATCTCCTTGTAACACCGTGCGACAGCATTTTTCACACCGGGAAAAATCCATATGTGCGTGAAACTAGAGACCAAATATAGTAATACTGCGTACTCAGTTTTTCATTTCTACATTCTTTGTCCTTTTAAAAGGACTTCAAAATTTTGAAGGGGATAAAAAATAAAAAAATTATAAAAAATACTTAAACTCGTTAGAAATTGGCGATATGTATATCAAATGAAAGAGGAAAGGCTCAAGAATTTAAATACAATTTATCTTTTATCTATTTGTAAAAAAATGATATGAAAAAGGTCCTTTGAAAATTTGAATCCTTTATATCCTTGAAAATTTATATAGAATTTTCTTGAAAAGTAAGTATGTTACAACCCCAAATCTCCTTGATCACGGTCAAAATTTCATTATTCTCGTTTCATTGATTTTGTATCTTTTTATTATTTAAAATACTGATACTCAAATAAATTCGAATTTTTGTACTTCATTAGAATTGCAGCTTCCGCCTTTTTTTTAATAACTTTCGAACTAATAAAGTTAGAGTAATGCAATTTTGACACGTGATCAGGGAGATTCGGGGTTTTAACACACTCACTTTTCAAGAAAATTTGATGTAAATTTTCAAGGATATAAAGGATTAAAATTTTCAAAGGACCTTTTTCATATCCTTTTTTTAGAAATAGATAAAAAATTAATTTTATTTAAATTCTTGAGCCTTGCCCCTTTCATTTGATATACATATTATAACGAGGTTAAGTATTTTTTATATTTTTTTTAATTTTTATCCCCTTCAAAATTTTGAAGTCCTTTTAAAAGGACAAAGAATGTAGAAATGAAAAACTGAGTACGCAGTATTACTATATTTGGTCTCTAGTTACACGCCCATATGGATTTTTCCGGTGTGAAAATTTTTTTTAATTTTTGTCGCACGGTGTAATAAGCGTTTGAACCTTTCTTCTATCCACAAGAAGAGGGCGAAAGAAGTACACAAGCAAACGATAATTAGAAGACCAAGTATCTCTTCAAGAATCGAAGAAAAACTGCCAATAGATCCTTCCCCTTTTTTATCATCCGCTTAAAATCTGTGCTATTGGACATATTGAAGAAACCGCAGTGCACTCACATTTCAAACAAGTGGGATCGTCACATCATAACGAGCCATATAGAACTAAGCGTGTCCCAAAGCGAGGCGGCCACCATAACGTAATCTAACTTAAGAGATGATTTTGACAGCTAAATAACCATTGAGCAGTAAAGATTTCTCTCCCTGAGCTAAGATGTTCTTTCTGCTTATACAGAACTATAAAAAAATATAAACCCCTTTCCGATGTTCGATGATATTTTGACATATACCTATACTTATACATTAGACATGATTTATGCACGATTTTTTAATTCCAATGTTCCGGAACCTTTTAATTTTAAGCGATTTGATGAAAAAAGTGTATGAGTCGAAATATTTGGGGCGCTAGAATGGGGTTAAATGGCATCGTATCGAGGTCAAAGTTCACAAAAGTGCTTGAAAATTTGACAAATTGCTTAACAGCTGTTCAGAAATTGCTATGAGAGGGTTAAAGTCTATGAGTGCGTCCCACTAATTTTTCCTTTTGAACATTTCTTTCGAACGTACTGACCCCCTATCTCCAACCTCTAATGGAGCTCCCCTACAGAATGATAATTTTTATAAAATGGGCTTCCATGGCCCTCAGGTTGCTCCCAGAGGTATCAAATGTAAGACTGACCCCTACTTATTTTTCCTTCCGATTGTTTTTTCCATACACAGCTAACCGCTATCTCGAACTTTTAAAGGGGCTGCCATACAAAACTGGTTGTTTCCTCTATGGAATTGGCTCCCCACTTGTAAATTCAGTAGTAAAGTTAGCGAGGAATCATCGTATCTCAAAAACTACTGAACTGATTTAAATGATTTATTCAATAGTCGTCTACATTTTTTAGTGCAAAAAATACAAAATGAATTAAAGTTAAAAGATTCGCCACTAGAAGGCACCTTTCATACAAATAAAGTTGTGAGGTTACCAACTTTTGGGTTCTTATGAAGCAAAGATCAAAATGTATTGTCGAAATCTTAATCTTATTGTCGAAAAATTAATCTCCCCCCCTCCCCGCCCCCCTCCCAGTAATTTAGCCAAAGAACATGTTCCTCATCGCTCTCTAGTCACATTCGCCCTCAGTCTCATCGCTCTCGAGACAAATTTCGCAGTATCTCCTAAAAGCGCGCAGTATCTCCTGAATGCCGTCTAGTACTATAAATAAGTTTGTGTGGGTCCTTGCCTTACAAGTGCAACTAAATCTAGAGTTGGAGTTCCATATTTCATAGAAGAACAAAACAATATAAATTATCTTTAAAAAGCTGTTTAATCAATCAAGAAATTAATCAATTAATCAAGAAATTAATCAAGAAATTTTAGTCAGAATTTCACATTTAATGAAGTAGCAAACCATTTAGGAAGTCAGAAAAAAATATTAGTTCCCTCTATGCAGCAATAAATCTTCTCAGTGGAACAAAGGGGTCAACAGTTATGATAAATTTTTAAATAAAAAAAATAAGATCGCTGATGGCAAAACTAAGAAAACACTGAAAAGTAAAAGTAAAAACGCATAGGAATATTTATTATAATTTGTGCTTGGCGGCCATTTAATCCACTTATTTAATACTAAGAGTCAGCTTTAAATCGCTACCAAAAAAATTATATTAAATAAATCATTCAGTTTCAAAACGCGCTTCTCATACGCCACCAAAACGCCTCATCAGCAAAAGATTATCTTCTTTTAATACTTTTCGGAACAAATGACAAATGTCACACCATAAACTAAGTAGTTGCAAAAAATGTACCACAACAAAAACAGAAATGCAAAAATAAGACAAAACCCTTGGCCAACCACAACTATGGCCGTCACAGTCGAAACAAATTGTAGGGATCAGCTACAGAAGGAGAATTGTGGCTATGGTTGTGTCAGTGTTTATGTGTCTGTGTCTGCGTCTGTGCGTCTGTGTGTGTGTATGGAAGGAAACGCATTAATTTTTCGCTTGCCTCTTGAGCAACATTGAACTCGACTGCGACAGCGAAATCGAGTCAAGTTCACTTGACATATGAGCCTTGCGTACACTTATAACAAGAAATATAACAACAACAAAAACAATATACAACACTAAAACGACCAACGCCAATGACAGCAGTAAACTGTCAGAAAATTGACAGTCAGTTATTAAGTGTCGGGTAAATCGTCTGACTGACTGAGGGTGCGGCAACCGCAAGGCGACTTTCACTTTGTAATCTCGAGTAGATAATTAAATTTGTACATGAAGCGAACTTTGGCGTACGACTGGCTGTGGCGGCAATGAGTGGGAGGAACAAAGACTTGAAATTGTGGCCAATATTGAACTAAAGTACTATACATGACATAGCAATGGATCGAATGCCGCTGGTTACGGAGTGGGAGAAGATTAAATTGTAATGGGAGAATGTGTTGATGTGGTTTATGAAAAAAAATGGCAGCAGGAAAATGTACACAAAATGATTATGGGATAAAAATTCGTATACATTGAAAAGCATTAAATTTTGTAATTTTTGTAATAATTGCAATATGATGTGTAATGTGATTGTAAGCAGGAGGGCTGCAAACATTTCATAGCACTGAATTCATTCCGATCATTGTACTAGGCCCAAAGAGAAAGATAGGAGAGAAAAGGTATAGGAGAGGAATATAGTGGAAGGAGTAAGGGGTTCAATGGTCCAAATGTATTGAGTGCTATGGATGTTTGTAGTCTTCCTGCCCACCCTAACATCGAGGGATCCTTACTCCCTCCGCACTTCCTAGTTTCTTTGAAGGAACCTGAGGAGGTCGGGAAGAGTCTCTCTTAGAATATCGCTGTTCAATATTTGCCTCCTGCTTCTCGGCAATGCTGGGAAGTGGCAGCTAAATGCATTTTATTTTGTACACGCCCTCGAGACAGGATTAGCTTGTGGGGTCATCGATAATTCGCTTGTTTTCCAATCATGAGACGCAGTTCTTTTTAACTACTAATACGATTTCTAGTCATATTTCTTAAACATTTTAAATTACATGTATTGGAAGTTGGCCCAATGGATTTAAATTATATTCATTATATTACATTCATACAGGGACTTAACTATTATAAGTTTTTTAATAAAATAATTGCAATGTAACTATTACAATGCAACATAAATTTTATTTATTGATTATAATTATTATTTACGACAATTAATTTTTACGTTGCGTAATAACTGTTATGAGAAAACAAATTTTTTTTTCGTTTTCGATAATTATTGTTTTGGGATTTTTTTGTTTACGTTGCTTCATAACTTTTATTTATGACTTATTTTTTGAGAAATTTTTTTTTTAGAACATTTTTTTTTGAGAACATTTTTTTTACGTTCCTTAATAACTTTTATGAAAGAAATTTATTTTTCTACGTTGCCTTACCACATTTTAAGTATGAATTGTTTTTTTATTTGTTTAGTTGTTGGTGGAAATTAGGTTTCTGCAGTTAATTTGCGTTTGTCAATTTAAAACTATTAAAAATCAATTCATATCCAAAATGTGGTAATTCAACTTAAAAAATTTGTTTTCAAAATAATAGTTATCGGTAACGTAAATTAAAAAAGCCATAAATAAAAGTTATGAAGCAATGTAAAAAACAAAAATCCCAAAATAATAATTATCGACATCGAAAAATATAGTTGTTACTTATAAGAGTTATTATGCAACTCAAAAATATTTATTATCATACATGATAATAGTTATAGGTGACGTAAAAAATTTCTTATTGGGAATAATTATTATAAAACAATAATTTTAGAAATTTCTTAAATTAGGGCAAATTTTTCATTACCAAAAATATGGATAATAATTATTTTAGGTCTCTGCATTCATACGGTAAATTAGCTAAAACGGAGATATTTTTAACTCCAACTCTACTCACTTTGTCAGATCATCCAAATTCATTACACTGGGATAACACTGAAACAGTATGTGATCCGTTTCCGCAATGTACATCATTTGACCCTAAAAAATAAAAAAATGCAGATAATAATATTTAAATTAATTAATGTAAATTAGTTGGAAAATATGTACATTTTTAAAAATAAACACAAAATCTCATTTAAAAAAATGGAAACAATCTAAACTCTCCTCCCGAAGACGGAGCTCACTATTCGTTTTCTAAATAATTGAAATTGTGGATTGTACGTGTTTGCGCAATGAAGAAAACCGTTTAACAAAATCGATAAAAGCAACACGAGCACAGCAATAACAACAACAACACATTTGCATTGTAGTAAAATACAAAAACATTAGAGCGGAGCGAGAAAAACGAGTGGAAGCACGCGCGAAAAATTTATCCAATAAATTTGCCTACAGTGGGTGAACAGTTGGTGCAATAATCAAAATATCATGTTAATTTTTATTAACAACAACAGGCGCCGGAAAAAGCCACAAACACACACACACACACACACACACACAGAATGCACGGCCGCAGCAGTTTCGCACGAATGCGAAAACGTGCGCGTTCGTTGATTGGGCGCCCACAGCCTCGACTCCAGACGCGACTGGGCGCTGCTGTTGCCAGTGCTGCTCTGTGCCGTTAAAGTTTCAACGAATTAGGCCGCATTCAATTTGCGTAATATTAACTGCCATGTTCTGCTCACTAGTTGCGTGGTTGTCTCTGTGTGTGTGTGTGTGTGGGTGTAAACCTTGACTAGTCAACAGCAGTGCCGCTCAGTGGTGCAACGTGACCAGAGAACGGCAGAGTCGGTTGTGCAGCCGTTACGAGTGGCAAATGACCAAAAATTGTTAGGGCGTATTTAACGTATTTTCAGCCACTATTTTGCTTTAATGTTCGCACCGCAATGGCTCACAAAATGTTATGTTTGCCCCATGCAATGATTGGCGTTACCGTTATGCAATTCATTGCCCGGTTTGGGTATTCATTATATTAAGAGTCTAATTGTATTTATTCATTGAAGGTGACTGAAAATGATTTTGGTTGTGGATTTTCGTGATATTATTTACATTAAGTTGTGTGTGTTTGAACGGATGTGTGTCCTTTTCGATCTGATACGATCTGGTGTAGAAATGATGTACAATTGATCACTTTCAAATATATTCGGGCATCTGTAGGCTTAGCAGACAGTCTATTTCGGAGATTTAGTAGAATATAGACGATTCTTTGGTACGGCTTCGTCAAAAATTACTCAGGGTTTCAGCAAATATGTTGGTTTTATGCTCATGTTCTTAATTACACCGTGCGACAGCATTTTTCACACCGGGAAAAATCCATATGTGCGTGAAACTAGAGACTAAACATAGTAATACTGCGTACTCAGTTTTTCATTTCTACATCCTTTGTCCTTTTAAAAGGACTTCAAAATTTTGAAGGGGATACAAAATAAAAAAAATATAAAAAATACTTAACCTCGTTGGAATATGGCGATATGTATATCAAATGAAAGAAGAAAGGCTCAAGAATTTAAATAAAATTAATTTTTTATCTATTTGTAAATAAAGGATATGAAAAAGGTCCTTTGAAAATTTTAATCCTTATCTTTAATTTATGTAGAATTTTCTTGAAACTAACTATGTAACTATGTTAAGACCCAAGCTCTCCTTCATCACGTGTCAAAATTTCATTACTCTAACTTTATTGGTTCAAAAGTTATGAAAAAAAAGGCTGAAGCTGCAATTCTAATGAAGTACAAAAATTCTAATTTATTTGAGTATCACAATTTTAACCCTACTTCCCTATAGTATCATTTTTGATACTATTTTTTTGTTTTTTTTCAAATATCTTGTGAACGAGTGAATGGATTTAAAAAACGTTGAAAATGGTTGTCGATTTTTATGAAATAGTTAACAAAATTTAAAAGAAAAAATTTAAAATTTTTTTTATATCAATATTAAAAAAGTTACAAATTCCCTGTAATATCAAAAATGATACTATAGGGCGTTTCATTCATGACCTTAAAGGTAACTCCATAGTAAAAGTTCTATTCATTGAATAGGATGGTTGTGCTAGTAACCGGACACCACAGCAGAAAGTGGGTGGCAACCCTCCAGTAACCGGACATCACAGCAGAAAGTGATAATAAAAATAAAATTTCTCTATGCGCTCATATACCAAAAAAAACCGCGTTGTCATATTGTTGAGCATCAGGCATATGGCTAAAGAAATCTCAACGGAGCAAGCCTCTAAACCGCAGATGATCCTGGACTATAACAAAACCAAATCAGGTGTCGATACATGCGACCAAATTATGGGAACTTTTTCGGCTAAACGAGGTGTTTGGAGGTGGCCAATGGCGGTTTTTTCGTATATCCTGGATATGTCTGGTATAAATGCCTACAAAATATTCAAAGAGATTCACTCGGCTTCCTCTGACAAAAGACGTGATTTTCTAAAGAAGGTAGCAGAAGAGCTTGTGAAACCCCATATTGAGCGTCGTAAAAAGCCCCCACATGGCGCAAATGCACTCGCAATAATAAAAAAAGTTAAGATGCAAACTGGGGATGCGCATTCCGCCAGTCAAAATGCTCGTGCGGAAAAATTTGATCGACAAGAGCCAAAGAAAAGAGCTCGATGCGGTGTGTGTCCCTACAATCTAAAGGCCAACAAACATGGAAATTTTTGCAGTTCCTGCCATATGGCATTGTGTCCTGAGCATTGCAAGAAGTTCAACTTGTGTGAGATATGTCTTCACTAAAATATAAAAACAATATGTATTAAATTTTGTTTGTGTTTTACCGTAAAAAAAAAAAAATAGTATCAAATTTGATACTAACAGGGAATTAACGTCAAAAAGATTATAGGGAAGTAGGGTTAAATAATATAAAGATACAAAATCAATGAAGTGAGAATAATGAAATTTTGACACGTGATCAAGGAGATTTTTGGTTTTAACATATTTACTTTTTAAGAAAATTCTATATAAATTTTCAAGGATATAAAGGATTCAAATTTTCAAAGGACCTTTTTCATATCCTTTTTTTACAAAGAGATAAAAAATAAATTTTATTTAAATTCTTGAGCATTTCCTCTTTCATTTGATATACCTATCGCCAAATTTTAACGAGGTTAAGTATTTTTTATATTTGTTTTATTTTTTATTCCCTTCAAAATTGTGAAGTCCTTTTAAAAGGACAAAGGATGTAGAAATGAAAAACTGAGTACGCAGTATTACTATATTTGGTCTCTAGTTTCACGCACATATGGATTTTTCCCGGTGTGAAAAATGCTGTCCCACGGTGTTATTAAGAAATACTATTTGGGGTCATCACGATCACTACGAATATGTTGCTACTGACTGCAGCCCATTCCTTTCCAACCAGTTAATACTTAGATACTATAAATTATAATTTAAATTGCACTTAATTTAACATTGAAAATAAGAAAATTTAAAATTGACTGATTACAGCGCTAATCACCTTCAGTCGCAGGTAGCGTTCATGTTTGCCCATGGCGCCTTGGCGCGTCTGCAGCACGTAGATTGTGTTGATGTGCGATAACACGTTCTCGAACGTGAGCTGCAGATGTGGGCGTATGGCCTCGAGCACCTCCAGTATCGAGCAGTTGTCCACGGCCACCCTGGACGGAGAGCGCAAACGACAAAAGACAACACGAAAGAGATAGAAAGCGATGGCGTCAAGGTTAAGGCAACAATGATTAATTGCGAGAAAGACGCCGGGCGGCAGATTACCTGGGTATGACACGCGACACCGACTTGCCGGCCTGGACGATTTTCATCTGACGATCGAACATGAGATGGAACGGGAACACCTTGCAGAATGTGGCCGGCGAGATGAGGGGCGCTGCGCAGTACAATAAAACAGAATTTTTAGTGAGACGGTGCAGCCGAGGCTACAACAGTATTCATATGTACGTAGTATAGATTATACATAGCAGTACATGTTCACACACACACAACTGAAAGAGTTCATGCAGGCAAAGACATTTCGCGTAGGTATGTACAAGCATTTGGGCCGTAAAGCGACAAGCAGTACGAGTACTTATTTTTCGAATAAATTTTCGAGCTTTGGACAAACAACATGGAGAGCTTGTCTTGCGGTTAGTTAGTGCCAATCGGTCTCACCTTCGCTTTGAAAAAAGAACTCTTCCGGTGGCTCATTACTACTACTAATTGACTCCTCCTCACCTTCGCACAGAAAGTCATTTTCATCCGGCGGCTCTTTGCTCTCCTCGCCTAACGTCTTCTCGTCCGCATCGGAGACGCTGTTCGCGCTGCCGATGACGCGTATCAGGAACTGCACGTGATCGGAGCGCTCGATGTCGTCGCTCTTGTTCTTCAGCAGGCGCAGACACTTTTGCTCCTTGTCCGCCGCGCAGTCAAAGCTGTCCGCCTGCTTGCCGTCGACACCAGCGCTGCCGCTCCTCGACGAGGCAGAGTTGGCTTTGGGACACGTGAAGGGGCATTGCTCTGGCACAACGAAACAAAACGAAATGAAACGAAATGAATTAATTGAATCGACAGCAGTTGGCACCGACACACTGCCGCGATGCCTTAAACACTATGCACACTGGTTCGATTGTATGTACAACAACAAGGATCAACACTGGGCCCCATGTTTGTTTACCTTGTCTTTTATTGTTAACATCGGCAGCGGAAAGCACGACCACAACGTCATCGTCGTCATCGGCATCGGTTTCGTTGTTATTGTTGTTATTGCTGGCATTGTTGTTGGTGCTGTTGTGATTGTTGTTCTCCTCTGTAGCGGCCGTAGTGTTGTTTGTTGTATTTGTTGCTGGTGTGCTGGTGGTGGGACGTGTTGCCAGTGCTTCGGCCTTTTCGTTCTCATCGATGGGATCACCTTTTCGTTTGACAATCTCAATTTCGACTTCGACACCGTGCAACTTGGAGGCGACGGCCTAAATGTATGTAAATTCATTTGCATTTCAATTTAATATTTATACATGTGTAAGTTTGTTGTGTTGTTGTTGTTCGATATCGATATTGTGCTGAGTTTGTTGATGTATGAAATTCTTGAAATTTGTTATGAAATATGAATGAGTTACTTGACTACCCGAATAACTCATTCATATTTCATAACCAAATCCAATTCTAGTGATAAAGCAAACATTTTCTTATTTACAACAAAGTATCTCTTGCAGTTAATCCATATTTGAGTTTAAGCTGAACAGTTAGTCCTGTGTATTGTTGGGACTCAATTGTTGAAACTGAATAGATGAACTTGATTAGTAGCGACTGAATTGCTGAAACTGAGTTGTTGCACCTTAGGCATCGATATTGTTCCAAATACACTTAGACAAGTCAATGCACAGTGATTCGTTCCATAGACAAAATTCAAAAAATTTATAGTCTCAGAATTTAACAATTTGGATATCATTTGAAAGGTAAAACTCCAACTAAGAAAACACAAAAAATCTGTGCGAAAAAATAATTAGTGCAATTGCAAGAGCTGCTCAAAGTCGGAACTTTTTTCACAAAAAAGTGTAAACACATATTTTCTGTTTTTTAGTCTATTGAGTAAAAAAAATTTTTTAAATACATGGTTACCCAGAACTTGCTAAAGCTTTCAATATAGAATAATAAATGATGTGGCCATTTTCGCTTTTAATGTTTTCTCAAAATTTGCAAAGCTGAGGCTTTTACATCACTTTTAATTTAAAATATTTTTCTAAATTAAAAATCTGAAAATTGGCAAAACTTATAGGAAAATATCTAAAAAGTATGTGAAAGTATGTTCCTGGATTTTTTTTATTTAAGAAGCATTCTTTCTTTGTTGGATAATGTAATTACATCCTCCGTTTTCTTCCGATCTTAGAAAATAATTCAATTTGAAAAGTGGTCTAAACACCTATTTTTCGACAAAATTTATTATTTTTATCCCTAAAAGTATGCAATCAGCATGAAAAATTGAGAAAACTGCAAAAAAGCAAAACATACGTCTATTATTATCGTTTTTATTGCAAAACTAAAGGGTCCTCGTACAATTTCTGTTACTCTTTGCAATTATCAATGTTGACGTCACCGATTAAATGTAAAACCTAAAAAATCTAGCCAACACACTCGTTGCTATAGCTCACCAAAAATGACGAAAATTGCCAAACTACAAAAGTTTAAGAAAAACTAAATAGAGATTTCACTTCAGCAGACCATGATTAATGAGTATACCAAATTTTATGAAGAACGAACCACTCCTTCTAATTTTGTCCCGCGGTTGTATGGACTCGAATCACTGTGCATTGTGGTATCTCAGAGCTAAGGGGGAAGTATAACTCTTACAAGATCCAAGGAGAGCTTTACATGAGTACAGACCCATTTAATTTCTGATAAATTGAGTAGAGAATAGCACTCGGTTTAGTGTCCAAAACTATTTGAATTAATGTCTACTTGCATTTGGACAGTATTGGACATAGGAACCGACATTTAAGTCCTATTGAGTGATCGTAATTGGAGTCCCAAGTAAGCGTATTACTATTACTTCAATAACTAAACCTTTTAAGGCATCGATAGTCCCAATAACGTAGCGTGAGAGATTAGCCCCAGAGGTTGTGGGTTCGACTCCTACCTGGTGCATGGTGCCGCACTCTTTCAAATTTTCCAATTTTCCAGTCCGGTGAATATTCCTTAGCCTAGCAACATAATTTAGTTTAAAATTTCCTATCCTCTAATGATCCTTTCCCCACTCATTCCCTAGAAATATTACACGCTGTGCGGCTTTTAAAAGAAAAACAAATATACAGCTACATGGTATACCAACAACGTTTGTAAGGGGAAGCGGTAGAAAAGCAATGCACCAAACCGATCTTAGCGAAGCCCCCAACCATCTTGCTGTGACCTCCTTTACACAACAGATGGCACTATGAGCGGTAGCTCACAACATCGAAAGCGTCCTTCCTAAGCGGCGATAGATGGCAGCCTCATCACTTAGGACTACTTGCGGCAGGCTCAGCACCTACCTTGGCAGGAAAACACAACCGATTAATGTAACCGTAACGTAAGGAGGAGTAAACAAGGATAACAAGCTCTGATATTGTTCCAAGTACACTTAGACAAGTCAATGGTTCCGTTGTGGTATCTCAGTGTTGAGGGGGAAGTGTGTATTGTTGGGCCTGAATTGTTGATGGTTGGACTTGACTAGTTCAGGCAATATATTTCAATAGTCGAGAACTTGCATGGACGTGCTGAACATTAGCATCATAATTAATTATAATTTTAATAATAACACAGGCACACAAAAAAAAAAAGTCTAGACCCAGAGGGTAGACCCCCCTACCCCTATGTTGGTTGGGTCGCTGAAACTGAATATGAACATAAAAAATAATTTTAACTAGCCATTTTCCCTCTAGCCCGCTTACGCGAGACTAAGGCCTAGCTTCCCGCAACCACCCGTGTTGTGCGTGTGAATTTGTACGCGGGTGGAAGGGACCTACAGTTTTATGCCGGTTCCGAACGGCAGGTTGGGAACTCTTTCATAAGCAATTTTTACTCTCAGAGGTTTGCCATTTCCAGCTGAGAGGACAGCCACCGAAAGAGAAAACGAGTTTTCCCGTTATTTTTTTTAGGTGTTATTACAAGTAGTATTTGAACCTGAGGTTGCTGCCTTCGACTCGCGGTCCAACGCACTAACCAACTGAGCCACGGCGGCTGGGACTTTAGCATCACAACTGAAAATTAGACCAAGACTGTGTTGGTCACAGAACCTCACAAGACTGGAGGCCTTCCCAAATGGAGGCGCTCCCAGTGGATCATAGGGAAAGTTACCATAAGCAATCAAGAACCACGACCATCAATTCATACCTTTGAAACTAAGATCCTGACAACAAAATAGGTAATGACTGGTCACAGTAAGATAAGATGATACTATATATAAGACAGGACAAATTCCTATATATTGTTGTTTGATGATTGTTGTTATTGTATATTTCCCGTCAAAGGAAAAGACAAATATATTGCTGTCATTACTTCCTGCATATTTTAAAGGATCAGGCTGTCTAAGTGGTTTGGTGTAAAGAGCTCTCGGGCACCATTTGGACGGTCTTAGGCATTGAATTCGCATATTCTGTCTGTCTGATTGAATGACTCGAAACTACTTACTACTTACTATAAGTAGTTCAAGAATGTGAAGAGCTGGGCTTGGGCTGTCTACGAATTGACTTCTTATGCAATGCTCTAACTCAACTTTTTAACATCAACTCGATTTTACTCAGTTCAACTACTCGCTTTTCAACAATTTCTGTCTTACTTTATTAACTACATACAATTATGTATATAACAACAAATATTTTCGCTTACTGCTGCAAGCTTTTTTTTGGTATATTTTTTCTTCCTTTAGGAACTGTCGCTGGCACAATGAATAAATGCAATTCACTTGAATTGTGGCAGGAAGAGTGAGACCTTATAATCTGCATATGTGCTCATATGTGTATGTATGTATGAATGCATGTATGTATGTATGTATGTATATGTTTACCTTTACAATGCCGATGACGATATGCTCCAGGCCGGGACGTTCCGAATAGTAATGCAGCAGCAGGTCGCCGTCCTTTTCGGTGCAGCGAAAGGAAGGGGCCCGCATACCCGGATACAGTGTGCCCAGGTGGTCGTGTAATGCATCCAGATTCTGGTGGATGGCAATGAAAGTCAGAAACATGCAATTGCAGCGATATTTATGGTGTTGTGGTTGTTGTTGTTGTTGTTGGAGGTGTTGGTGGTCGAAGTGAAATTGCAGCAAAAATTCAATTTCGTTTTCCATTATGACAAACGAGCGAAGAGCGATGGTTGCAGCCAGCCAGACAGACAGCCGACGACATTACAGCAATGACGATGCAGGCAGTTCGTATACGACAACAGCAACAACAACAACAACGATACCAACAGCAACGATAACAAGAGAGCCAGGCAACAGTGTTGTGCATTGGTGCAACGTATGGTGGAAGCGGCGGCCGCAACGATTGCATGCAGCAAGTTGAAAAACGTGGAAAATTGAAAATAAATCGAATGTGAATGAAGCAGAGAATGAAGGAAATGTTGCATCAGCAAAAACGGTGCAGATGAAACGATGAATGCGAACTAAATAGGGTGAGGAGTGAGAGCGACCAGAGGCGGCAGCTGTAGGTGGCAACAACAACAACAACAGCAACAGCAAAAGAAATTGATGTTGATGCTGTTGATGGCGGTGAAAAATGAGGAATGGTGTTATGACTCGTGCAGAGGAGGGTGGTTGGAGGTTGCCAGATGGTGCTGTGGATTTTTTTTTTAGGTTAGAATTGATGTGTGCTGCTTTAGGAGGAAATCGAACAATTCTTGTGCGGCGCTAATGGTGCCGTTTGCAAAATAATAAATAATTGAGTGCACTTGCAAAGAAAAAGTGAAAAAATATGTATTGTACACAGAGGGAGAGAGCATGAAATGGCAAGTCGAGGAAAGAAAACCATAAACAAAAAACGTGTGATGAGTGTACGAACTTTGAAAATAATTATAATTTAATGATTGCCAAAGCACAAACAAACAACTACAATGGAGATGTGAATTTTGTCAGCCGGCGAGCGGTACTCACTTGAAGAAAGTCGCGCGGTGTGGCGCCCAGCACTTGCAGGATTTTATCGTATCCGGAATCTTGGCAGAATTCAAAAAACGTCTTACCAAACAGTTCCAGTATATCATCGGCCGGTATCTCTGAAGACATCAAGAAATTCAAAAAATGCACAGGAAATTTTTGGGCCTCGCACACAAAATATATGCGAGTGTTTATGCGACACAGAATGCCAGAAAAATTTTGCATATGTGTGTGTGTGTGTGTACTCACTCAGTATTTCCACTGCGGCGCCAATTAGGTTGTATGTGATTTCATCGTCGTATGTTTGTCGCACCAAAAATTGCCCCTCCATGCTGACCATTGCTTTCTTTCTGCAAAGAAGAAACAGAACAAAATGAATAAAACTACAATTTCAATGGCATTTAAAGCTCTAAAGTTGTCTCTGTGTGTGCGGCCCACAATCGTTTCAAGTCGTTTAAAGTCGTGAACGGCTGTGACAAACTTTGAAATTACAAACATTTTAGCTTTTAAAACCGGTTCTTTAGAAAGAGGTGCACATTTAGAGATGGAGAGCTCCAGGTTCACCATTCTCTGAGCACTGGGATGACCTCAGAACAGTCAATGTAAGTGAACTGCTAGGATTCTTACACGAATTAGGTAGGTAAGTAGGTTAATTGGCCGCCTCCGTCGCATCATTTAGGTCATGTGGTATATTTTGTTACCACGTCAGGGGGGAGGAGGGGGAAGGGGAGAGTTGTTGCTCCGTCTATGCGCTTTTCGAACATGAGAGCCACCTGGTAGGTTAAGTTAGCCTAGGGGCGTCCTCTTTAGGTCTGCCAAGTAGCTGAAGAAGTGCTAACCCAAGAAACGGATTTGCAAAAAAAATGCTCGTATCGCCTGTTCTGTGTTTGAGCTGTAGAATCTATATTTTCTGTACTATCAAACTGAAATTTGGCAATTATAATCACAATTCTTCAGAAGATTGTATTGTATAATTATTTAATTATTAATTTAATTATTAATTATGTTAATACTTTTAGAAATATGCATAGTCAGAAGTAAAAAAAAAAGAAATAATTATTTTGACAACTGAGTCTCATTAAAGATTAAAAAAAGGAACACATGTTTTAGCGTTTTTTTATTTGAGCACTTTTTTATACCCTAAAGTCAGAAGTTAAGACTTTTTGAAATAAAAAAGTAAAAATAATAAATAATTATTTTGACAACTGATTCTCATTAAAATTAAAAAGGATCACGTGTTTTAACGTTTTTTTATTTGAGCACTTTTTCGTACCCTAAAGTCAGAAGTTAAGACTTTTAGAAATAAAAAAAGTAAAAATAATAAATAATTATTTTGACAACTGAATCTCATTAAAATTAAAAAGGATCACATGTTTTAGCGTTTTTTTATTTGAGCACTTTTTCGTACCCTACAGTCAGAAGTTAAGACTTTAATAAATAAAAAAAGGAAAAATAATAAATAATTATTTTGACAACTGATTCTCATTAAAATTAAAAAGGATCACGTGTTTTAGGGTTTTTTAATTTGAGCACTTTTTCGTACCCTAAAGTCAGAAGTTAAGACTTTAAGAAATAAAAAAAGTAAAAATAATAAATAATTATTTTGACAACTGATTCTCATTAAAATTAAAAAGGATCACGTGTTTTAGGGTTTTTTATTTGAGCACTTTTTCGTACCCTACAGTCAGAAGTTAAGACTTTTAGAAATAAAAAAAGTAAAAATAATAAATAATTATTTTGACAACTGATTCTCATTAAAATTAAAAAGGATCACGTGTTTTAGGGTTTTTTAATTTGAGCAGTTTTTCGTACCCTACAGTTAGAAGTTAAGACTTTTAGAAATAAAAAAAGTAAAAATAATAAATAATTATTTTGACAACTGATTCTCATTAAAATTAAAAAGGATCACGTGTTTTAGCGTTTTTTTATTTGAGCACTTTTTCGTACCCTACAGTCAGAAGTTAAGACTTTTAGAAATAAAAAAAGTAAAAATAATAAATAATTATTTTGACAACTGATTCTCATTAAAATTAAAAAGGATCACGTGTTTTAGGGTTTTTTAATTTGAGCACTTTTTCGCAGCACACGCTTTATGGTTTCCGAATGTATAACGAAAAGTGTCATAACTTCGAAATTAATAAAGATAAAAGATTGATTTTTCGCAAAATAGTTCCCCATGAGAAGAAGATGATTTTTTACAAAAATGAGAAAAATACGCCCACGGCCACGCCCACTCCCCATACAGACCTTATTTTTAACAATATTAAAAGATGCAACAATTTTCTTGTCATGCACTTAAATCCTCTTTAGACGAAGAAATTGGAATTATGTGCCACTTAGCCACGCCCACTTTTATAAAAGTAGGCAAACTCTTTCTTCAAATATGTACAACTTCTCAAAACAATTATTCTTGTTGATCCATCACAGAAAGAAATAAAAAACCTAAATTAAACTAAACTAGAACTTATTTTTTAGCATTGCTTGTACTTGCGGTGGTCAATTTTAAAATTGGTGTTTAATTTTTTTCTGTGTTTCTGTGTTCTGTGTTTGTTGTTTTCCTGCAAAGTGCCGCATCCAAACAGTCACTTCAATCATAACTAAACCTGAGCTTTAAAAAGACTTCCAAATAATCACTTTTCATGTCAGCAGCCTAATTAAAATGCGCCTTCTTGCTGCCTCTTTGCTGTCACCGAGCAAACGTGAACAAGGTCGACAATGTTGACGAAGAGCGCAGCCAATAAACAGACAAATTTAAAACTTAATTGTGGACATAAAAAAGAAGCACTGCCAACAAAAGTATTACACGCGTGTGGAAATTAAAACGGCAGCCATTTCCTTTTTTTGTTTTGTATTTTCATTTGTTGCTGCTTTATTTATTCATTGCATTTTCGTTTACGCGCTCAATTCGCATTGATTAATGCGATGTCGGTCCGTGTAATGTGCCACAAGAACGCAAAGCATTAATTAAAGCCAATAATCGACGCCTGTTGAATAAACCAAAACAAACGAAAATTATTTCGGGTAATTTATATTTACGAAAGGCGGCGCACAGTGTCGCGAGTCCATAGTAGCGAGGGACAAAAATAGAAGGAATAGTCGTACGACAATAAAATTTTGTACATATGATTTTGTTATAAAGAGAAGTTAATACGCCAAAAATTACTTCAATCGCCCCACGGACACGCCCCCCTCCCATACAAACCAAATACTAAGTTGACAGTATCTCGGAAACTATAAAAAATATATTGATGAAATTTAGTACAGCAACTTATATCATCAATATAAAGGTATATACCAAAAATGATTTCGATCAACCTACAAATACGCTTGTCATAAAAAATGGAAATATTGAAAAAACTACAAATATCTGTGTTTACTTATAAGTAAGTAAGCAATTTGAAACCCAAATAAAAAATAATAACACCTCTTATTAAACTCAGTAGAGCATATATTTCCATTAAAAATTACAGTTTGTTAATTTGTACTGCTAGGATAATCGGTTTTCGATCATGAATTATTGGAAATTAAACCCTCTACATCCGTTTTTGACAAAATTTAAAACTCCTTTCTTCAACTTCTTCAGATATAGCAATATAGCAGTATATCAGAGTTTCGGTTTGCATGTTTAACTTTAATTTTCCCATTAACTGCTATAATTGGTTCTGAAGACATTAACAGGTTTTGCTTCTTTTCGAAAGTTGCATTGATTCGATGGCAAGCCACCCAGTATTACCGAAGCCTTCCATCGAATCTACCCTTTTTTTTTAATTTTTCTAAATCAAGTGGTGTTTGCATATTATTACAAACAAAAATTTATAGCTCAAGCGAAGCGCAGCAGTGGTCGCTATGTTTTCCTGCCACCAAGGACTTCATTTTTGACTGCATACGGCACTGAAAATGCTAAATTTCTTAAAAACGTACAAGTTTGTGCAGCTAAAGTCCATGGTTTCTATTAATATATACTTTCAGCTATATCAAACTGTAATATCTCGAAGTAGTAAGAAGTAGTTTTTTTTTAAGTTTATCTAAAGTTTGATGACACTACACTTTTATTCCTACGAATTGACGTTTCTTCAAGTAGCGGTACAAGGAATATGGAAAGCAAAACAAAAGAGGGAAAGCTTCCACAAAGTTGCAAAAATAGTATATTTATAGAATATATTTACTTAACATAAGGTTCTATGGGAAATTTTTCAATAAGAGGCCTCGAACTTACATTCAACAAATTGCAATAATTTCTACCCAAGTCACCAACCTTCACAAAGTGCAAGTTTGGTGGCCTGCCATCGGTATATAAATTGATATTTTTAAAATTCGTTTTCACATTTTAGTAAATTGAGGTATTTACTTCAATACTACAAACTTATTTTTCTACATTTACGACATTCATTTTTTTGATTTTTGTCCCTACTCGCGACACTGTGCGGCGGGGCAAAGGGGTGAAAATTACAAGTAAAGCTTCGCTTACTACACTTTCACTGTGTGCATAAGTTGTGTGTCGTGAAATTACGATTTTAATGAAAAATTTAGAAATATGCCAGTACAAGCATACTTATAGGGGCTGCACAGCGTTGCATTCAACACACGTTGCATGTTTGGTGAAAATTTAACAGCGCCAAACTTTTTCAATTAAGCCAATGTCAAAAAATATGTGACGGAGCACGTAAAATAAATATCTGTAAATACCAACGAAATTCAAATTGCACACAATTACAGACACACATACATATGGATGTGTGTGTAAGTAATTATTTGCATGGAGCAACTGAGGCGCACAGTGTGACTTTTATCATTTTTAGGATGCCAAAAGGCATAGCAGTCAAACCAAAGTAGGTATGACGATAAAATTTTGCAATAACCATGTAGAGGTTAACATCGTTTTAGAAAAAAAAATGGGCGTGATCCGCCCACTTTTTCTTCGACTCCCCATATAAGGTGGAATTTCAGATGACCATTATTTCTAATTTAATAGGGTTTGTCTGGACGGACGTAAATAAAATAATACTTAATAATAATAATAATACTTTTGAATTAGATTTATTCCAAACCATTTAACATTTTAAAAGATTTTTGGTCAAAAAACTCCAATATCCTGTGTTATAAAGGAAACGGCTATTTATTCGGCTCGAATGTGCCCATCTTGAGCGAAAATTATGGCAGAGTGTCTTTACACAGGATTTTAATTTGAAGTGGACAACATCTTTTCCAATTAAACTCAAAATATGATATTTACAAACTGCATGATTCTTATTTTTTTTGCTTGGATTTTAGCCAAACGTCAAAAAGTTCACTTCGCGGAACTGCCATGTTTGATTGGCTGTGAACTAAATTGGTGCAAAAAGGAGCAAAAATTGATTGCAGAATCTGAAACTAGGCACATTTTTCATTAATGTGGTTATAAACATCACATGGAACTCTACGGAACTCAATAAGTTTTACTCTATTAAAAAAAGAAACAATTTTGGCAATCACTCAATTTTAAGTGACTAGCTATTTTAATCGATCAAAAATTAAAATAAATTAATTAAAGCTTCAAAAACTTACCGAAGTTTGCACAAAATATTCAAGTAACTAAAATCAAAAAGATTTGTGCAAAAATATTTTTGCCAAAAAAATCATGGCACTGTAAACTTCACAAAAAATCTCACATTGAGAAAAGTGTTTCTGAACTTGTCGCAGTGAGACAAATTCGATAACGGTTATCATGCTGTTATTTTTCGTTTTGCTTTGAGCATATATTCGTATCACTTGTATATTCCTCGATTGCATACCAAAACATTTTTGCGATAGGAGAACATTTTTTTTTTTACTTTTGGCATCCTAAAAATGATAAAAGTCACACTGTGCACCGAGTGCTGCGTAGGGCTGCCAGCGCAATCGACGCACACACATACATACATTTATTTAAACTTAATCAATCATGCAAGCACACACGTTCACTAAAATCTACTCGAGTCCTTGTCTGGCTGCGACACATCAATATGCAGCCAATGTTGGTTTCCTGCTGCTTTCATGTTGTCTGTTTGGTGTATGATTTCTATTACAGTTTGGCATTTCCGCAGTCGCTGCCACTGCGTTGGCATGGCATCTAATGAGCCAAGAAATTCAATACTCGACCAAAATATTTTTTTTGCTGCTGTCGAACTTAATTTAAAATACTTTTACCCGTAAGCCAATGAATGGCATTCGATGCATGGACGAGAGAACACTACATAGACAATTCCACATAAAAACATGTAGAAAATATATATGTGAAAATATATATGTGTGTGTGTATGTGTGCATATGTGAAGTATGCATTGTGCTGGATTGTGGTTTCATTCGGCTTTGTCTCTCAATCTCTCTCTTCTTCGACGTAGTCTTTGTATGTATGTGAGTATCTGTGTGTGTGTGTGTGTTTCGCATATCTGCTGCCGGCGCTGATTAATTTCTATTTGCAGTTTTACAAATGACTTAATTAAAATAGGTGAAACTTTACTACACAAGTAATTGCCAATGATTATGTATTTTCCTACAAGCAGAGTTTGGTAAAAGCTGCTTGTCTGACTTGTAATTTACTGTTCAGTGAGGAAATTCGAGAATTTCGGTTGAATTGTTGCCAATCGGTTTAATTGAAGTGGAAAATTGGACAAACATGTTTTAAAGTGAATTAAAGAAACTTTTTTTATTTAAAGCAAAAATAACAATGCTTAGCTTTATTTAAGAATAACATTCAAGGATCCTTAAAGCGATAAAAGTTGAATTTAAAAATATTTTTACTATTAAACTGCATTGCAAATATTTCCTGTGTTAAATTATGATTTGTTTTAAATTCTCTGATATTTATTTATTCAAATGAAAATTAAAAAATTGAAAAATTAATTCATCAACCAAATAACCTGGGCACCACAATCTTCATAGATGACTCTAAAATGGAACATCTAAAGTTTAATGCATCTATTCGGCTCCCAAATACTTCAAGCGTCTTTTAAATAAATATCGTCCTCTAAATAAATATCTCTATCTCTTCTAGGCGGAACACAGTGCTTCGACTCCATACAAAATTGCGACAAAAATAGAAGGAGTACGTGAAATTCGCTGAACATTTTTGGCTGCTGACTTCACAATTTGTGTTTGTTTCCAAAAAATATATATAGTTTAAAAAAAATCGAATATATATGATTATATATTATTTTATCATCACCGAGCCCAAACCGCTGGAGATATAATGATGAAATTTGGTCAAAAGTTGTATTTTAGAAAGTCAACCCTTAAAAAGAAGCGATTTCAAAAACGTCGACCTTGAAAGGGCGGAAAGGGGGTGGTGAAGCTTATATGGACGGACATTGTTTTTTGGTCAGATTGTTTAAAAATTGTGTATATGTATACTAAAA
Organism: Melieria picta; assembly: GCA_964056695.1. NCBI lineage: Eukaryota > Metazoa > Arthropoda > Insecta > Diptera > Ulidiidae > Melieria > Melieria picta. The sequence goes on from OZ057398.1 coordinate 117,784,509, forward strand.
AAGCAATAACAAAAGACGTATTTTAGCGTTTTTCTAAATTCGTCATTTAAAGGGTGGAAAGAGGGCGGTAAAGTCACTTAAAGGACATATTTTTTGTTTATTTGATATCCGTACAGCTTAACATGCAGATGAGACAGGTGAATATGCAATGCAGTTCAATTTATAACGGGGAGAGTATCATAAAAATTATTCTTCAAAATTAGACCTTCTTTAAAATTAGACATTCCTCCTTTTTTAGAATATATTAGCGTTAAATCACATTTTAGCAAACAAATTCCATAATAATGAAAAAATTGGATAATATGGCTCATAATGGGTTAAATAGGCGTGCCAAACCTATTTTTATAAATAAAAATTTATAGTTCGTAGCATTGACTTGGTTACACATTTTGGTCGCAATTTTAACTCAAGCGATTTCTGTAAAAAAATCAACATTAGTAGTTTCGAAAATATTGAATATTTTCCAAAGGCGCAAAAAGACGCAGAATTTTGTTTGCGGACCTAAGAGAAGAAAGTCCATCTAAAAAAGGTCATAAAAAGGATTTACGCCAGTTAGCGCCATTCGATTTAAATTGCCTTTCTAAATTTGGTTATTTTTAATTTTCATTGGTTAAAAACATTAATTTTTGAAAATTCGTACAAAAGAAATTATTTATGCTAAACAAAAAAACCGATCAGCAGTCTCGCTCCTATCAATGTAGTTTTAATTTTAAAAGAAATTAGTAGCCTATCTACAACAACACATTTTCTACAATTTTTTTTAAACAAGCATCTAAGTTTCATTTTTCCCCTTCATAAATTTTTGTAAAAATATATCCGACTTTGAAAAGCCATATCTCCTAATCTCGACAAGTTTTCGAGAAAGTATTTCGGATCCAGCTTAATTAAACAATTACCTTTAACATGATACTACTTTTGTCAAAATCCGCGATAATTTTTTTTCATATTTTGTCCACTAGCCTATACACGATCATAGTCAAAATTAGTATGAGAAAGCAGAGAGGTTCTTAGCTCATCAGATCAAAGTTACCGTGATCTGGGTGCCACGACGCTATAAGATTGATGAACCAACCCGAAGAGCCTCCGCTCTCGATGACCCACTGAGCTCAATTTAAAGCGAACCCTCTAAGAACTTCTTTGCAGAAGCCAACACTGGGTTGGAAAGGAAGGAATGATAGCAACGGGCGAGCTGATTTATTGGCCCGATGAGGCTTCGCTCTTGACGACCCATTGAGCTCAATCTAAAGCGAAGTATCGAAGGACTTTTTTGCAGAAGCCAACACTGGGTGGCAGACGAAAGTACCTAAGGACTTCTTTGCAGAAGCCAACACTGGGTTGGAAAGGAAGGAATGATAGCAACGGGCGAGCTGATTTATTGGCCCGATGAGGCTTCGTTCTTGACGACCAGGTACCATTGGAGAGAACGCAAGTAAAATGGGCATCCGCTTTAATATCAGAACGGGAAGGAAACGGTATTTTAAAAAAGGAATTGGGAGATGCTTGACCAATCATGGACTTAACTATTATAAGTGTTTTTAATAAAATAATTGCAATGTAACTATTACAATGCAACGTAAATTTTATTTGTTGATTATAATTATTATTTGCGACAATTAATTTTTACGTTGCGTAATCACAGTTATGAGAAACAAATTTTTTTTCGTTCTCGATAATTATTATTTTGGAATTTTTTTGTTTACGTTGCTTCATAACTTTTATTTATGACTTTTTTTATTTACATTACCGATAACTATTATTTTGAGAACATGTTTTTACGTTGTTTCATAATTTTTATCTATGATTTTTTGTTATTTACATTGCCTATAATTGCCTATTATTTGAAAGAAAATTTTTTTTACGTTGCTTCATAACTTTTATGAAAGAAATTAATTTTTTTACGTTGCCTTAACACATTTTGAGTATGAATTGATTTGTAATTGTTTAGTTGTTGGTGGAGGTTTTTGCAGTTAATTTGCGTTTGCCAATTTAAAACAATTAAAAATCAATTCATATCCAAAATGTGGTAATTCAACGTAAAAAATTTTTGTTTTCAAAATAATAGTTATCAGCAACGTAAATGAAAAAAAATCATAAATAAAAGTTATGAAGCAGCGTAAAAAAAAATTTCTCAAAATAATAGTTATAGGTAACGTAAATTAAAAAAGTCATAAATAAAAGTTATGAAGCAATGTAAAAAACAAAAATCCCAAAATAATAATTATCGACAACGAAAAAAATATTAATTTCTCATAACAGTTGTTATGCAACTCAAAAATATTTATGACATGATAATAGTTATAGGCGACGTAAAAAATTCTTATTGGGAATAATTATTACAAAGCAATAATTACAGAAATTTCTGAAATTAGGGCAATTTTTTTATTCCCAAAAATATGGATAATAATTATTTTAGGTCTCTGAAACCAATATATCTCAATTTTGGAGAGAAGTAAATTCGCTACCCGCCTTCTTCAACCTCTCGGACTGGATATTGAGGTCACATAGTTCAGAAGACAACAGGGAATAGTGGGTATAAAAACGGTCCCAGAGTGATAATTAAATGTCGGCACATGGCCACCGAAACCAACCAATAAACCAACCCATCAACTGAGATTGTGTACAATACAGAATCGTTTTTTTTCGAACATTAACTCTGATGATTTTAGGGAGTTGATTCTACTAAGCAAACCATTCATAGGGATTGTCGTTGGAGTCATAAGTGGACAGACTGGCAGAAGCTTTAGGAATGCAGACTGCAAGAAAACAGTTGAGTATCTTTTATGAAAATTTGTGGCGATTATGAAAACACGCTCCGATTCTTGGAACTCCACTTTCTTACCTTCCTAGCGAACCTACAGAAGATGGCTCCAGGTCTATGGCTATGAGAAGTGTGTAGGTGGGTTCCATGGCCACTTAATCTACTCATCCTAACTCTGAAGAAACTTCTCGAACTATTGATTCATATTAGAAAAGTGCATTCATAAATATAAAGTTGCACAAAATATTAAAAACTTCGTAACTAATCGCTCACTGTTTGGCAACGATTTCCCTGCAGCCAAATGAAGTCGAGATATCTCAGTGAGCACCACAATTGCTCAAAAACCAGTGGCATATTTTGTGATTGTGCCAAAATACTTTCATTATGGCATTGCACACAACGTTGTAAAATCGCAAAGTTTTCCAACAAAGCATTTCATTTTCTAACTTTTTCATCAAAATTCCGCATCAAAATGAAATGCAAAAAAAAAAATAAATTGAGTATGAAAAAGCTGAAGAAACAGCGGCAAAAAACATGAAATGTTTGTGGAAATTGCAAAGTGCAGCGGAAAGTGCAGGCACGTGTGGGTACGTGTACACACGCACACAGCCACATCAATCACTCACACAATCAAAGTGCGCTGACGCGTGCATCGTGTTGCTTTATTTGATATTTTTTTCATACTAGTCAAAGATGAAAACGAAAAACTACGAGCAAGTAAAAAAGCAACAGAGATAAGTGAGATAATGGTATTCACCATCGGTGCAAAGAAGCGAATTTAGTTGAAATAACTTGAAAATATTATACTTTCGGGGGAGATTTGCCAATTGGGGCATTTGCTTTTCTTTAATATTTTTAATTTTTTTTTACTATAAAAACTTTCTTAAGACTCTGTCAAAAGTTAAAAAATAATCAGAAAATAATCAAAGTTAAAAATTATTATAAAAATAATCTCAATTCTCCACACGCCACTCTGCTGTTCCATATATTTCATACAAATACCACATTGTGAATACCACCAACGAAAATCGCTTTAATTTTTCCAAACACGCACCAACCAAACTTGATGCATTGCAATGTATTTTGACAGGTTTACTGAAAAAAAATGCAATTGCACTGAATTTAATTAAAGTCAGACGTGCTTGCTGACAAGATTTCGATACATTGGCGTTGAAATTTAGTTAATAAATGAAATGAAGAAAAACTTGTCGATGTTTTTGTTGTTGATATGCATTGACAGTCATTTCATTATAGCAACTGCTGCTGCATTTTTTCCACGACTAAAAAGGCTTCGAAGTTGGAAAAACTTTAACACTTTGCAACTGTTGCATGCCACAGCAGAGATTGCGACTGCGAGTTGCCGATAACCTGCAGTCTACACCTTTGGCTCTCTGCGCCAAATGCTGCAGTTGTACATATCTGTAAATGTATGTGTGTGTGTGTGTGTGTGTGTGAAAGTGTGTCGGTGATAAGCTGCAGTTTGTGCATTGCGCTTTTTTTTTGGTGCAAAACTTTACTCGCATGTCTGGTGAAAATAAAATTGCAGCCAACTTTTCCAACATGGCAAATTTTCGCATTGTTATCGTTGTTGTTGTGTGTGTGTGTGTTTTTTCTTTGTTACCGCATTGCCATCTATCAACTGTTAGCCTGCATTTTAGCTTCCAAGTTTTAGCTGCCGAGTTGTGCCCAACCACAAACATCACATATCACATTTCTTGCAATTGCAAAACCACAAAAAAAAAAGAAAATAGAGAAAAAAATTTCAATCGTTTCTTTAGTTGGACTGAAGCGACTCAGTCATGCACTGCACTACATTATGTTAAACAAATAATAAAAAAATAATTGTAAAAACATTGACATTGGTAAAATGGTATTAAAAAAAAGGTTTTAGGTTTTCTTTACTGTCACTCATTGCTCGCTGTAAATATTAAACAGTTTTACTGGCCTCAATAGTTCAGGTAGCCAGAGGCTCCAGGTTCGATTCTTAATTCGGGATCTTTAAAAATCCGTCTATTCTTGGCAGATAATGACAAAACCTCCAAGAGTGTAAGGAAAACTGCTCTTGGCCCTTCGGAGTCGGCGTAAAGCCCCCCTTTCCACATCCTTAAAAATTTGTGTTATTAGCAGGGAAAGGATTTTGAGGACCTAAAAACCTATAAAAAAGGCAAAATAAAATAGCAAAAAAGGCACGGAAAGGCACTAAAAATTGCCAAAAAGGCAGAAAAAGGCACTAAAAACTGCCTAAAAAGGCAAAACAGGGCATTAAAAACTGTTAAAAAGGCAAAAACAGGCATTTAAAAATAAGAAAAAAATACTAGAATATCTAAAGAAAAGGGGAAACAGTATGTATTTTTTAATAATTTTATTTCATCTGACGTATGCAACATGTAATATTTATACCTCGTTTTTTGTAAAAGAAAAGGAACATCAAGGTTTGCAAAGATAGTTTAAAAACTAAAACTAAGATATTTTAATTGAAATGTAGGCACATATTTTAAATTCATATTTTAACTTCTCATATAAAAGCATAAAAACCGTACTTGTATCACAAAAAATAAATAAAATATTTGCGCTAACCGAACTTTTTTATTTTTGGCATGTTTTTTTCTTTAAATTTTCCATTGCACAACAAAAAATAACGCCTTAGGAATGATCAAATCAATGTAAAAACATCGATAAGTTAACGAAATTGCCACTTAATTTTTTTTAAGTTTCAAGGCATTTTTGCGAAACAAAAGGGGGAAAATATTAAAAACGAAAGAAAAATAAAAAGGCGCTCGACAAATCTTGAAAAAGGCATTTTGTTGCATTTATAAGTAAAATAGGCACTAAAAAGGCATTTGTGGATGAAAAAGGCAAACTGCTTTTTTAAGGCAAAAAAAGGCAAAATAAAAGTGATATATTTCTAATCAGGAGGACCTAATTCGTGCTCATTTTCAATCAGAAATGCTCTATCTAGCAGCAAACAAAAAAGGAAATTTCCACAAAATCCTTTCCCTGGTTATTAGTTATAACTAGAGGCCAACCGAAAGTGATATTTCGGCCGAAGCCGATTAATCGACTTAAAGACTGAATTTGTCTCAAGCCGATTATTGGCCGAATTTTCGTTTTTAGGCCGAATGTGGCCGAAGCCGATTAATCGGCCGCACTCTAGTTAAAACACATGTGAAAAAAACACTGTTGCATACACATTTTTAACGAGTGGAATTGTGGTACTATATCACATTGTTGTGTGTAACCGAACCTAACCTTAAAATTTAGGAACACATTTTTTATGGCAACCTCACTGAAAAGTGATTACACCACGGCTTATTGGAATTGAAACCTCAGTAAAACTCATAAATACTAAAACATTTGAGCTCAATCTCGGCCTGCCAGCTAATTGACATATGGATGGATGGATGGATGGATGGATGGATGGATGGATGGACGAACATACGGTCGAACGCATTCGATCGATTCTCTCATAAATGCGTAAATTTTTCCATGTTGTGCAGATTTTCCTATTAGTGATTATGTCCAGACAGCACTGCGTAGGGTACAGAAAAAATACAAAACAACTTGCCACATATTTTCAATTTTCTACGCTTCAAATTTCTGTCCATTTTCCTCTGCAGTTGTGTGATTTTTTTCTGCTGCTGTTTGATTTCCACATAAAATACTTAAGCGAAACATAAACTTTTATATGCTGCAGTGTTCAAGTAGCAGTTGCCATTGTTGTGCAAAAGTTTTCTTGCAGCGCAAAAATAAACTCAGCCCACACACACACACACACACACACACACCCACCCACCCACACCGAATCCTTACCTTACACTTCCAGACAGACGTTTGGTTTTTTGTTCAATTTTCTTTCATGATTTTTGGCCAAGAGCGGCTTGTAACTTTCTGTTATTGTTGCCGGTTTTTGTTTGCTAAGCTGTTTGCGTTTCTTTTCATGTGTGTGTGTGTGTGTGTGTGTGTAGTTTTATTTTTATTTAAGCTTGTTTGAGATTGTTCAAGTTGTGTACCTTTTGTATTTTTTTTTTGTACCAGAGTTGGGGCCAAATGAGAAGGAATGCTTAGTTTCATTCTTGTGTAGTTGAATTTGTCTGTCTGTGCTTCTTTCAACGAGGGGTAAAGAGCTTTCAAGCGTGTTTTGCCGGTGCGGTACTTGGCTAATATGCATTAGATGCCTGTATTTTATTCTCGACATTGGTATGTTGCGTAGTTGCCATGAGTGTTGTTGCTCATTTGTCAGTTGAATTGTTGTTATGGCAATTTTGCACTGAGTGCATTGTGAATCTGTTCTTCTTGCAGAGTTCTTAGTGAAAAAAATAGCATAGAATGTCTTAGTAAATTCCTTTACTTGTAGTTGTGTCTGAAAAGTTTTCTTACAGCCTCTTTACTTGAAGTAACTGCGGTCATTCTAATGTTAAAAGGTTGAAAGCAAAATTACAAAAGTTTACTCTAAAAAACAGAACCAACTAATAGAGTAACACAAATATTTAGCTTATTTTGACTTGACTTTTTATACAAATGAAATTGTGCAAAGATCCACCAAGGATTATTACAGACAGTTTTCTACAAAGTGTCACACATTTATTTAGTTTTTAAAATTTGAATTTCTATACAAACGGAATTGTGCAAAGATCTACCAAGGATTATCACAAAAAATTTTCTAAAAAGTGCCGCACATTCATTTAGTTTATTTTTATTTTTGTATATTTATTTATTTTCTTTTTATATTTATTTATTTTTTTTAATTTGAATTTTGATACAAACGGAATTGTGCAAAGATCTACCAAGGATTATCACAAACAATTTTCTACAAATTGGCACACATTCATTTAGTTTCCTTTTATTTTTTTATATTTATTTATTTTATTTTTTATATTTATTTAGTTTTTTTAATTTGAATTTTGATAGAAACGGAATTGTGCAAAGATCTCTCAAGGATTATCCCAGACAGTTTTCTACAAAGTGTCACATATTCATTTATTTTTTTTTAATTTGAATTTTGATACAAACGGAATTGTGCAAAGATCTACCAAGGATTATCACAAACAATTTTCTACAAATTGGCACACATTCATTTAGTTTCTTTTTATTTTTTTATTTTTTTATATTTATTTATTTTATTTTTTATATTTATTTAGTTTTTTTAATTTGAATTTTGATACAAACGGAATTGTGCAAAGATCTCCCAAGGATTATTACATACAATTTTCTACAAAGTGTCGCACATTCATTTAGTTTTTTCTGACTTGAATTTTTATACAAACGGAATTATGCAAAGATCTCCCAAGGATTATCCCAGACAGTTTTCTACAAAGTGCCGCACATTCATTTAGTTTATTTTTATTTTTTTATATTTATTTATTTTCTTTTTATATTTATTTATTTTTTTTAATTTGAATTTTGATACAAACGGAATTGTGGAAAGATCTCCCAAGGATTATCCCAGACAGTTTTCTACAAAGTGTTACACATTCAAATATTTTTTTGACTTGAATTTTTATACAAATGAAATTGTGCAAAGATCTCCAAAGGATTATCACAGACAATTTTCTACAAATTGTCACATATTCATTTAGTTTCTTATTTTGAATTTTGATACAAACGGAATTGTGCAAAGATCTCCCAAGGATTATTACAGACAGTTTTCTACAAAGTGTCACACAATCATTTAGTTTCTTTTTATTTTTTTATATTTATTTATTTTCTTTTTATATTTATTTAGTTTTTTTAATTTGAATTTTGATACAAACGGAATTGTGCAATGATCTCCCAAGGATTAATACAGACAATTTTCTACAAAGTGTCGCACATTCATTTAGTTTTTTTAATTTGAATTTTGATACAATCGGAATTGTGCAATGATCTCCCAAGGATTAATACAGACAATTTTCTACAAAGTGTCGCACATTCATTTAGTTTTTTTACTTAAATTTTTATACAAATGAAATTGTGCAAAGATTTCCAAAGGATTATCACAGACAGTTTTCTACAAAGTGTCGGACATTCATTTAGTTTTTTTTATTTGAATTTTTATACAAAAGGAATTGTGCAAAGATCTACCAAGGATTATTACAGACAATTTTCTACAAAGTGTCGCATATTCATTAATTTTTTTTTTTGAATCTTTATGCGAACGGAATTGTGCAAAGATCTACCAAGGATTATCACAAACAATTTTCTACAAATTGGCACACATTCATTTAGTTTATTTTTATTTTTTTATATTTATTTATTTTCTTTTTATATTATATTTATTTAGTTTGTTTAATTTGAATTTTGATACAATCGGAATTGTGCAAAGATTTCCCAAGGATTATCCCAGCTAGTTTTCTACAAAGTGTCGCACATTCATTTAGTTTCTTTTTATTTTTTTTTATTTATTTATTTTCTTTTTATATTTATTTAGTTTTTTAATTTGAAGGATTATTACAGACAATTTTCAACAAAGTGCAAAGATCTCCCAAGGATTATTACAGACAATTTTCTGCAAAGTGTCGCACATTCATTTAGTTTCTTTTTAATTTTCTATATTTATTTATTTTCTTATTATATTTATTTAGTTTTTTAATTTGAAGGATTATTACAGACAATTTTCAACAAAGTGTCACACATTCATTTAGTTTCTTTTTATTTTTTATATTTATTTATTTTCTTTTTATATTTATTTAGTTTTTTTAATTTGAATTTTGATACAAACGGAACTGCGCAAAGATCTCCCAAGGATTATCCCAGACAATTTCCTACAATTGTTGTACACGTTGCCGAATCGACTTATTTAATCTCTGCGAAGTAACATATGAGAATCCGTGTGTGTGTGTGCGTGTGAGAATTGAAATTTTCGCATGGTTCGCTTAGTAATCGTTCTGTTATGTTGTATGCAATTAGCATACAAAACGATTTTAGAGCTGACAAAAACTTCTATACTGGCTTTTGAAAGCTTAGCGAATGAATCCGCAGGGCAACTCTGATGTGGGTAAGAGGACATGTCGATACGGAGCAAAATGGCTGCCAAATCCACAAAAGTCTTGTTCTGGACCAATTCAAAGGTTGATGGCAATGGCGTAAGATTTCCTTTTTGGTGCTTCCGTACACAACTTTTGAGCCCAACACCATTTGCATCCATATTGGCCATGGCACAATTTTTGAAACAAACAGATATTTTGAGGAGTTTGAACACCTAAAACCTTCCTTGCATGTGCCACTGGTTGAAGGTATGATGGATGGCTGGATGATCTCATTGAACCGTGATTGATGGAATCGGATAACACCGTGCGACAGCATTTTTCACAACGGGAAAAATCCATATGTGCGTGAAACTAGAGACCAAATATAGTCATACTTCTTACTCAGTTTTTCATTTCTACATCCTTTGTTTTTTTAAAAGGACTTCAAAATTTTGAAGGGGATGAAAAATAAAAAAAAATATAAAAAATACTTAACCTCGTTAGAATATGGCGATATGTATATCAAATCAAAGAGGAAAGGCTCAAGAATTTAAATAAAATTGATTTTTTATCTATTTGTAAAAAGAGGATATGAAAAAGGTCCTTTGGAAATTTTAATCCTTTATATCCTTGAAAATTTATATAGAATTTTCTTGAAAAGTAAGTATGTTAAAACCCAAAACCTCCTTGATCACGTGTCAAAATTTCATTACTCTAATTTTATTTGTTCGAAAGTTATTAAAAAAAGGCGGAAGCTGAAATTCGAATGAAGTAAAAAAATTCTTTGATTTTAAACTATTTTAAATAATAAAAAGATACAAAATCAACTGTGTTTCGAAGATAACGAAATTAAATTAATTAATTAAATGAAATAAACTATGTTCTGTTAGTCATAAAAATCTATTACAGATAACAATCTACTAAATACAAAATCTACTAACTTAAGAACTTCATGGGCATCAAAAGGAACCCACTATTTGTTGGATTAGGTTAGGTAAGTTAAGATGCTGGTGTTTCAGCAATTCACTTGAAGGCCTCAAAAGATAGTGGGCCCTCAAAGATAGTGTAGGCAGGCCCCTGTCATCCCACTATGTCCACTTCGACAAATCCCAGAACAGTGGTGGTTTTTATTCTATAACAATCCGGCAAGTTGGTAGATTCGGATTTACCAGTTTCTATAAAGGTTTTTTTTGATTAGCATTTTTAAAGTTACATCTCAGATTTAAATTGTCCTTGAAATCATTAAGAGACCTTCACAGAATCACTTTGTCCTTGTTTGTTGTTTGTTTCAACTTTGGCATTTAGTCGTAATTAGAGAGCAAAATTAGCGAGCAACTCGGAATGCATGAACATTCCGTGAGATTTTGTAGGTAATGATTTTCGTATTAGTCCCACGCATTTCGAATGAAATAAAAAAAATGACTGTCCGCCTAAAGGTCACAGGACTTGCTTGAACTTGGTGCCAACCGTAGCAGAGCAGCAACCAAATCTGCATGCGAGCACATACCTATGTATGTACTCACCCACACATATAAGAACATATACAGTATACACACACACACACACACCTATACAAATATTTACATTGGCTACCTGACCATGTACGGTTTTCGGACCGTTTCATTTGTAATTCAATTTCCACAGCCAACAAACAAAATAATTTTTTACCTCGTCGCATCACATTTGAATATTTGTCGCGTCTAACATTTGAGCGCTGCGACCGGATCGCGTACGCTCTGAACTGACTGGCTGCACTGCACTGGCGCGACGCTGGGAATGCGATTAAAATTGTATAAATTTGATACCCGATGGATGGAGCACGCGCGTCATGATTACTGCCGAGCGAGCGTCGTTGTGTGTGTGTGTTTGGCTGCTGCCCTCCCAGCGCCCGCGCGCACCAGTCACAGGACCCCAGCAAACAGTCCATTGGCCACGTTCGACAACAAGTGAAACGTGAGTACCGTTGCGTTTCGGCCACGCCTGGGGTGGGGCGCTGTCACTGCTGCCAGCGCAGCAAATTTATTTCGGCCGGTCTCCGCAGATTCGTCGGCCATAGAATATTAAGCATAAATTTTATTATTTAATATGCTAAAAGGCTCGACGACGAGTGATGTAATCGTTGTCGTTACTGTTGTTGTTGGTGTCGTTGTCGCACAGTGGCTGTCATCCGAGCACGTCGTGTTGTGGGTCGCACGAGCCGACCGGCATCAGCCATGCGTCCTCGTGAAATTTTGTTTGTCAATAACATAATGTGTGACTGTGTGTGTGTGTGTGTGTGTGTGTGTGTGTGTGCACCTTACATACTTATTAGGCCAGCACTCCCATCGTCTGTCGTTGACATTAAAAAGTGAATTATTGTGAACTACATGTGGCGTGTTTTGCATACTTTGGTGCCACTGTCGCTGCATCGCCGAGTGTCACTGTGCCAAACGAAGCAAACTAAGCAGTCACAGGACAAGTTGGGAGCAGTCAACAAGAAAAGAGAAAAAAATGCTTTAAAATTTTTTGCATGAATTTTTGTTGCTTTATATATGATTTTACGGTTTTGGGGGATTTTTCGTGTGCCCACTGGCCTCGCATATTCAATTATATTTCATTGGGGCTTTGCCATACAGCGCCAAAATTGTTCTGTGATTTTGCAATGTGGGTTTAAACAATATTCATATATATCATTTTTCCAAAATTTTGTATTCACTGTATAAGAAACATAACCTAAAAAAAAACAAAAGTTACATTTAATTTTGAATAAAAAATCTGGAAAAAACCACATACCATAAAAATCATGAAAGCGTTTTGGTGACGGAACGGCAAACATAAACTAAAAAAAATTTACATTTTATTTAAAAATTAAAAATAAATTTAATTTTTATTTAAAAATTAAATTAATTTTTTTTAAGTGTCACGTACATAGTTGACTAATCTAATCTAGGAATAGGAAAACAAAATTATTATTAATTAAAAAGAAATTTAATTTTTATTTAAAAATTAAAATAATTTTTTTTAAGTGTCACGTAGGTGACTAATCTAATCTAGGAATAGGAAAACAAAATTTGGTAACTGTACCAAAATTCTAACTGAAAAAATAAAAAAATGTATATGAAAAATGTATATACAAAAATTTATATAAAATTGAGAATGTTATCATAAACATAACCTAAAAAAATTGCAAGTTACATTTAATACTTTCTAGGCATCACGCAGGTAAACAAGAAATCTGGAAAAAACACTAATTGTTAAAAACCATGTATGTCAGAAAACTATCGAACAATTTTGATGACTGAATGGTAAAAATAACCTAAAAAATAAATTAAAAATTCTATTTTAAAATAAAATTTAATTTTTTAGGTATCACGCAGGTGGACAAAAAAATATGGAAAAATATATATTATAAAACACGAATCTAGGAATATATAAAAAAATGTGATAATTGAACCAAAATTCTGATTGAATAAAAAAATTAAAACAAAAGATATATAAAATTGAGGATGTATCATAATGTTTGTACAATCAGCAAATTATTTTTATATATTTCTAGATTATTGTTTTATAATATATATTTTCATCACATATGATCATCATAAACATAACCTACAAAAATTAAAAGTTACATTAATTTTTTTTCTATGTGAACAAAAAACCTGGAAAAAAACACTAATTGTTAAAATCTATGTACGTCAGAAAATTTTTGAACAATTTTGATGACTGTACGGCAAACGTAACCTAAAAAATTAATAAAAAGTTATATTTAAAAATTAAATGAATTTTTTTTAAAGTATCACACAAAACAAAAAAGTACACAAAAAATATGGAAAAAAAATATATATTATAAAACAATAATCTAGGAATATATATAAAAATAATTTGGTGATTGTACAAACATTATGACTGAAAAAAAAGTTGTTTGAAAAAAAATTGAGGATGTAAAAAAACTGAGGTCGTAATCACTTCTGAGATTCACCGATTCTTTTTCCACTGATTTCTTTGGTAATGCATCTAAGTGATATCTGCATTATATCATAATTCCATCCAAATCGGACAACTAGTTTAAAATATATTAATTTTTTTATTTCCTAAATTAATTCTTCCAATTCGGGGATTAACTATTAAAAACTAAAGTTCTGGGAAATCTAATATTAAAAAAATTTAAGAATCAAAATTGGTTTGGGGGCACTTTATCTTGCCTTATCCGGCTATGGCCTTTGTTTTCTTTACTAAATGCATTAAGTAATTTAGTAAAGCAAAAGAGCTGAGAGTAGCAAATCGGCCACCAAATCAAATTTGTCGCTGTTTGGAGTAAATTTCAGTATCACATCGGCTAAGCTTAATTAAGAAATTGAATTGGTTGACGTATTGATTCAACTAAAAGACAGTGGTATATAACTCTACTCCTTCAAATCTGTGAAGAAACGTAATGGGTCTATTTATACCCAATAGTCCCATCGAAGCTACAATTCTTTTCTGTTACCAAACCCATAATTAAAAAAAATGCAAGCATAACTTGCAACCTTTGCTTTCATTCGTACCATATATCGTCGAATTTTTTAAAGACCTGAGAAAACTATTTAAATGCAAAAAATGTTGAATTTATTAAGTGAATTCGAAATTATTTGGCTTTTTGCTAACCAAAAGTATTCTATATTTAAAAATTATTCCGCAGAAGTACCGCCACAAATTCTTGCAAAGAGTTGCTTACAAAACTCACTCACGGCTATTATGATTTATATTTTTAAACAGAATAATACAACACAGCCTACTTGATAAAAATTAAAGAGTCGTTCAATAAAAAGTGCGTTCGCTGCCAAAAAAAATTAAAGAAAAATTGTACGATTAAATTTCCGTACAAATTTCCGGAAAGGGTTAAAAGTTTCCTTTCAAAGTGAAATAATTTTCCCTATCAAAATAACATCAACGTGTACTATTATCGCCGGCCTGCCTTCTTTTTCTTTCTATTCATATAACAAAGATTTCTCTAAGCTAACCCACAGACAAAACCACTGTAAGATTGTATTATGAGACTTTTTGATGCCGTAACACAGATAATGTAACATAACACAGAAGTGTGTGTAACATGAATTGCGAGAGAGGAGCGAATTTTTCATGTTTTTGTTGTAATGTGATTGAGTGATTTGGGTAAAATAACTTTGATGACAGTTACAAAATTTGCAAAATTTCTATTAGTCAATGTACTGTACTGCTTGTAGAGCCTTTTGTAGTACAACAAATACAACGAAATTTTACCCCAAAAACACACAAACACCATAAATTTTTAAAGACAACGTTTTTTATGAATGAAATTTCGGTTTGAAAGTCAAGAACTGTCATGTCGTTTTCATTTACTTTTGAATCATTTACAGTGTTATGTGGTCAGATGTTTGTTCAAAGGTGCAGTGTGCACTTGGAGGTTAAGCATTTCAAGTCGGCCTGTGCTTATCCTTGAGAATGTCCTTATTTGCCGGGCATGCACTGTACATACAGTTCCAAGTGCAGTACTTGCGTTTACATTGTACACAGCTATGCACATATGTACATACATATGTACACAAATGTATGTTTTGTTAGTGTGTGTGTGTTAGTATGCAATGAACTTGCAGCGCTGAAATGTGGCGCACAATTCAATGGCAAGCGCGCACCACATTGTCACCGAAACAAACACACACATACACACAAAACCACAACCACACATACTTAACTAGAATGAAAAAAAGGACTGCACGAGGAAAATAATTCAACGGAAGCGTAAAACAGTTGGCGGTTGGGCGAAAATGGCACGGAAACGGATGTGAAATAAGGTTAAAAGCCACTTAAGACTTGCGCCAGTAATTGTGGCGCATAACTCAAGTAAGTCGCGCGCATACAGTTGCCCGCATAGCACACAACAACAGCACAGCGCGCCACTGCAAATGCAGCAGTCAGGAACTGAAGCAGCAGCAGCCAGCCAGAAGCAGCCAGAAGCAAGACAAGACAGGCCAAAGCTGATAATGCGGACTGGCGCAGACATTCTTGGCTGCTTTGTCTCTTCGAGATGCTGAGAACTGCCAGCACTCTTGCTTACTTCATGCATTTAAGTACACACACACACATACATGCATACATTAAACAAATTGTTTGTATGTGTATGTGTGTGTGAGTGCTGCATTTTTTGCTTAAATGAAATTATACGTATTTGTTTTTGCAGCATTTGTACTTCGAGTAGAGCTTTAGCGAAAAGCTGTGCTTATTATTTGCCATTTTGTTAAGTAAAATAAGATTCACTGTTTGTTGAAAAGAAAACTAAACATAACTGTAGGGTAGCACAATTAAAATTCTACTATAAAATTCAAGATTACAGTTCAAAAACTTATTGGCGAGCTGTAAATAATATTTAGTGCCTGTTGACTACGAAAACCTCGAATTCAAAATAAATATTACACCGTGCGACAGAATTTTTCACACCGGAAAAAGTCCATATGGGCGTGAAACTAGAGACCAAACATAGTAATACTGAGTACTCAGTTTTTCATTTCTACATTCTTTGTCCTATTAAAAGGACTTCAAAATTTTGAAGGGGATAAAAAATAAAAAAAAAATAAAAAATACTTAACCTCGTTAGAATATGGCGATGTGTATATCAAATTAAAGAGGAAAGGCTCAAGAATTTAAATAAAATTTTTTGTATCTATTTGTAAAAAAAGGATATGAAAAAGGTCCACTGAAATTTTAATCCTTTATATCCTTGAAAATTTACATCGAATTTTCTTGAAAAGTAACTATGTTAAAACCCCAAATCTTCTTGATCTCGTGTCAAAATTTCATTATTCTCGCTTCATTGATTTTGTATCTTTTTATTATTTAAAATTCTGATGCTCAAATAAATTAGAATTTTTGTACTTCATTAGAATTGCAGCATCCGCCTTTTTTTTAATAACTTTCGAACTAATAAAGACAGAGTAATGAAATTTTGACTCGTGATCAAGGAGATTTTGGGTTTTAACATACTTACTTTTCAAGAAAATTGTATAAAAATTTTCAAGGACATAAAGGATTACAATTTTCAAAGGACCTTTTCCAGATCCTTTTTACAAATAGATAAAAACTTAATTTTATTTAAATTCTTGAGCCTTTTATTTCTACATCATTTGTACTTTTAAAAGGACTTCAAAATTTTTAAGGGGATAAAAAATAACACAATTATAAAAAATACTTAACTTAGAATATGGCGATATGTATATCAAATGAAATAGGAAAGGCTCAAGAATTTAAATAAAATTAATTTTTTATCTATTTGTAAAAACAGGATATGAAAAAGGTCCTTTGAAAATTGTAATCCTTTATATTTTTGAAAATTTACATCGAATTTTCTTGAAAAGTATGTATGTTAAAACCCCAAATCTCCCTGATCACGTGTCAAAATTTCATTACACTAACTTTATTAGTTCGAAAGTTATTAAAAAACAGGCGGAAGCTGCAATTCGAATGAAGTACAAAAATTCTAATTTATTTGAGTATCAGTATTTTAAATAATAAATAGATACAAAATCAATAAAGCGAGAATAATGCCATTTTGACACGTGATCAAGAAGATTTGGGGTTTTAACATAGTTACTTTTTAGAAAATTCGATGTAAATTTTGAAGGATATAAAGGATTAAAATTTTTAAAGGACCTTTTTCATATCCTTTTTTTTTACAAATAGATAAAAAATCAATTTTATTTAAATTCTTGAGCCTTTCCTCTTTCCTCCCATATTCTAACGAGGTTAAGTATTTTTTATATTTTTTTTATTTTGTATCCCCTTCAAAATTTTGAAGTCCTTTTAAAAGGACAAAGGATGTAGAAATAAAAAACTGAGTACGCAGTATTACTATGTTTGGTCTCTAGTTTCACGTCCATATGGATTTTTTTCCGGTGTGAAAAATTTTTTTAATTTTTGTCGCACGGTGTAATATTTAGTGCCTGTTGAGTGCGAAAACCTCGAATTCAAAATAAATATTATAAAAAAACTTTAATTAATTGAACTCGTAGCAACCCTAAACTGTGGCTTATTGCAAATATTTAACACGTTTCGTAATTCGCAATTATGCTGTCCACCTGTCCGAACTGCTACAAACATTCTCGCTCCATGTTTTTCTTTCAGTCTTTCGAGCACAGGAGCCCACATCGCTGAAGCATTGAAGCACTGAAGCACAGCTGTTCGCTGCCTAAAAAAGCAAATGTCGTATGTTCTACTAATCTCAATGGCACATATGACATTCATTTATGGAGACAACGATTTGCTGCTCTCGCCAAGTTATGTTTTATTCAACATGAGCGCTAATGAAAATGCAGACAGTGGCGCTTTAACTCAACAATGAGCAGATGTGGAAAGATGTAGATGTCAGCTAAGCCATTCTAAGTAGTTGGCAGCATTCGCTGGAATGAAGGCTTTGAAGGAATGTTACTTTTAGCAGGCTTTGTGCATAATTCAACCTAATTTGAGGATTCTTAAGGCAGGACATTTTTGTATGAACAGATAGTCAAGCAGCTATGAAGACGCTGATCTCATATGTGACATAACCTCGACGTTAGTACTGGAATGCCTTAACACTAGAATGCCCGACAATCTGACATACCTAAAAAAATTTTGACTACATTATTATTTACTGAATTTTTTTAATTTTATTGGTTTTTAAGTAGCAAATATGAATAAATGTACACGAGATTAAACTAAAATAAGCATTTCGTTTTTATTGTTTTTATGGGATTTTATTTAATGGGATAAAATGGAATGAAATTTGGAATTCGGAATTTGTGAATGAATTTTGTGAGTGAATTTTGGATTGAAAACCTTGGGAATTGTCACAACCTACTATGATATCTTTTTTTTAATATTTGCAATTATATAATATTTTCATATTTTGTAATTGAAGATGCATATTTGTCTATTTATCAGTAAGATTTGCTGAAAATTGTATATAGGTAGTCAAAATGACTACCATTGGGCATTTAAGGTAAATTTGCAAAATTGGGGTAAACATTTTTTTGACAATATTATTAATTTATTTATTCCATTCAGCTTTAAAAATTAATAAAAATTACGTAAGATATTTTTTTTAGAAAGCGATGCAACACATAGAGGGCAATAAGGAGGCAGACAGATTTGCGTGAGTGGTGGGTGCCATGTCTTTTAAACAGCCTGAACCATTTATAGGAGTGAATAGATATAACATCGTAGACATTTAGACTGGAGGAAAGAACCAGTAACCAGTATTGAGGGTTTCAAATATATTCCTAGAGCGCCTTAAACTTGACATGGAGCTCTTTTTGCATTAATCTAGACAAGCATCAGCTGCGCCAGGCCACCGATTTCCTTCCGCATATTGCAGACCTTTCCAAAGGACTTCAACTCGAAATTAAACTCTTTATGCCTCAATCTAAACAAGTATCAGAAGCAACAGGTCTTCCTAACCGGGCATGGAAGACTAAGGGAACACACATTCATGCTTGAGCTAAGTAGAAGAAGGAACCACTTGCAGGTTCTGTGAAAGAGCCGAAGAAACACTGCAAAGCTGTATTCCACAACAGGAGACGACATCAGACGACGTCAGTACCAGCTAGAAATTAAGAACTTTAAACACCTAAAACTATGAAAACGACTAAGTTTCATTAGGGTTTCATTAAGGATTAAGGACGTCCTTTAATAGCAAGTTGGGGTCACATTAGATCAATCAATGGACGAAGTATACAACACTCATACTACTATCTAATCTAATGTAACTAGTCAGGTAATAGGTTAATGTGCTATGACTACTTGCCGTACTGCACAGAGGTTCCTCTTGTTACCACAAAATTACCAAACTGGATAAATTATATGTAACTTTTGATACCTTCAGTCAAGTCTTCTTTTTGTAAAAACTTTTGTAACTAGTACAAAATATGTGTGTTGTTCCAGGATATACTTTTTCATTTCTGGATATGTATACTAGAGCTGGGAAACTATCGATAGTTGGCTCATTCAATATTTTCGATAGTTTATGTAAACAATTTAATCGATATTATCGGACAAATCGAAAATGTTATATATTAATATACAACCGGCAATTGTACTGAAAAGAATTTATATTGAAAGTTTTTACCAAGACCCCTAAGATTAAGATTTTTAGTTATGTGAAGAGTACCACGCCCCTCTACCAATGCCTATGCAATTTTTCTGTTCCAATGCTATAAGACTTGTTCTTCCGAAAGTATTTCATAATCAAAATTTTAGTTATATGGGTAATGCCACGCCCCTTTGTTCTATGCCAACCCCATTTTTTCTGTCGAAGTGTGCATCTAAGTAGAGAATTTGCACCGATTGTCATTTATATGCGACTTATGATTCCAAAGTTATTAGAAAATGTTTGTTATAAAAATAGTGCCATGCCCCTTGTTTTACGCCCATAAGATCTCACCAGCGAAACAACAGATCTATGGGAAGACTTTGTACCAAATTTCAATGCTGTCCGATTTATAAATCCGATGTTATTCAATATGTTAGATTTCAGTTATATGGGCGGTGCCATGCCCTCTTGTCCTTACACAAGAAATAATATCTAGAATCCTTCTCCTGGACATATAATCCATTGTATCTTAATTTCAGATCAATCGGTCAAGTAATTTCTACTTGTACCCACATATTTGAATATCACAGGGGAGTATCTATGGCAGCACTGCCAGCACCGAATATTCTGGAGGCATTGCCGTCATATTACAAAAAACCAATAGCATCCATATTGCCAAAAAACTATCGATAATGGTGTCAAAATAAAAACATCGATACTACTACTACGATAGTACTATCGATAGTTGTACAGCTCTAATGTTATCGAGATCTGTTAAATTTCACCGGCTTCATTCGATTTTATATTTCTTTTCCTAATGTTAATACACATATTGCCAGCATATGTTGACGTTATCAGTTATTTTTCAAATTTAATTTGTTTTTGACAGACATAAAAGTTAGAGGATTCGGTGTTTTAATGTGTATAGCAATTTTTTGCTATCGAAAAATCGATTAATTGCTCACAAATCGTTGCTTTCTTGTGACTGTTTGACAAAAGCAACACCGTAATCATGCCTCAGACTCCATTTTTACAGAACTGGGCCCCTTGTAAGTATTTCTGTTCCCAAAACCCATGACAAGATGGAGAATTTGCCACGGTTGAGGACATAAAGACCGCATCGCTGGAAGAGCCCAAGGCCACTTATATCAAAAAGTGTATATGTCACTTTCAAACAGAGAGTTGGTAGCGTTTTTCATAATTTTTACGGCACATAATTTCCTTTCTTTGCTGCGGGGGCAACTTTACCGGACGATATGTATTTTAATTTGATGTTAGTTAACCCTTTCGACCCCGAATTTTACCCTGTGTCTCGATATTACTTTTTGGTATTTAAATCATGAAAAACTTGCCTAGGAAGTGTGCACACGACATTTGAAGTCGCCACGCCTATTTGTTAGAGTTCTAGAGCTAGTTTACTTTTGAACAATTTTAGCTTAAAACGGGTTAAATAAATTTTGTATCAATATTTTTTAGTCACAGAAAAATTATCTAATATTTATGGAAAAATACAAAATTATCACTTTTTGATTTTTTTTAACCATTATTAAAGAAACAGGGTTTTGATCAAACGCGCCGAATTCGTAGACTTCAATTAGAACACAAACTTTCCCTGATATCGCTGCAAATTATTGGAAATTATTTTGGGGATAACAGTAAAATTTTTGTAATTTGCTTTGAATTCACTTCTAAAAATATTAATTTGTTGGTGCCTATTTAACACTAGAGTGTTCGGCTCAACGGCTAAACATATTGTGCACGGCGTAGGTACAAATGTACCTCCATGGGGATTTCTACTATAAGTTGCCAAAAAATCCAAAAACTGCGGGTGTATGTTTGTTTGTGCAAAAATAACTTTTATTTTTATAGATTAAAATTATTTATATGGTGAGGCGACGCATTTCTCGCATGTCACGGACTGCGAAGAACGGACTGCACATACTGGCTCTCCACAGGAACAACACGATTGGCGTGTTTTGCGTTGGAATTTTTCGCGAGAGTAGCAAATCTTGCAGGTGCCAATAATTGTCTTGCTCACACGACCTTGTGTGCTTGAGCCAGCAATGGTACGTCTTGATTCTATCGGTTTCCCGCTGCTCCGAAGTGTGCCAACATATGCCAGACCGTTTCGAATGAGCGCCTTGCACAAGTGGAAGCTGCCGAAGAAATTGTCAGCGACAATAGTTCTTCCAGAACCATGATATTTTTCAACCACCAATTTGTACACTACCTGCTCTCCTTGTAGCTGCTTTCTGTTTGGATATTCAGGTTCTGGAAACCGTGAAATTTCAGTACCTTTGCCTTGGTACAGAAGTCCTGAGAGGGGGTAGTACGTTTTCGCATCTGTAGCCCACCATACCTTGATGCCGTATTTGGCAGGTTTATTTGGCATATATTGCGTAAACGGAGTGCCACCTCGGTATGGAAACAGCTGCTCGTCGACTGTTATGGCATCGTGAGGCTTGTAAGATTTTTTAGAGCATTATTTAGCATCAGCCAGACATCCGATATGCAAGCGGCTTTATCACCACCTGCTTTCCTCTGTTCTCTACGATGTGGGTTGTCAAATCTTATATATCGAAATATCTCTCGAGCACGAGATAAAGGGAATGCTGCTGTGTAGATTGGCAAAGCGTCTGGCTTCCACAGTTCAGATAAACGGACATCAGGCGATTTATTTACTCCAGCTGCAAGCACAACTCCGATAAAAGCATAAATCTCAGTGTCGGTAACTGGCTGCCACAATTCAATTCAAACAATGCTCGTGCATGTAATCGCCTACTTTATATTTTTCTACTTTGCAAAGTAGGCAATAACTTACGTGTAAATATGACCCATACGGTATAAAGGGACGAGTTACACCCAAAACGTCCATATTTCGCAAATTACTCTTATACAGTAACCCTGGTTAAAAGTGGGCGAACCATGCCCAAATGGGTGCCAGTTCTTAGTTTGAGCACCAGGAGTTTCTATACCAAATTTCATCTCAATGACTTTTCACGTTCAGGTCCTATTGTGCAAACCAGCCGATTGACGGATGGACAGACGGACGGACGTTACTAAATGAGGTCCCCTGGTGATTCCTATTACAAATATAATTATATACTTTTCCGATCTGAAAATATCTCTCTTTCAACATTACAAGCTCCTCGTCAAAATGTATTTACCCTACCTCCCAACAACTCTATTACCTGTGTAAAGTATACAAATACACGGGGGTACATTTGTACCTATGCCAAGCAAAATGAGACGACTTTTTTTTGGCGACTCCCACCCACCACCCTACAAACATTTTTTTCTTTTTTCCTCTTTTTCTAGAATCTGCACAGATCATTTGATGCTATCATGGAGTCTCGCTCTGATTGCATAATAAATAGTGTACAAATTTTATGTTTATTTCTCCGTGGAGGTACATTTGTACCTATCCGAACACTCTAGTGTTAAATTAAACCCATAAATCAATCGTAGCTTTTGCTATAAAAAGACAAATAGGTAAAGTTGCTCTCAGGCAACATTGGGGTCGAAAGGGTTAAGTTGTGATATAAACTTGTAACCATTTGACTCACAGTCCAAAATGCTAACCACTGAGTTGTATGTCAGGTTTTTTAATGGAAGAAAAGAAACGAAATATTTTTACATGGAATAGAATAAAGAATACGATTGCAGGTGAGAGACAATGATGTAGTAAATTAATTAAGAATCACTAAACCACTTGTATTTGTTGTTGGAATCTATTGATTGCTGAATATTTAGAAGTTTCAGTTCAGTTAAAAATGAACAATTTAATTCAATTCAATTCAATTCAATTCGAACAACTCAAAACAATTCCCACGAATTATTCTCCCGAGTTTTGGATTCAAGAATCTATAAAATGTAAAAATGTTTAAAATGAAATAAAAAGTACGATTTCCGGTGACAGACAATGATGCAGTACATCAATTAGAAACCACAAGAAATTATTTTTATTTGTTGTTGGAATCTATTGATTGCTGAATATTTAGAAGTTTCAGTTCAGTTCAAAATTAAAAGTGGGTCCTTTAAGTCGAAGAGCTCAAAGCAATTCCCACAAATTATTGTCCCGAGTTTTTAAACATTTAAGATGAAATAAAAATAGGATTGCAACGGACAGGCAATGATGCATTAAATCAATTAAGAACCAGTAAAATACTTTTATTTGTTGTTGTAATCTATTAATTACTGAATATTTGGAAGCTAAAGTTCAGTTCAAAATGAAAAGTGGGTTCTTCAGCTCAAAGCAACTCCCACAAATGATTGTCCTGAGTTTTGGATTCATGACTCGATAAAATGTATAAATATTTAGCTCCATAACACCACTGTGCCATATTGCCGCTTTATGCGCAAACGTGAAAAAATATTTCACAAGTATTCCGGGTCACGGCTATGGCACACAAAACAGTTCAAGTTAAACTTAAAGTTCAGCCTACAATCGTAAAGAAGTCACCACCCGTTGCCACAAAAGTCCATTCTTAACTCTTTTGCTTGGCTTGTAGACTCCTGGCGCGTCATAATTCCCCTCCACCATAAATTTGTATGCATTTCAGCCGCAGCATCCTTTCGTCCTTGATTTTGTTTTTTTTCGTAAACTCTCCTCAGTGTGCAGCGTGCTTGGTTCCGCTGTTGCGGCTAAGTAGCTGTGACAAGCGTGACACATTTACGTGGTATTTTATTCATTACCGTTTTAGAAATTCTACCTCGTTGCCGCTCACCGACACTTTTATGCTCGCTGCACGTCGCTCGGCGCTCATCGCTGCGGCCGCCGCTGTGTTAGTTCGCCACCTGGGGCCAATGCTTTTCAGCTTTATTGTTGTACTAAGTTGTGACATAAATCGCAACGGCACATAATGATCCAAGTCTTTTGATATTTGACCTTGAGAAATTAGGGCGTATGCGGGCCATGTCCAACCGTTGTGTGTGTGTGTGCGTTCGGGCACTTTTAGGTATTTGTTCGAGTTCTAGTTGAGAAAAAAGTGTCAAGGGGGTTAAACTAATTCAAAGTTAAAGTGCATTGAGCTAAATTTGGAGCATTTTTTTTTAACAAATTTTTATTTACTTTATTTTGATCAAACTTTAATGGAGACTTGAGACTAGTATTAAAAATACTTAAAACATGACACCGCAACTTTAGTAAGTCCTGTTTTTTGTTTAATCAGCCTAAAGTTTTGCAAAATTTTCAACTCGAAATTTCGACCATCACGTACAACGTTCGTCGTGTTGACGCACTGTGCCGTTTGCGGTGCGGTTTCTGGGCATACAAAATTTTCTGCCGCTGCCGCTGTTGATCCTTCGGTGCGTCCTTTGAATGTTAATTTCATTCCATTTTATTTTATTCTATTCGCCCTTTATGCTATTTTATTTTATGCATTTCCTGCTTGCTTGTTGACCTTCTCGACGGTGGCTTGTTGTGGTTGTTGCCGTCGGTTTCATTCGCTGCGCTCGCACATTACACTGTAATTATGGTAATTTAGCGAGTGCAGCTGTACTTGTAATGTGGAACAAATGTGTTGGCAGCTTGCTCACATTTTCGCTTGAATTTTAAATTTTACTCACCTTCAAAATGGCTTAAATTGAATGCATGCTACCGTTCGCCGTATTGGGAATATTTTTTGTAAATTGTTGCTAATCGAGCTGATTGTTTGCATTGAGGGGTTTGTCCATCTGAGTGGTTAAGTAAAGATGTGTTATGTGAAATTCAAATATAAAAAACTTTTATATAAAATTAAAAATCTGTTAAAGACTATTAGGGTCCCACGACTTTGCACGCAAGTTTGAAGTCAATGGGGCCAATAAATCAAGTTCTTCTTAACCCTTTGTTGATCCCGTCAGACATTAATGAAAAAATACTTATCTACTTATTTCTCATTTTTAAGTGCTTTCACCACATTTGAAGTCAATTGGCTCATTAAGTCAGGTTTCACCTTAACCCATCGTTAACCCCATCAAATCTTTATTTTCGAAAATATCAAAAACACGTATCAAATTATTTCACATGTTAAGTTCTTTCACTAATTTTGAAGTCGAAAGGCCTATAAAATCGGTTTCTCTAACCAAACTTTTAACCCATTGTTGACCCTGTTAAATTCAGATTTTCAAAAAAGTGAAAAACACGTGTCGAATTATTTCTAACTTAGAGTACTTTCACCAAGTTTGAAGGGTCCACTAATTCATGTTTTTTCACAGTTTATTCATGCAAACTTTTAACCCCTCGTTGACTCCGTCAGATTTTGATTTTCGAAAAAATAAAAAACATGTGTCGAATTATTTGTCACTAAGAGTACTTTCACCTATTTTCAAAATTCCCATCAATTCTTGTTTTTTCACAACTTCTTCATACAAATTCTTAACGCATCGTTGACCCGGTCGGATTTTGATTTTCGAAAAAATAAAAAACACGTATCAAATTATTTCAAAATAAAATAAATTCAAAATTCCCATCAATTCTTGTTATTTCACAGTTTCTTCATACAAATTCTTAACCCATCGTTGACCCGGTCAGATTTTGATTTTTAAACAAATAAAATACACGTATCAAATTATTTCACATTTGAAGTACTTTCACTAAGTTTCAAGTCAAAAGGCGTAAAAATCATGTTTCTTCATACAAACTTTAACCCTTGGTTCACCCCTTTAAGTTTTGATTTTCAAAAAAATGAGAAACACGTGTCAAATAATTGTTTATTTCAAGTCTTTTCACCAACTTTGAAGTAAATAGGTTAATCGGTTTTTCGTAGTCTTTCCTTATGCGAACCTTAATTTTTGGTTCACCCCGTTAAAATTTGATTTTTGAAAAATTGAAAAATACGTGTGAAATTATTTTTGATTTTTAGTATTTTCACCAAGTTTGAAATCAAAAGGCCCATTAAATCGCGTTTCTTCATACAACACCTTAAGCCATGTTTTGCCCCTTTAGACGCCGAATTAAAAAAAATCCCGTCTTAGCGAAGGTTTATTTTTCAAGATGTGCCTACAGTTTAAATTTCATTTTTATAGCTTCAGTGGTTTGGGCTGGACGATGATGAATCAGTCAGTCAGTCAGTCAGGACAAACATATATGTAATTGTTTGTATGTAGATGCACGGTTCATGACAAGTTTGTGGTTGACAATTGAAATGTAATATTTTCTTATAGTGTGATTGCTTGTTAACCCATTAAAACCTGACCCCAGAAAGGCTTGTTCGATATCCATAAAATTTTACACAATCTTATTAATTGACCTAATCAAGAAAAAAATCAAGCAAAAAATTCATACCATGTTTTTTTTTTGTCATGTTTTTCGCAAACATTACACAAATAAACAAAATCAAACATTTGCGGAAAATAAAATGTGCCAATAAAATATCAGCTGCTTGGATTTTGACATTTTCACGCGTTGCGTTGTATGAAAATTGGCAGTGTTTAGGCCCAACGTTGCATTCGCGCAACACAAAACTTGAAGCATATTTCTTGTTTAAAAAATAAAAAAAAAAATTTTCAAAACTAATTTTTAAATAGCTTAGCATTGCAAAATGCAGCCCACTAAGGGATTTTGATAGGTTTGAAGAATAAGTATTTTTGATTGAATTTCAAAAATTCCCCAAAAAAACCTTTGACTTTGGATCGAAATATTTGAATATTTAAATAATTTTGAAATTTGAGTATGGCAGAATCTAAAACGATCAATTCTAATCCAATTCTACCCATTTTCAAGTCTTATGTCTTTATGAATTACTTAATATAGCGAAATTCCCAAACGTTGCGCAACGCTCAGGGCTTAATGGGTTAAGGGGGTAGTCAGGTAGATTTTTTTCAAAAAATCGAAAATTTTTTTTTGCAGTTTTGGTCTATTTAAACCCTTAGGAATCATGTAGAAACCTTCCTTTACCTCGGATAGTATCCGAAAGCGATTGAAAATGAGATTAGTTGTAAGGGCTCGCGCGCTCGAATCGCACACCTGGCGCGTGAAGTAGATGCTGTTGTTTTGAGCTGGCTGACACGATTACGGCCGATCTACTGCACCGATTTGCTTAAACTTTTTTTTTATATATTCAGAAAAGGTTTGGCTATCGCGTGAACTACGATCATTAATGTCCATTTCTATGTAACAACGTTATGACACAATTATTAACAAAAAACAAGCAAAAAAAGAGAAAAAAACTTTACAATTGCACTAAATGTTTATTTATTAATATTTTTTACAGTTATAGTTCAAACGAGAGCCATGCATTTGTACTTCAAAATGAAATTTGTTTGGTATGTTTCAGATGGAAATGGAGAAATCGTGTCAGCCAGATTTTAAAATGGCGTCTTCCGGTCGCCCATATCTCCCCCGGATATAAACGAAAATTTATAAAAAAAATTTTCTTCAGTACTAAAAACTATGTACAATAACATATAAAAAAATTTGTAATGTGGAATATTTGTATTTGTATTTGTATGAAAAAAAAATTACTTAAAAACATGGTCGATTCTACCTGACTACCCCCTTAAGCCCATTCCGGTCAATTTCCACATTTCTTGAGATAAAAATTTGTCCTTCATAATATTGACTCTCGTTGAACATTTTAGCAATAAAATACAACAAAATATCAAAAAAATCATTTTGGTTGAGAATTAAAGCTTAATCAATTTTGTACGATATATCGTACAATGGTCCGCAAAGGAGTAAAAATTCATGAATTTTTGGTTTCGGTTTTTTAAGTTGTATGAACAATTAATTGATTTTGTTGATAGAAAACATAAATTATAACAACAAAAAATCAAAACGTGATTTCATTTTGATCGAAAGTTATATACATTTTATATCTATATAAACAATTGATTCACATTTATTCGGCCTTATCTAACCGTTGTTGTTGTTGCAAAGCCTTTTTCCTCTCAATAAAACACAGAATATATTAAAATTCATACAGTTTTACAGAAAGGCACTGAATATAGCCGATTCCAAATATTTATTTACAAATATTTATACGCAAAAAATATTAAATTTAGTAAGTTCTATAAATCAACTGAGATTCAAACTTTAGAATTGTTTCGCTTTTTGGTATCAAAAAGTATTACATATTTAAAAATTCCTACGCAGAAGTACCGTCATTTGCTGGTTTTTCAAATTCTTGCAAAAAGCTGCTTACAAAACGCACTCATACTGTGTAGCCCCGGCTTTACTGATTTATATTTTTAAACAGAATGATACAACACAGCCTACTTAATGAAAATTAAAAAGCTGTTCTATAAAAAGTGCGTTCGCTGTCAAATAAAAAATCTTCGAAAAAATTTTACGATATATCGTACAAATTTCCGGAAAGGGTTAATAAGAAATTATTTGCAGTAGTGAAAAACATCATAAATGAAAAATTTTTAATGTTTAGGCAGAATGTTTTCTTGGCCTTAAAGCTCGCATTTTAAAGAAGATATCATCAGATAGAAATGTTTTATGACTTCAAAGTACAAATTTTCAGAACGATATCACCATGTTTGTGTAAGCTAAAATTGAAAGCGGAAAAACGTGCTTGGTAACTTGCGGCTGATATGCAGATAAGCAACCAGTTGCTTAGGAAAATAATTAACTTGCGTCTGGGGGAAAAGCATACAAAGTGACTTGCTTGCTGTCGGGCATACGGTGGGAGCAGTGTGGAGGAGTGTGGGGAAGTGTGTTCTTTCTTGTTCGCTTTTATCTTTACATTAGTGGCTAAAAGTATATATTTACTTTTACTTTGTAAATATACATTTGCCTAAATGTACTTAGCATTCGTACTGTATTTCTGTCAGTGGTGGTCGTAGTAAATGTCTACAGTGTAATGATTGTAATATTACACCGTGTAGCAGAAATTTTCATACATGCCAGTCAGATTAAGTTTTTATTAAAAAAAATGAAATTACTTTTCGAACAATTCAATACGAACAGACTAGCTGCAAAGTCAGTGGTTCATGTTCAGTGGCCCCTCAGGGTTTGAACCCCCCAAACCTCCTCTGTGTGCGCCACTGTTCATGTTTTTGGAAGCTCTTTTTGGTTTACTCTGCAAACATCAACAATTTAGCAAGGAGCTGGTTTCTATAAATCGCATGGAATTACGTAAGTAATCAGCTTATCGGCCCAAGTTATATTATAATTGTAAGCACTCAAGTCTTGCGTATTTGTATTTTTGTATTTGTGTATAATGTATGTATGTATGTATGTGTCATAAATCTACACATATGCAATGCATTCTATAACGCTATGCAAGTGTCTGTCTACTTTAGTCTTTAATCCACAAGTGATTATTTATTGAAATTGCTCGCATGTGTCGTTTGCTATAACACTTTGGTATTGTCATTGTTGTTGTTGGCATTTATGTTGGCGCCACTCAGTCACCGATGGCTCGCTTTAAATATTGATGCATATTATGGCGCATAAAGCTCTGTGGATAGACACGCGTTTAGCTTAAGTGTTTAGCATTAAAGTGCAAAATTTATTGAACATTTGTGCTTTTAGTTAGAGCCATAAATTGTTGCAAAAATTTGCTAAATGCATTTAGAAGTGGAAAATATCTTGGCATAACAAAAATATTCATTAAAACTAGCCATAAAACGATTTTATTTCATTTCGAAAACGCAGTCAGAAATTCGTAATTTTTTTCAATAATTTCTTTATGTTTTAAAATTATTATTATTTTTGAGTTTTGTAGGTATAATATTAATATAAAAAATTTTTATAATTCAAGCCGCCTCGCTAGCCCAGCGTGAACTGCATTGGGCTCCCAGTCCAGCCCAGCCTACAGGACTTGGGTTCGATTCCCACCTAGCTTGGTCCTGCATTTTCCTAAAATTTCTCAATATTTATTTATTTATAAAATGAAAAATAACAATTAAATTATTATTTTACATAAGAGTTAGGAGCGCTAGCTGCCAGGGTTTTCGGCCCGATTTTCCAAAATGGAATTTTTTCCATTTGTTTCCAATTCCTTCAGCATTACCCAGTCAAATCCTTCACCTTTGAATAACCTCTTATAATTTTCATTCCAAGCAGTTCTGGTAAGCAACTCGCAGCAGATTTTCATATCCTGTAGCCGTAATTGCGCCAGTGTTGCCAGATAACTGATAACTTAAAATACTTTCTCCTAAATCTTAAAAAAAGCTGAGTTTCCTATCAAAAATTTAAAAAATCTAAAAATTTTTACAAATAATTTTTGTCATTATAAACTAAGGAATTAAACTTCTAATAAAAAATAAAAATATATTCGTTAGTTTTATTGCAAAATTTTTTTTATTCAGCTTCTGCTTAACAACAACTTAACGCCAACAAAACATGTATGAAATTCGCTTTTGTTAACTTTCTTCATTCATTGCATAAGTTATACACTTTGAAGCATTAAATTTAATTAAATTAAATTAGACACTTTGGCTTTCAATATTCAAGGATTCAGTGCTACTAATAATGTCAAATGTTTGTAAACTTCTTCATAAAATGAAAAATTCCAAAACTTCGTAAAAACATTTCATCCTTATAAAAATTGTACAAAAAGGACAAGAATCTCTTTAATCTAGGAGGAAATCTCCTGATCTGGCAACACTGACTAGCCCAAAACTACAGCTTTCTAATTGTTTTCAAAAAATCCAACATGGAAACGAAATATTTTTGACAAATTCTTTTTCCACACAAAAGCAAAATTTAACTTTTACATCGAAACGTTTACTCATTGTTAAAAAACCCTTAATTTGATTTTTGTGTTTTGGTTGCTTACACACTTTTATGTAAAAAAGCCCCAAATTACACAAAAGCGATCCAAAGGCCCAAGTGAAATAAAATGGCCCACTTTTGGTCCAAATGCATCAAAAGTGGCTACCGTACCTACATCATCATCCAACCTTATCAAAGACACCAACCTTTGTGTTTTCCAATATCATCTCCTACCTAACAGCAAAATATGCATAGACGGTTTTCTACACAACCCAGTAGTAAACTATCAAATACATACCTAGGCGTTCCTCTTAAGAGAGGACAGATCACAGCCCATCACCAAAACTGCTAAACTGCACTCATTCTGATAGAACTTCAATCGATTAACATAACCAACACAAGGCATTAGCTTTGTTGAGGTTCTATGCTTTCAAGCAGAGTTAATAAGAAAAAACCCTTATTTATATTTATTTCAAACTAGAATAACAATTTTGTTTAAAGCAATTTTCACTTCAATTATTATTGTAATAATTTTTAAATTTAGTTAAAAGTGCACATTTGAATTGTTGAAGTATTTAATTTATAATTGGCTAACATTTCATAGTTTTAATTGTTTCGTTTAGCGTGCATAGTTCAGCTTCGTTATTAAACTTTTTCAATTAATAAATTAATTACAATTCATGTTCGGTTCAGCTCCCAAAATTGAACTTTTGACCTCGTTCAATATTTGGCTGCACAAACCGAAAACTCACTGAATGTTCAATTTTCAACTAAAACAAATTTAAATGATTTGCCCAAATAAATTATGAAATATTATTCGAGTGATTTGGCCAGCTGACAGCTGTCAGTGGACATTTTGAATAAATATGCATCACTGCTAGGCCGCAGATCAACTAAATGAATACAGTTGTTTGTTGTTCCCCAGCAACAACAACAACTGTATCCAATATCAACGATGCTGTCACCAAAACATGCTTGAAATTAATACAACACACAAAACTTTGTCTGAGTATGTGTGTGTGTGCGTGTGCATTGAAAATCGCAACATGCGCGCACAATTTGGATATTGTTGCATGCGTTCGGCGTTCATGCAGTCGTGACTGGCACAATTGGCTGCCCACCCAAACAATGGCGCATAATTTTGATAGTTTAGCATTTCAATTGCAAAATGAATAACGCACACACGCTCGCACGCAGTGTGGTATGTGTATGTGTGTCATACATACTCAAATACATAAATATGTATGTGTGCAAGTAAAAAGCGTATTGCAGCTGTAACGTTATTATTAGTCGCCTGTGGTGCTCTGTGTGTGTGTGTGTGTGTGAGTGCGTAATTGTTTCGGATGTTGCATGGTTGGCATTGTTCGGTTGGTTTGCGGGCGAATCAATAATTTGCAATATTTATTAATTTTGATGGGCTTCTTTGCTATTTTGCTATTTTTGCAAAATTGTTCATGTTGGCGTCAGAGTAGCGCAGCTCAACAAATGCGCCGAAAGCCTTTAAGGGGATTTTTCATAATAGATTTTTAAAGCGTTTGTGGAGTTTTGGACATTGTGTCAAAAATTTTATAAATACATTTAAATTAAAATTGGCATAATAGAGAGAAATTAATCAGTGTTTAGTGCATACGATCACAAATTACTGAATCAGATTTGCCATGTTTGGCTTATTTTTGTTTAAGTTTTTATTACTTTGCTATAGTTTTTAATGAGCTGTAAATTGCAGGAATTTTAAAAGCAATAAACATGATTTAAATTGTTTTTGGTTTTTGTTGAATTTTGTGGACTTGAAGCACATTTTATTAATATTATTATTATTATTATTGGGAGTACAAATTAGTTCGGTGCCTCTTTTTATGGTGCAAGATGCATTTATTTCAAAACAAAATGAATATACAAATGAATTCAATTATTACTACATTTTCCCATCTTACAGGCAATTTTAAAATTTTATGTAGAAAAAAGTTCTCGTCTTTTAAGGATTGCCTCAAGTTAGGAGAAAATTTTCAATTCACAACAACTTAACACAAACAAAACATATAAAAAATTAGATCGGTATGAAATTCGCTTTGTAAACTTTCCTCATTCATTGCATAAATTACACATTTGGAAGTATAAATTTTAATTACATTAAATTGGACACTTTAGCTTTCAATATTCAAGGATTCAGTGGCACTAATGATGTCAAATGTATCACCAACAAAATCTCCTAAACTCTTTCCTAAACAATTCTTTCTCCTAAAAATTCTCCTAAAGGTCGAAGAATATCCTAAATCTAGGAGGAAATCTTCTGATCTGGCATTACTGTCGTACTGCATCCGTCGGAACAGCCAGCAATCAGAAGTAACAATGTCCGGAGAATACGGCGCGTGCAGTAAAATATCCCACTTGAACGTTTTCAAATATTGTTTTCTGACTTTTGGTTTCATGAATTTCAATTGTACGAAGATTGTTTGTTGTGTCCTTCTTTTGCGTTTGGCTCGGATCTTCATCGAGTAATGCCTGCAATTCTTTGTCTTTGAATTTTGTGGGCTGTCCAGAGCGAGACTTGTCTTCAACGCTGAAATCGCCATTTTGGAAACGTCAAAACTATTCTCTACATGATTTCTCAATTGAAGGATTGTTGTCAAAACTTTCACAAGCATTCGATGTGCTTTAGCTAAACTTTTTTTTCCAATTAAATCAGAGAACTAAAACTTACCGCAAATTCTGCTTATTTAACGCAAAATTATTTAGACAAATTCAACATAGTAAAAAACTAGATTTTTTAATAAACTCAATGCGATATTAAATGCAAATTTTTGATAGATGTTTTATCTCTCTGGAATCACCGCAATCAGCTCTCACTATAAGCCATTCACAATAGCCAGAGCCAACTTTTGAAAACCGACCAAACTAATTAATTGGTACTCCTAATATTTTTTTTTAAACCCCCCGAAATATTAGGATCGACTTTAAAATTACATACAAATTAAAAGGAATTTTTGGCATTTTATGAATATTGAAGAATTACTTTTTGAAATCCCCCGCCCCCAAAATATTTTTCTGAATCCGTCCCTGACTTAAAGTTCAGAAGCTCTCCCTCTCGAAGGATCATACTGCCTAGGCACAACTATGAAAGGACATTTATGAACACTTTTGAATGAATGAATGAATGACTGTTTTTCAATTTCAATTTCAATTCCAACAACCAATAATCGTCTTACTACTCCTTCGTGTTATTATCACATGTTTTTTAATGTTCCATTATGTTAGCATAGACTTGCACAAAAGTAAAAAATTAAATAAAATAGAGACTTTGATGCATAATCAAATATTTTCTGGTACATAATTTCTCAAATAATTTCTACCATACAAAAAATAAGTAAATGAAAGCGCTAACCTTTTCAAGTCAAAATGCGCATCAGTTCGACTGTCGCCTGATGAATTTCAATCAATGCAAATCTCTTTATTAGAACTTTTCTTTCACACGAGCGCAAATAACTGCCAAAATTGAATCACACCAATTCCAAAAGCAATAAAACTCATAGCACCAGTGCAATCATGTACCAGAAGCATTCATGCCGTGCCGCTGCTGCTACAGGATTGGCACCAACAACAATGACAGCGGCGGTACGACAACCACATTCATCAATCGCTATCGACAGCTGCTAATGACGGCGCCATTTTCAACTGCCAGCGCGAGCTTATGCGCATTAGACAACATGGCCCAGATACCAGAAAATGCATTGCCATAAAAATGGCAACCACAACATTTGTACACCGAACACGTGACAAAATTAATGTGCACGAAATAAACAACCAGCCGACACAGACCACACGACGATGCCAAAGAAATGGTCTACGAAAGCGCAGCAACCGCAATGAGACTTCATCAATTACTTGGCTTTCGCTATTGCAGACTGGCGCTACTGTTGTTCTCGCATAGCTTTCACTCTGCGTTCCCAACCAGCGGTGACTGCTTTGCCTGTTCATAAGACGAACAGATGCTCGATCATAAACAACAACAGCAGCAACCGAAAAATGTTGGCGAAACGCATTGAAAGACAAGACAAGTGAGGGCGCATCAAAGCATCAAGGCGCCGGATGTTCTCATTAGGGGCCACTCGAGCCAATACACGGCGGCAATGTGTGAGTGGGTGCAGTGTGTGTGTGTGTGTGCGTGTGAGTTATGAATGTGTGCCGCATGTCTTTGGGACACGCATTCACATGGCACACTGGTGTAACTTTATTAAGGCCATAAAATTTTATATCACCACAACTTCCATTGCCAAAAAATAATGTCACTACCCAGTGGGAAATGGAAGATTGAGTCAATGCATTACTCATATTTTCCCTAAGGAATACCCATTATTTAAAAAAAAAATGGCCGCCTGACCTTAGAATGATTTTGTAAAGTATAAATGGAGATAGATGGGAGGGCAAAGAAAATGTTCGAAGTGATAGGTTAGGTTAGGTTAGGTTCGCTGCCTCTATACAGGGTGGCACAAAAGTCATCACCTTATCGGCAGATGCTGTAACTTTTGCAAGTGGCGGCGAAAGTAAATTTTGCTTTGACATTAATTCATTTATTCATTGACTCATTCATTCATTCATTGATTCATTCATTCATTCATTCATTCACTCATTTATTCATTCACTCATTCATTCATTCATTCATTCATGCATTCAATCATTCATTCATTCATGCATCCATTAATGCATTCATTCATTCATTCATTCATTAATGCAATTACTCATTCATTCATGCATTCACTCATTCATGCATTCATTCATTCATGCATTCGCTCATTCATTCACTCATTCATTCATTCATTCATTCACTCATTCATTCATTCATTCATTTATTCATTCATTCATTCATTCATGCATTCATTCATTCATTCATGCATTCATGCATTCATTCATTAACAAATTAGAGCCAAAGAACACTGTGTGACAAGTTTTGCGCCACCCTGTATGAGACACACTTAGGCCTCTATATGAGCCCACAAATTCCACCCGTTTGAACTGTCTATGCAACACTGTTTTTCTGTTTTGTTCGAAATACTTCATGCTTTCATTTCAAGTGCTGTTTACTCTTTCTTACTCCTTTTTGTAAACTTCAAATTGAAGTATTCACAGCTTTACAATACTTTTGCAACAGGCTTCCGGTTTCTGACTGCATTATGCATTACTTTGGAATCACCTTATCAAATTTCCGACTGGGCACTTGAAGTGCTCTCTGTGTGAGTTTCTATTTTTGTTTGTATTTTTATGCGTGCATTTGTTTATATGTTTACGCACATAGGCACACACACACATGCAAACATGTGTTGTCATCAAAGTTTTGCCATTGTGCGCTGTTGTGGTCGTGTCCTCTGGTGGTGGAGGGGGGTGTGCGGCGGGCGTACGCCTGGTGTATTAATAAATTGTGGTTAGCTGAATGTTTTACAGATTCTTTTTTATATGGTTGTTTTATTATTGCTGTTGTTGTTGTTGTTGTTGTTGCTGTTGTCTCTATATTATTTGCCGCCCATAATTCATGTCGTAAAAATTATGAAAGTATTCAGTGGCACCGGCGCATTGTTGGCTATTTGTTGAAGATTTGGCGACATTTACGCAAATTTATGACAGTTCGAAAGTGATTTAATGTTTTTTATAAATAACATTGGTTCTAAATAAAAGCCGGTGAACAGTTCATTTACATTGAATTGACATAAATCAGCATTTGAAGATAAGATGAGGATAAACGTTTATGTTATCAATTGTTGAAAGATAGAAAATATAATGTGCTCAGCATGACTCAGTGGAGAATGCTTTGAACTTCGAAGTAGGAAAATGTTGCTAATAGGTCAAGTCTCTTATTTTGGTGAAGCTTATTTCAAGAAGCAATCCAGAGTCGTTTCAATGAAACTTTGAAAATCATTTAAAGCAGAAAAGACAGATGGATGAAACTTATCCTTTTTAACATCTCAGACCAAAGCATGCAATTTGATCTCTCTCCATGCAGGAAGCAGTTGGTCAACCCAAAGACATTTTAACTATTTTGGATATACTTTGGTCTTTGGTCGGCCTAATGACGAGTCCTTTTCTATGCGCAAATCATATGGAAAATGTGTGGGCAGTACACTGTGTCCTGCTAGTGCAGAGGATGTA
The DNA here is from genome assembly GCA_964056695.1 of Melieria picta. Taxonomy (NCBI): domain Eukaryota; kingdom Metazoa; phylum Arthropoda; class Insecta; order Diptera; family Ulidiidae; genus Melieria; species Melieria picta. The sequence continues at coordinate 117,822,053 of OZ057398.1, forward strand.
AAGACGGCAGACCACTTTCTCTGTGTCTGCCATCAGCTATGAGACATTTGGCGCTGATGTGTTGAGAAGCAACCACCTCTTTGGTACCGTAGGAACTACTCAGAATTTTTCTGAGGTCGGTTAGATTAACAGGGAGCTTCAAGTCGCAGTGGAATCAACGCATACTCTGTCTTAGTGCTGTGCTTGCTAGGCTGTTCCGACAAAATTAAAAAAAGAACAAAGATAAAAACTTAAAGATAATTTAAGGTCGAAAAGATAGATGGACGATTTTAGGTTTTCCATTATCTCAGACCAATTTTTGCAGTTTCATTTGTCTTTATACAGGAGGCAGTTGATCGGCCTAATGACGAGCCATTTTCTATGGGCAAATCATATGGAAAGGGTACGGAGAGGATGTGGAGACGGATGGATGAGACGGACGGATGATATATTTGGCGTTGATGAGTTCAGAAGCGATCAAAGAATATTCTTTGAATCAACATTCTTTGAATCAACATTCTTTGAATATTGCGCTTAAGAACACATTTCGGAAAGGTTATTGCATTACAATTTTAACCATGAATCGATTCACACCCAAAGAACGCGCGGAAATAGTAACCATGTTCATTAAATGTAATCGTTCAGTTGTTGCAACACAGCGTTCGTATCGTCAAAAGTATCGCGGTCGTTCTGCGCCTAACCCGAGATCGCCCGATTTAACGGCACCGGACTTTTTTTTGTGGGGATTTTAAAAAGCAAAGTGTATGCCAACAAACCAAAGACTTTAGACGAGCTTAAGGACAATATTCGAGCCGAAATCACTGCGATATCACCCGAAATGCCAGAAAAAGAGCTGAATTTTGTATCCGCAATGAAGGTGGTCATCTGATCGACGTTGTTTTTGGAAACTGAATGGAAAAAATTGTAAAGCTTCAAATTTTATAAAAATAAATAGTTTTCCAAAATCGATTGAGAATTGTTCAAGTTATTCAATATTTCCATCGACCACATTTAGATGGCGCACCCGTTATTATATATTCTATATTATATGGGGCATTTCACGTCAAGCGGACAACCCAAAAAAAGTGAGGTCATGAATTTTGTTTATATTCTGGTCAGTTATACATACTTCTAGTAGACGTGGATGTGTACACCCAATTTTTTTTTCGTATGATGTTTTTTTGCTGAGTTATGAGCTTCTAAAAATTTACTTAACATAAAGTCATGAATTTTTGGATGCTTATTATCTGTATCAATTAATTTGTAAAAAAAACTAAAAAGTATTGTTTCTGATAGTAAAAAAGTTTAAAAATTTTAATTTTTTTTACGTATAGTAAACCGGAAGTGAAAATTTGAAATCGATATTTGAGTAACTTCGACACTTTTTTTTTAAATTATTTTAACGTAAATTAAAGCTTCAAATGTACTCATTCTCCACAAAAAAAATTAAAACGTTATCTCCAACCGTTTAAGACTTAGAGCACATACAGTACATACACATAGCTGAAAATAATGGATTTTTACACTAAAATGTGGCAACTACCATGAAATCGCCTCTGACCATCCGGTACTCTATTCATGTTAAAACATAACCATTTTTCTTTAAAAAATCAGTTTTACTGAAGTTTTGAAAGACATACTTTCTTTGTGGTCTAACCATTTCAACTTTTGTGCAAAGAATTTGCAGGAAGCGCTGATGGTTCTGCATTACAACGCTCGGCCACATGTTGCGAAAGTAGTCAAATAAATTTTTCTTTTGGGATTTTTTCTCTTTGGTCTTTTCAATCGCCGAATTCACCAGTCATTGCTTCTTCCAACTACCACTTGTACCTAACGATGACTTAAGGTCTGACTGAGAAGCACTTCACGTCTTACAAAGAAGCCAAAACTATTGTCAATTCTTTTATCACCTCAAAAGTCAAGGAACTTTTTCAAAAAATTCATAGCTAATGTTGGCCACAAAATTGAATAAAATTCATGGTACCAATTTGTCCGAATTAAGCTTAAAAGTTGCAAAAAAATTTTCAAACTTTTTACTATCCCCAATATGTTTAATTGTATAATCCTACTACAAAACCAAAGCTTAGCTATCGTAACTGTTTGTATTGTGCAAGTTGGAAGCTTTTTCATTCAGTTAATGTTTTTTATTTTAGTTTGAAGATGAGGATGATTATGATGATGATGATGATGATTATGATGATTATGATGATGATGATGATGATGTGAGGGTGGACAGAAAGGCTAAATCTTGCATAGTACAGTAGATTCGTACCATTATACGTCACCCAGTATTTTTTGGCTCTAATTTGTTAACCCTTTCGCTATTTTGTTGCAATATGGCAACATGCTACTTTGTGGACGTCTGCATCCTCTATGGTTACAAGAATACTTTTTTGTTGGTCTTTAGAATAGTTTGAAGTTTTAGGAAAAATACGAAATTAATAAACTGAATATTTAAGTTTAAAGAAGAGAAGTATATACTTTTTTAATGGTAAGAAGCAGAAAAAATTAGAGAACTTTTTAATTTGACGTTTTCTTTCAATTTAGATACTTTTTTTTAAATTTTGGCTGAAGTAAATGAAGATATATTCAAATATTCGTTATGCGTAAAAAGTTTTATGTTTAAGTAATTATTACAGCCACAACGATGTGGTTGCTCTCTTAGAAAAACACTCTAAAATACAGGGTCCTAGTATAAAAATTAAAAAATTTCTTATGGAATGTTGTTAATGTAACCACATGGAAGCCTAAGACGTAAAACTAAAAATTTTAACTTTCCCCAGTAAAAACCTGTAGCGAAAGGGTTAATGAAAAATTATGCAAAATGAACGAATGCATGAATAAATCCTTCCTATTCATTCATTCATTCATTTTGCATCAGGTGATAACCTTTGTGCCACCCTATACTAGTTTTTTTGAGGACCCTGAAGGGGTCAGATACTCCCCCTAAGCCTCCCGCTTCCTTCCTCCTACCTCCTGCAGACGAAGAGATGTGTTGTATTCACATCCCCGAGACATCGATTATTCTTATGTTTGCCATATTTTGACCACATTGTGCATTGTGTCTTGTGATTGCTCCAATCATGAGACGCAGTTCTTTCCTAACTGAAAAATTCAGACAGTTTGAGAAGGAGCATAGTGAGCTTGAATCTCCCCTGCACTATTTGCAACTCAACTACTTTATGAAAACCGTTTAACTTTTACTATTCACCAAACAATTTAAATAAATAAATAATTACACTGCACAACAGCATGTCTGTTGCATGGAGTTTTTTACATGAATCTGAATCGTTTTTCCACGCTGTTTTAAAAACCATACTCCGTTTTTATGTAACAGCTCTAGTTTTCGCAAAAAATGGGCGTGTCACTTTTTCGAATTTTCCTCGGCTTTTTTCACATTTTCGACTGTAATTTCCGAACCGATAATCCTATCCTTATATCGTTGCACTAACAACATCTCACGTCATCTTTTATGACATTAATCAATTTTATGCGTTCTAAATTGGCGTTGTAATAAGGTTTCAAAATAGGAAAATATTGAATTTCAAGGCGTTTTTTCTGATGGCGAAAATTGTACAGATGTTTCATAAATCAAGTTACGAAGTATATGAATATCTTAAGAAGAAACATCAAGCAATACAACACAGCAAAACACAGCACAATAATAGCAAAAATGTACCATAGCCATTTTCATCACTTTTCATACCTTTTCCTTAAAAAATTAAGAGCCTCAAAATATGCAAAGTTTTTAATTTTTTTTGTTTCGAGCAATTCAAAATCTTTTTGTTTTTTGCTTGTATTTCAGACTATAAATGGAACATATAAAAGAGCAGATTTTTAGGCCCTTAATTTTTTAAGGAAATAGTATGAAAAGTGATGAAAATGGATATGGTACATTTTTGCTATTATTTCGATGCGAATGTGTATTCCGTCAAATAATTTGGCTGTGTTGTATTGCTTGATGTGTCGGCTTTCATTATACACCTAACTCGTTAATTGATTTACAAAAAATGTGCATGTTTTTGACCATCAGAGAAAATGCCTTGAAATTCCATATTTTCCGACTTTGAGGTCCAATTATCGCGGCATTTTAAAACTTATAAAAATATATTGCATCGAAAAAGAAGCCGAAGAAGAAGAAGTGTTGTTAATGATATCGCATTGAAAATCATGTCAATCGGTTTTTTGGTTTAGAAATTACGATCAAAAATATGGAAAAAGTAGAGGAAAACTGAAAAAATGACACGGTACCTATATCTCACTAACTAGAGCTGCTAGAAAAAATCTGAGTATGGATTCGAAATCAGCGCACCCAAATTAGTAAAAAACAGTAGAAAAACTCCATGCAACAGAAAAAAAGTGTTTTTTGTTGTGCTGTGTTATCGACAACTATTTCCTTAACTGTCGATTTCGATTTCATTTTTTTCGGCCACAAAATGCCGTATTCAATTGACAAATAATCAAGTTATATAACAAAAATTTTAAACGATTTTCCCATTTGTGGCAATTGCACTGCAAAGCAAAAAAAATAAATTTAAACCTCTGATGGCCAAAGCTGTTCAAACCTCATAAAAGAGCAACGACACTGCGCAACTAAACAGTGAAAACTATTTGGCTGCGCTGCATTCCAAAGCCAAAATATGCATGGCGACTGCTTTTGGATTTCTTTCTCATTTTTTGCAACTTTCAAACACAGTCGAATCATTGTGCGTATTGGCGACAAATTGACTACTACGATGTCACCGATTTGTGCTGCAATCAGTTTGTATTGGCCGGCTATGCGTGGCGTCAGTTGATCGGTGCGTTCACTTTCCGGCTGCCGTTGCAGTAGCAATTGAGGTATTTTTAATGTGATTGACAGCAGCAACTAATTTTGTTATACGTGCCGCGCCGCACGACAAGTGGTGGCTCTATGTGCGACCAATGGTGCATCTGGAAATGGCGCACAATGGCGGTGGCAACAAAAGGAACAGTGGCAACATGCATATTGCATGTGGCCCAAGAAGTCGGCAAGTCGGCCGGCAGAGAAGGCGAAGCAGACCGAATACAAATGTGTGGAAAAAAGCCCATCACATAGGAGCACTGCTACTGCTGCAGCAGCGACGAGGCGCTGGCAAAGTCGACGCGAGCCGTGAAAGGTGAGCCGATGACAGCTCAGGTGCTGTCAGTTGTTGCGATGTCGTTGCGGTTGCTGGCTTACTGACTTGTTTGGCTCGCACTGAGCGCTTTACATTCATGCAATTCAAATCAAATCAAATCGATACTGCTAAGCATTTATTTTTATTGCTATTTTTTTATTTTTAGTTTTATTAAAAATGTTTTTTTTAATTTTTTATTAGTGCTCGGCGCTGCTTCGGTGCGCGTCTTCTGCTCAGTGGGGAGGCATGAAATCGAAATTGGCTTGTTGACGTTGCTTGAAATTTAATTGAAGTGGGAGCAGACTTACTTGAAAATGGCGGCTGTCAGCAAGCCGAGAAGTGCTATTTGTTGTTGTTGTAGAAAAGCTATAAGTGGTAGTGGTGCTGCTGCTGTTTGACCGCAATTGCCGACGCAAAAGCATTTGACAATCTTGGACAGCATCGCGCAATCGCTTTGAAAATATCAAATAACCGCAATTTCATTTGATGCCCTACGATGTAGTCAGCAGATTTAGATGTAAGCGTAGCTGAATGACAGCCAAAGGAAAAAGAAAGCGAACGCAGCAACCCGTATGTCGCATGCCAAAGATATGCGATGCCAAAAATGCTGCGCCACATTGATGCGATTTCAATATTGCGCTGCACATTGGCAGTATCGATTTTTTGTCAATAGCAACAACAACAACAACATCACATATCAAAAACAAACAATTACAACAGCCATAACAATAACAATAACAGCAACATTGCGCCCAATGAATACCAGTAGCAATAGTAACAACAACAACAGCAGTAACATTAAAATGAATGAAAGCAACAAAATCGTTGTCAGCTTAGAAGGAAATTGTTGCAAGCGAACGCGCGCTGTTGCATGACAGCACAATTGCTTGTTGTTGTTTTCATTTTGCATTGTTGTATGTGTTGTCGTTACTACTGTTGTTGTTGTTGTTGTTATTTCTTTTGCAACAGTCCCAGCACATGCCACTGTCGCATAGCTGCAGCAGCATTGCAGTCTTATTCCGTGTTCAGCAGTGCCATAACATGTTGCAGTGTTCCTCAAACTTTGGCTACAGTGAACTCTTGTATATTTTTGTATGTATGGTTAGTATTGTTGCATTGTGAGTTTTGTTGAATTTGCTTAGATGTTGCCAATTATAAAATTATTTTGGGATTATTTTTTTTAATACTTTATATGAAAAATTAAAGTCCAAATTTTATTTATAAATAATTTTTTTATGCCACTATTCATTGCCATTTTTAAATAATTTACTTAATAATTTATTTGTGTAGCTTTGGAATTCAAAACAATTCTGAAACTATTCAAAACAAATAAATAAAAAGAGGAAAAACTGGTCTTTTTGTAACTTGTCGCATTATATTTTCATTAAAAATGATTTAAGGATTCTTTTTTTTTAAATATTTTATATGAAAAATTAAGAAACTATAAAATAATTATAAATAACTTTATTTATGCCACTATTCATTGCCATTTTTATATTATTTATTATTTTATGTGAGTAGCTTTTGACTTCAAAGCAATTCTGAAACAATTCAAAACAATTCAAAACAAATAAATAAAAAGTGGGAAAACTGGACTTTTTGCAACTTGTCGCATTATATTTTAATTTTTACAAAATTATTTTGGAATTTTCCTTTTTTAATATTTTATATGAAAAGTTAAAGAACTACATTTTATTTATGAATTTTTTTTATTGATGCCACTATTAATTGCCATTTTTACATTTTTTATTATTTTATGTGAGTAGCTTTTGACTTCAAAGCAATTCTGAACCAATTCAAAACAATTCCAAAAAAATAAAAAGTGGAAAAACCTAATTTTTTGGAACTTGTCGCATTATATTTTCTTTAAAAAATTTTTTTGGAATTTTCCTTTTTTGATATTTTATATGAAAAATTAAAGAGCTAAATTTTATTTATAAATAATTTTATTTATGACGCTATTCATTGCCATTTTTACATTATTTATTATTTTATGTGAGTAGCTTTTGACTTCAAAGCAATTCTGAAACAATTCAAAACAATTAAAAAAAAATAAAAACTGGAAAAACTGGACTTTTTGGAACTTGTCGCATTATATATATTTTTTTTAATTATTTTGGAATTTTCCTTTTTTAATATTTTGCATGAAAAATTAAAGAACTAAATTTTATTTATAAATAATTTTATTTATGCCAATATTCATTGCCATTTTTACATTTTTTATTATTTTATGTGAGTAGCTTTTAACTTCAAAACAATTCTGTAACATTTAGAGTACATTAACTCCACATTAAATGTCTCAATTGTGACGAATTCGTTCACAAAATAAACATCGCACCAAAGATAATTCCAACAAGAAGTGCTCCTCATATGCGAAAAGTTTGAGTACCGCTGACCAACAGTTACCAATGCACAACGCGCACAAACCGAAGAATTCAATTTGCTGAAACTTCCCCATTTTTTTGCGCATTTATCATGTTTGTCAGTTTGTTTTTTGTTGTGCTTTCATATGGCGGCAACAAATCGCTGGCTTTGTGTAGCGGCTGCAGAGACAGAAACGAACGGCCACTGCTTACATGTTGCAGTCGAATGTCTGCTGCAGATAGTGTCAGCAACAGTCGTCGCCAGCGTCGACGTCAGTGTCGTGGCTGTTGCCGCATTTTTGTTAGGATTTCCAACTGCCGCTGACACTGGCACGCTGACTGACATCGGTTGATGTTTTGAGCTGAGTGCGCAGCTTCCTATGAATTTTAATATTTGCCAATATTTGTGCTGCATTTATATCAATAAAAATTCGAATATAATTATTTGCACAATATTATTGTGCATTTTTAATATGAAGGAAGTATTTTTCACGATTTCAAAAGTCAATGAATTTTCTACGAAATTATTATTACTCATCTGAAATTTCACGCTTTTTGAATTGTTGACACAATTTCACATTGAATTTTGCTGTTGTTGTGTTGTAGTTATTTTTGCATTCACCTGTATTCCCTTTTGACAGTCGGCTTTTGAGGTTTTTTCAGTTTTTAATTCCATTTCCCCCTTCGGCTCGTTGGGTTTCATTAAGTTAAAAGGTCGCCGCAGCGCTGCGTTGCAGCTTCTCCGATGCAACGTGCTGCACGAGTTTTAACTTATACTGACATACATAAATACGAGTATGCATGCGTGCATGCATGTGCAGCTGTGCTGTCGAGTGCCGCTGCGCCACTTTGCTGGTCAGTGTGCGCCACTCGTCGCCTGTTGAAACTTTGACACTTGAAGGCTCGCAGCTGGCCAACGCTTAATTATGAAGTTTACGCTTGTTGGTATGGAAAAATGTTGCATATGCACACACATACATACGTATGTGAATTCATAGATATACATATGTATGTGTGTATATATGAACAGAGTGGCGCATATGGGGAAGCTTGGGGTTCAAACCTTTTAAATACAAAAATTGCTGGTGCAAAATATGGTTTCACATGGAATTGGACTCAAAAGTTGTACGCAAAACCTCACCAAAATGAAATCCTGTATGTGCCACTGTATGGAAATATATATGTGTAGAATATTGTGGTAGAACTACCAGTGTCGTAGTCTCTTGCGCAGATAGTTCAGTGAGAATATCTTCTCTCCCTACTTGTGTCACTGAAGAATCTTAGAAAGCATTCTCTTACAAAATATTGAAGCCAAAGTTTTGGAGCAGGTCGTTGAAGACGTAGACCACTGATCTGCAAGTGCTAAATAACAAAATATTAATATGTAATCTTACATAATGGATAGCAATGCTGGTATGAAAAAATAAAGAGGGTACATGAAGTTTTTTCTAGAGCTTCAAAGATTAGACTTTGGAGCCATTACATCCATATCAACAGAGCACTGTCCAATACCTCGTTGAAGGTCCTTGGACATGGCGAATGCTTACAAAATATAGAAAGACATTTTTTGCAACAGGTTGCTGAAAGTGTAAACTGCTGATCCGAAAGTGCTTAATGATTAAACCATTGAAGTGGGTTTCTAGGTCGTAGATCGCGATGCTGGTATTAAGAAATGAAGACAGTATGGTGCTCCTGGTGTTTCCACGATTAGACTTTGGAACCATTACATTCCTATCAACAGAAGACTCTTTGTCAATGTTTTTCCTAGAAACAACCGCCTATATTTTATATATACATATATAGTGGTACATTAGTCAGCAATGTATGCAGTCAAAGATGTTTATTGATGCGCCTCGACCCAACAGGACCATTTACCTGCTGAGACTGAGCAAACGTGATGTTGTTGTGAACAAAAAATAAAACTCAAAAAAATTCTCATTCTGCAAGTGAAAAATAAAACTCACCGCATATTTTTTATTTTTCCCCAAAAAAATAAAACTCAACAAATAATTTTTGTTTTCTGATCAAAAAACAAAATCAACAAATAATTTTTATTCAGTGAGCACAAAGTAAAAATAAAAAAATAAGTTTTATATTTTGATTTTTATATTTAGCTCATAATTTTTACGGTCCCTGGTTAGAACCATTGTGGAGCTTGTCATGGGATTTGTTTCACTTAACGAGTACGAATACAAAATGAGGGGAAGTTCATCGGCCATTTGAAACCTTTTTTTTAGTATTACTAACCATATGATCTATTGTGTTCCTTGTGCTCCTTTGGCAGGATGACTCTAATGGAGAATGAGCTATTGGAACATTAAGCTGTCGGATATCCTTTGGTTCACCAAAATATGCGAAAAGGCTAAAAGAGATCCTGAGTTTTTGGGAAACTTGATGTCAAGGGCTGCTTATTGAAGGCCCTATTATCACACAACGGTGAGGCTGGCCAGAGGGGAGTGGACCTATAGTTTTACGCCGAATCCGAGCTGAGGTTGGCAGTTTTTTTCTTTCACACTTGGAGATTTTGCCATTACTTGCCAAGAGCGCACTTGTACGATTGTTGAAATTCTCATCTGCTTCATGTGGATAGCGATAGAAGTATCATAGATAAGCGTTTCACTAGCCCGAGCTAGGAATCGAACCTAGGGCCTGGGTATGAGAAGCCAGCGTGCTACACGCTAAACTATCGAGGCCAGTATTTTATAAATATTACCAATAAAATAACAAAGTTTTTTTTAAATGCCGAACATTCGCATATAAAGTGGTACACATATTTTTAACCCTCCTTCTTCTCAAAGCTTCTACAATACACCGAATAGGGAAATACAATTTTTTTTAGCTCGAGTTTTAATGGCGTAGTGTCCAATTAGTGTGTATCGCTTTTTTGTTGCGCGCATTTTAATGCCTTAAAATTTGTTTGTTGAAAATAAAAATATATAAATATAAATTTTTTATTGAAGCCTTTTTTCATTCATCTTCAGCTTAACAACAAAAACTTAACAAAAACAAAACATATAACAAATGAATTAAATAAAAAGTTTCAGTTTTGGCGGGATTTAATTGTAACAGAAATGAGTGAGAACGAGTTTACATTTTGTGAGCTTACAAATTTTTAACACAATGCTTTGACTATTAAAATACACCTAATTCTGTTTTTACACTGTAGAGTGGTTCCAGGAAAAATGCAAAAATAGGTGATCCTTATCTCTAAAACCTATTAAAATTAGTGAAAGGAAGGATACATAAAATATTTAACAAAAATAAAAAAATATAAATAACTGAATGAATATTTAATATTTTTTTTTGGCTTACCTTTTATCTTAATGCGTTAAAATTAAAATAAATGTAACGTTGGAAAAACTAATTTGCCTATACAAAATTTCTTTACCAAACACGTCTGATTGCATTGATAATTCACAAAATATTAACACATTTCAATTGCTCTGACAAGTAAATTTGCTTGTATCCACAAAAAGGGAACTTCCCTAAATTTGTGATATGAACATATTTCGCAAAGATTAAATTTGTCAAAAAAAATTAAGCCCAAAAGATTTTGAATCGTGCTAAATGGTATAAAAAAATTTTAAATTTTTTAATTTTCAAACCGTGTTAAATCAAAACCGTGTAAAAACCAGGGACTTAACTATTATAAGTTTTTTAAGAAATGAATTGCAATGTAACTATTACAATGCAACATAAATTTTATTTGTTAATTATAATTATTATTTGCGACAATTAATTTTTACGTTGCGTAATAACTGTTATGAGAAATAAATATTTTTTTCATTCTGGATAATTATTATTTTGGGATTTTTTTTGTTTACGTTGCATCATAACTTTTATTTATGACTTTTTTATTTACGTTACCGATAACTATTATTTTGAGAAAATTTTTTTTACGTTGCTTCATAACATTTAAATTTTGATTTTTTGTTTATTTACGTTACCGATAACTATTATTTGAAAGACAATTTTTTTTACGTTGCCTCATAACTTGTATGAAATAAATTTTTTTTATTTACGTTGCCTTACCACATTTTGAGTATGAATTGATTTTTATTTGTTTAGTTGTTGGTGGAAATTAGGTTTCTGCAGTTAATTTGCGTTTGCCAATTTAAAACAATTAAAAATTAATTCATATCCAAAATGTAGTAATTCAACGTAAAAATTTTTGTTTTCAAAATAATAGTTATCGGCAACGTAAATGAAAACAAATTATAAATAAAGGTATGAAGCAACGTAAAAAAAAATTCTCAAAATAATAGTTATCCGAAACGTAAATAAAAAAAGTCATAAATAAAAGTTATGAAGCAACGTAAACAAAAAAAATCCCAAAGTAATTATTATCGACAACGAAAAATATACTTGTTACTTATAACAGTTATTATGCAACTCAAAAATATTTATTACATGATAATAGTATAGGCGACGTAAAAATTTATTATTGGGAATAATTATTATAAAACTATAATTTTAGAAATTTCTTAAATTAGTGCAAATTTTTTATTCCTAAAAATATGGATAATAATTATTTTAGGTCTCTGGTAAAAACAGAATTAGGTCTACTTGCCAAAATATGTTTTGTTGCCAGTGTTTCCAATACATCATACTTCGTCATCCAAAAATCTCCTAAAAATCCGCTAAGGATCAGAAAAATCCCCTAACATAAAATATAAATCTTCTAAACTTTCTTCTAAACAATTCTTCCTCCTAAAAATTCTCCCTAAAAGGCCAAGAATCTCCTAAATCTAGGAGGAAATCTCCTGATCTGGCAACACTGACAAATGGCACCCTTCTACTTCATACAGCGACTTGACAAACTTTTGTGGAAAATTATATTTACGCTGAAACACTGAAACGACGTGCTAAATAGCAATTAAATTAAATTTCCTCGAAACTTGCCTGTCACTCCATTCGAACTTTAACTTCATAACTCGCTCACATCCCCTGCACCAGCGCTCAGTAATTTTCCCCCACTGCCTTCAAATATTTTGTTGGAATTCACATCCTCCGCTTGCAGCTGCCTGGACGAGTGTCTCACTTGTCGCTGCGCTTTTCTCCAGATACTTTTTGTGCGCACTCGTGAGACACTCCCGTAATCCCACTACTCGTCGCAGTTTGGCGTTCTCCCGCTCAGCGCCGTTCATGGCAAAGTGCATTTGCAGCAATTTCTTGTATGGCTTTCGTGCGGCCAAAAAAAAGAAAGGAAAGCGCTGAAGCGGCGAAGTGCACAATTTTTGTGGTCGATTAAAAGTGTTGTGTAGGATTTTAGTTGGACACACGAAAGCGAACGCAGCGACGACGACAGGCCATGCGAAGTGGGCGGCGGCGTTGACGCTTCTGGCAGTTCAGCAGTTGGACATTATTACGAAAAATAAACCCCAAATAAGTGCTGCTGGCCGCATTTAAAAGCTTTTTGCAATAATTTCTGCTCGCTTGTGTGTGTGTGTGTGTGTTTGAGTGTGGGGTTTTTGCTGTTGCTAAGCACCAATTTGAGGAACTGAACTAAAAATGAAATAGCAAATGGCCAGTGGGCAACGAGAGAATTCATTTTAACACTAGAAAACCGCAAATTTCCCATACCTACAAAGACTACACATTACATTCGCTGATATTTCAAAAAGTACACTTCGGATTTGGCTAATTGTAATTTTAGAACCCTAATTGTAGAACTAATTGTAGAATCCGATAACTAAACAAAAGCCATCAAAGCAAAAGTTGATAGAAATACTAACCCTTTCCGGAAATTTGTACGATATATCGTACAATTTTTTCGACGATTTTTTATTTGACAGCGAATGCACTTTTTATCGAACAGCTTTTCAATTTTCATTAAGTAGGCTGTGTTGCATCATTCTGTTTAAAAATATAAATCACAATAGCCGTGGCTGAACAGTATGAGTGAGTTTTGTAAGCAGCTTTTTGCAAGAATTTGAAAAACCAGAAAATGACGATACTTCTGCGTAAGAATTTTGAAATATGTAATACTTTTTGGAACCAAAAAGCGAAACAATTTCAAATTTTGAATCTCAGTTGATTTATAGAACTTACTAAATTTAAAATTTTATGCGTCTAAATATTTTTCCCGAGTCTTTAAAAAAATTGTACGATATATCGTAAAAATGACCACAAGGGTGGTACGATATATCGTACAATGCACATTGTACAAAGGAAGGCAAAGGTTGCAAGTTGTGTTGGCATTTTTTTGAAGTTGTGGGTGTGGTAACAGATTTTTTGCGTTTGCTTGCCTGCCACGCCCATCTGTAAACCACGCGACTAATAAAATTCAACTATTCCGCAATTTTCGATTAAAAGTAAGAATTACTAGACGAGCTTCTGTTTTACTGGGCAGACACAGATTATGTAAGGTTAGACATGAGTGCTTGCCACTCCCACTACGATAATAAGAATCGGCTATATTCAGTGCCTTTCTGCAAAACTGTACGAATTTTAAGTGATTCTGTGTTTTATTGAGAGGAAAAGGGCTTTTTAACAACAACAACAACGGTTATATAAGGCCGAATAAATGTGAATCAATTGTTTATATATAATTTATATAACTTTCGATCAGAATGAAATCACGTTTTGATTTTTTGATGTTATAATTTATGTTTTCTATCAAAAAAATCAATGAGTTGATCATAAAACTTAAAAAACCGAAACCAAGAATTCATGAATTTTTACTCCTTTGCGGACCATTGTACGATATATCGTACCAAATTGATAAAGCTGTAATTCTAAACCAAAATTATTTTTTTGAAATTGTTTTGAATTTTATTGCTAAAATGTTCAATGAGAGTCAATATTTTGAAGGAAAAATTTTTATCTCAAGAAATGTGGAAATTGACCGGAAAGGGCTAAAGACAAAGTCAAAGACTAAAGTCAAAATGACCGCAATGGTCTTTCTAGTGTTAAACAAAATACGAATTGAATTTTTGAATAAGATTTATCTATATGTGTCTGTGCGTGTGTGTGTGTGTGTGTGTTTGCTTTAAAATCAATTTTATTAGGCAAATCCTCTAAGCGCCATTTGATTTTTGGAATTTGTGTTTCTCGTTAAATCGCACTTGCAGCAATTTGCCGTATTTGCGCAGTTTTCATTTTACCAAAGGCACAGTTGAAATTTCAGTCAGCCAGTCTGTCGGTTGCATGGATGAAAATCAATTTTGCCGAGTGGTCACAGCGCAATCACATCTACCCCCAACCCCGCGCACGTACAGCTCAGCACTCAGTTCGCGGGTATTTATGCCGCTGGGCTGGTGCTCCATCGTTGGTTTGGTTGCCAATGCCACCACTTCGCTGTTCCGCTGACTGCTCCAAACCATCATCCCAGCTTTTGGCACGCTTGTAACTTGCTTCATTGCTTCGCATAATCGGCGCCGACGCCGACGCCAACGTCAACGCCAGCTCCACCGCCAAAGTCAACGTCAACACCCGTTCGGGGGTTAATGACGACCATGGCCGGCGCCCGAGGATTAGCGCGCACCATTCCAGCGCGTCTGGTGGATCAGTCGAGTCGCTGGTAGGCTATGCGCCCATCAGTCACGTTGTGAGGTATCGTTATCATCGTTTTCATTAGCTTTTCAATTTTCACGCTCATTTGCTTTTACTTAGTCGCTTGCTTTGCTCTTGTTGGCGCTTCGGTCGGTGTCGGTGCCTTTTGCTGTGTGTTGTGTTGGTGTGTGTGTGTGTGTTTAATATTTATTTTTGTAATTGTTGTTGTTATTGCTATTGTGATGAATTAACAAGGTCGTGGGCAGAATGGGGAGGGCGATATTACGATGCGAGACATTGGACGTGGCCAGGAGATTATTTTAAACGGAAATTAATTGGAAAATGTTCAGTTCTGCTTTCAAATGAAAATACTTCAATTTCCGTTGAATGGGAGAAGAAGAAGTGCTGTGCAAAATTTCAATTTATTCATTTAGACTTTTTAATGATTTTTCTTCATTATTTGATTGATAATTTTTCTTATGAGCCAAAAGGGCAGCGATTTATTTTTTGCTCAGATATTCATTGATTTGTGACCTAATTGTTGGTAATGACTTAATTCGAAACTTAAGTGAGCTGCCACTTATTGTAGTTTTCAACGAAATTGAACATGGAAAAAGTTTTCATATTATGAAATTAATTGCTTGAATGATTGAGAATAATTAAAAAAATTGCAGGGACCGGAAATAACAGTTATTTATGAAAACTATATTTGAAAAATTTACTATGAAGGAAAAGTCATACAAATAAATGAAAAATACCAAAACATTTCATTTCGCACGGAGACTTAGCAATAAACTTCTTTTTTTTTGTAATTTTTATGGAAAAATTAAAAAATAAGAATTATTTATATTTTAAAAATCCTTAAATAACAATTATTTATGATTTTTTTCATATAAGTCCACAAGTAACGGTTTTATTTCAATTTTTATTTAAGTTGTCCTAAGATAACAATTATTGGTTACTTTAATTTTTTTATTCATCAATAAAAATCATTCAATGACTTTTATTTATAAAAGTCATTAGTAAAAGTCATTCAATGACTTTTATTTTTTAAGTCATCAATAAAAATCACTCAGTGACTTTTATTTATAAAAGTCATCAATAAAAATGATTCAGTGACTTTTATTTTTTAAGTCATCAATAAAAATCATTCAGTGAATTTAATTTTCAAGTCGCAATATAAAAGTCATTTTCATTAATGCATGCAAAAGTTATGATTCTTCCAGGAAACAGAGTTGTCAGGACAGGTCTTGTTAAGCCGATCAGGAATATATATACATTTCGATATTTAATGAATCCAATAGTGCAATTAATGAAAATGACTTTTATGTTGCGACTTAAAAATAAAAGTCATTGAATGATTTTTACTGATGACTTTTATTATTTAAAGTCACTGAATGATTTTTATTGATGACTTAAAAAATAAAAGTCACTGGCTGATTTTTATTGGTGACTTTTATAAATTAAAGTCACTGAATGATTTCTATTGATGACTTAAAAATAAAAGTCAATGACTGATTTTTATTGGTGACTTATATAAATTAAAGTCACTGAATGATTTTTACTGATGACTTAAAAAATAAAAGCCATAGAATGATTTTTATTGCTGACTTTTATAAATAAAAGTCACTGAATGATTTTTATTGATGACTTTTTTAAATAAAAGTCACCAATAATTGTTATCATAGGACAACTAAAATAAAAATCGAAAATAACTGTTATTTGTGGACTAATAAGAAAAAAATCAAAAATAATTGTTATTATAGGATTTTTAAAATATAAATAAAAAATAACTGTTATTTGTTGAGTCATTAAGTAAAAGTCAAAAAATAACTCTTAAACATTGATTTTTATAATAAAATTTATAACTGTTATGGTCCCTGAAAATTTGTTATTTAAACATTTCAATGTCTTACAGTGGCACACATATGATTTCATTTTGAATTTTTTTATTTTCATTATTATTTCATTATATGAAAAAATGATATTTGAAGTGTTTGAAACCCCAAAAACTTTTCTTGCGTGCGCCTCTGACGTCTCATTAAACATTACTGCTTTGAACTCATTTGCTGAAAATCAATTTAAGCAATTTATTAATTATTCTTGAAATTGTTTTTCAAGAAATTTATGTTAGCAAATATTACGTAGGCATTGTTGAAGCGTAACTTTTACTTACAAAATTCGAAAAGTTGCTTTCAGTTAAACGGCCTTGGCGCTGTGATGCACTCGAAGAATTCATAATCAAGTGTTTTTTTTGTGTGTGTGTGCCGGCACATAAAATATGTACATACGCACAGTTCACAAGTGTTAATTAAAACAAAAACAAAAACAACAACACAGCCTCAGCTAAAGGCAAAGTCTTAGTCATGGCTTTAGCCATAACTTTTGGTACACACACAGTGGGGTACACTTTGGTATGTTAGCACATATTTATCGACTTTATAAGTAATTAAACAACGAACACAGTCACACACTGACACACTGCCACAAAACGCCTACAACCAGGCAACACTTTGCGCCCACGCACAGCGTCGACACACACGAAAATTTATGCCATAATTTTTAACCTCTTACCAACTTTATAATTGCGCTGCTAATAAGCCAAAAACAAACATCCAAATTTGTAAAATGTAAATAAATTTTGTCGTTGCTTCACAGAGGCAGCAACAGCCAATGTAGCCAAGGAAACAATTGAAAGCGAATGCGAAGCAGCCATTGATAGTTCAAAGCGACACTGAGCAGCACTTAGCAGAATGGAGAACTATCACAATCAGCCATTAGCAGTTATAAAGTCGAGCCAGCTGCGTGTTCTTTTCAATTAGAAGCCATTGCGCACATTGGCAATAAAAAGCTGAGAAGGTTGTGCGACAAGGAAAACTATTGAAATCGTTGCGTATAGAGTGTGAAAAATCAGCAGCATTGCTCTCGATTTAATGCAATACGCAACAAATCGAATTGGTGTGTCGCACACATACATACATGCAGGTATTTGTGTAATTGCTTAGCTGCCTAACTAAGCCTGCTGTGCTCTTGAATGAGCAGCTGAAGTGCTGTCATTGCTACCACCTGCCGTAAGCCTTCAATTAGCGCTTCACAGCTTGAATGTCAGGTTTTGGCAGCTGAGGTACAACGCTAATGGCACCTGTTGATATGTGTGTGTGTGGGAGTGCTTTCAATGCGTTAAGCCTGATTGGCATTTAGTAGCGGTAATATCAATTAATAATAATTTGGTAATTAGTTTGCTTGAGAGGGAGAGAGAATTATAAAGAAATTTCATTAAAATAACTCAAGCCAAATTTCATAATTTTTATTTTGATTGTTTTGATTGATTAATGCATGAAAAATTAATTAAATTAATTAAAAATTATTTTCACTTTACCCAAAATTATGGGCTGATCGGTATGTACATTAAATATAACTCATACGCCCCGCATGCTCCACTTTCTTCATGGCACAGCGCTGTTTTATGTCAGGTTGTGACACCTGTTGGCACCTGTTGGCATTTATTTGTAGGAATATGAATTAATAATAATTTGGTAATTAGTTTGCTTGAGAGAGAAAAAGAATTATAAAGAAGCCAAAATTTTCGAAATTTCATAATTTTCTTATGTTTTGTTTTGATCAGGGACCGTAAAAATTATGAGCTAAATATAAAAATCAAAATATAAAATTTATTTTTCGATTTTTATTTTCCGCTCACCGAATAAAAATTATTTGTTGATTTTTTTGTTTTGATTAGAAAATAAAAATCATTTGTTGAGTTTTATTTTTTTGGGGGAAAAATAAAAATTATGCGGTGAGTTTTATTTTTCACTTGCAGAATGAGAATTATTTTTCAGTTTTATTTTTTCATCAGAAAATAAAAATTACGGGACGAGTTTTTGTTTTTGATTCAAAAATAAGCCTCATGTGGTAAGTTGAATTTTTCAAATTGTATTCTGAAAATTATTTTCTGAGTAATAATTTTCGCTCATGAAATAAAAATTCTACTATGAATTATAAACTTTTTCTTTAAAAGAATGAATGCAAAACTGCGATTTTTCCCGATACTCACCCAATGTTATGAATGTGTGTACTCTAGATCTCGCTCTGAAGTTTTGTATTGGTTCCATTATTCCAAAGTTTATTGAATATAAGGTTACGACATCCGAGACAGATAATTTGACAGTGGCACTCATGAGCGAAAAGTATTACTCAGAAAATAATTTTCAGAATACAATTTGAAAAATTGAACTTACCACATTAGGCTTATTTTTAAATCAAAAACAAAAACTCGTCCCGTAATTTTTATTTTGTGATGAAAAAATACAACTGAAAAATAATTCTCATTCTGCAAGTGAAAAATAAAACTCACCGCATAATTTTTATCTTTCCCCAAAAAAATAAAACTCAACAAATAATTTTTATTTTCTGATCGAAAAAAAATCAAAAAATAATTATTATTCGGTGAGCGGAAAATAAAAATCGAGAAATTTTGGTTTATTGCTTTTTTGATAACTGCTTTCAAAAACAATCACTTTATTGCACTACATGATATATCTGCAATGCTTCCTTCATCTTGATTTTTTTGATTAAAAATATTGCGATAATAATTATTTACGGTCCCTGGTTTTGATTGATTAATGCATGAAAAATGAACTTTGTTTTCACTTTACCCAATCCTAGTATCAGCTTCAATAACTACAAAAATGTGTGGACTGATCTGTATATGCATTAAATATAACTCATACGCCCCGGATGCTCCACTTTCCCCATGGCACAGCGACACTTTAAGTCAGGTTTTGGGGCAGCTGAGGTACAAGGCTAATGGCACCTGTTGCTGTGTTGTGTGTTTATTTGCAGCAATATGAATTAATAATAAAGAGGTAATTAGTTTGCTTAGGAGAGAGAAAGAATTAAATTAAATCAAATACAAATTTTCGAAATTTCATAATTTTCTTATGTTTTGTTTTGATTGATTAATGCATGAAAAATGAACTTTGTTTTCACTTTACCCAATCCTAGTATCAGCTTCAATAACTACAAAAATGTATGGACTGATCTGTATTGTAACGATGAGGCACACTATCGCTGTGCTATGCATGAATGCTTTTACGGGCATACTTTTAGGCACGCACTTTAGAGTACGGCCGGTTTGCTATAATTTCGATATGGCAATGATGGCTAGCGATGATAATGGGATGTGCAAGAACGATCGAGAGATAGTCAAATTGGAATGTACGAGAACAATCGGCGCGACAGACAGACAAGTATAAAAGGCAGCCGGATACAGCGCAGAGGGAGAGTCTTATTTGAGCAAGTAAAGGTGAAACACGGAATAGTCCAATAAATAGTAGCAAGTGTAAAGACAGCAAAGTGTAAATTTGTAAATAAAGTGAATTGAAGTGGTTTTATTTTTGAAGCACAATCCGGAGAGACGAATAAGCCTACAGAACTAATTTTCGTAACAGTATGTACATAAAATATAACTCATACGCCCCGCATGTCACACTTTCTCCATGACACAGCGCCGTTTTATAGGCGCTCTGTCAATTTGTTCGACAACGTTCGCTACAAAAACCAATTTTCAATTACAAATTGAAATATTGAAATGTAACCTGAGACAAGTTCGGCTGGCAAAAGCTTTCAAGCGAGTCACAGCACGTGCGGCATCACCGAGAAATGCAACTGACAGGTAGTGCGGGAAAATATCTATAATTCCTTTCGTTCTTATCAACGCAAACATCAACTGTGACATACAGAGAACAAAGTAATAAATTGTTGTGCTGTAGTAAAATGAAAACTAAAACAACACGACTGGCAGAAAAAATGTGCCGTTAAATTATATCAATAAAAATATAAAAAACGACACTCGCACTCACACACAGACATGTCGACATGAGCAAACAAGTACACAACACCAGCAGCCAATGAGTGGAAGCAGTGCTAAGCAATAGCTGATATAAAATACAATAACGGTAAATAATAATAAAAAACGGCAACACGCTTACAAAACATGAGTGGCCGCACAGCAACACATTACTCACTGCGAACATGTATTTTATGTGACTGTGCTTGTGTGTGTGTGTGTGCAGGCGACGGAAATGCTGCTTCTACAATATGTCACATATCAGATGATATTAACACCCACACACACACACACACACACACCGCACCCGAGCAGCTATTTGAGATTTGAGCCACACGTAGTGGCAGCTGTCAGTGGCGCCTAACTTAGTCATTTAATAGTACTTTCGATTTTTGCCGTTGCACGTTTGTCGGCTGTCCGCTTTGTGCTTTTAGTAACAGGCGCGTGACATATTGCGCGCCCTGCGTCCCAACGCACCGCACCGCACCGCGTGCGGTTGCAATAATATTTCAATAAAAGCGGCACACAATGCCAAATAAAACCGCATGGAATACATAAAATGCGACATAATCGCAGACTGGCGACATAAATACGTGAAGTACAATCGAAGTAGACGCTGCCATGCGTGAAATGAAACTTGAATGATTTTTGTCAGCGTCGACAGCATCGTTCCGCAGGCAATGCTTCTCAACATTGGGCATGCAAAATGTCGCAACACACTCAAATGTCGTTACACACGCAATGAATGCGACAATAAGAAGGCTGAGAGTAAAAGCTTTTCATTGTTGAGATTTGTGCAATTTCGCAACTGTTGCAGAGGTGAGTCGGCGGAGCGACTCGTTTTCATTACAACAATTGGCGGCAACTTGAAGTGTGCCGCTGGCCAACGTGGAGCGCAGTAAATACTTCAATATATAGGTATTTATTTTATTCAACATTTTGAAATTTGGAAAGTAAAGTAAGTTCAGTATGTCGCATGTATGAAAGCATTACAAAAGAACACATTTAAAATAAATTCCATCATTAATAAATGCCATTAAACACGTTGTAACGTCATTTGTATTCAATTTTTCGAGTTTTTCATGGGTTTCAGACATTCAAATGCCGTTTTTAAGAGAAATTTCTTTTCAAAAGTTCTTATTTCAGATATCATTTTGGTCTGTCATTTTAAAATTTCCATTTGTGCTTAAATGAAATAACCTTTCACATAAAAAAATGCGTGTCACTCATACGGCATGTGGCCCAGTCTTTGTTGATGTCCCTTTGACTTTCAATGACTTGAATTTTATGCTAAAAATGCTATCGTGGGCTGGAAAAAAACTGATCGGGGGTGTGTGTTGCACTTCAATGAATCAGAGAACGATTTGAGCGGTGTTGGGTTAATGCATAGAACAGCTTTTTGGCAAAATATTTGTCATGTTTTTGCTATTTATTAAGTAATGTGAAGCATTGACTACTTTATACTGTGGAATTTATAACATTTGCGTCGCTCATACGCCCTGTGGCCTCTCTGTTAAGCGTTAAGTTTATCTTAGCGAAAGGCACATTTCAAAAAGTTTCACATGAAAAATTTTTAAGAGAAATTTGTTCATAAATTATTTATTTCAGATATAATTTTGGTCTTTCAATTTAAAAACTCCGTTTGTGATTTCATGAAATGACATTTCACATCAACAAACTACTTTATATCAGGGACCGGAAATAACAGTTATTTATGAAAACTATATTTGGAAAATTTACTAAGAAGGAAAAGGCATTAAAATAAATGAAAAATACCAATACATTTCTTTTTGCACGGAGAATCAAACTTGGCAATAAACTTTTTTTGTAATTTTTATGGAAAAATTTAAAAATAAGAATTCTTTTTTATTTATATTTTAAAAATCCTTTATTAACAATTATTTTTGATTTTTTTTCATATAAGTCCACAAATAACGGTTTTATTTCAATTTTTATTTAAGTTGTCCGAAGATAACAATTATTGGTGACTTTTATTTTTTTAGTCATCAATAAAAATCATTCAGTGACTTTAATTTTTTAAATCATCAATAAAAATCATTCAGTGACTTTTATTTTTAAGTCATCAATAAAAATAATTCAATGACTTTTATTTTTTAAGTCATCAATAAAAATCATTCAGTGACTTTTATTTATAAAAGTCATCAATAAAAATCATTCAGTGACTTTTATCGAAAAATCGAAAAACTGTTATTTGTGGACTAATAAGAAAAAAAATCAAAAATAGTTGTTATTATACGATTTTTAAAATATAAATTAAAAATAACTGTTATTTGTTGAGTCATTAAGTAAAAGTCAAAAAATAACTCTTAAACATTGATTTTTATAATAAAACTTATAACGGTCCCTGCTTTATATTGTGAAATATATGAAATTTGCGTCACTCATACGCCCTGTGGTCTCTCTGTTAAGCGCCAAATTTTCCTTAGCGAAAGGCACTTTTTAAAGAGTTCCCCAAAACGCCATTTTGGAATAAATTTGTTCATAAAATGTGATTTATTTCAGATACAATTTTTGCCATTCAATTTAAAATTTCCATTTGTGCTTCGGTAAAACGAAACAATATATGTCACTCATACGCCATGCAGCCCAGTCTTTGTTTGTTTTAGTTTCCCTGACTGTGAGTGACTTGACTTTTATGCTGAAAATGCTATAAATTGGAAATACATAAAATGTTTATCACTCATACGCCAAGTGGTTTCTCCATTAATAATACGAATGACTTTCCAAACAAAAGTTAATAAGCAAAAGCTCAACTTGATTGCAAATTTCCTTTTCATTCCTTCTTTTCCATGCCCTATCCTTTGTTTTTTCATCTCTTGGTTGCCATTGACTTTCTTGTTCTCTCAGTTTTTGTTTGTGTCTCGCCACTTATTGAACTTTTTTATCTGGTGTGTCAATATTTTTGCAATAAACAAGGCAGGTGCGTTTAGCTGAAGGGAAGCCATAAAAACAGAAAAGGTGCAAAGCAGCGCGTAATCTCAGCAATAAGTGCCAGAACGTGTTCTGGCAGCTGGCAACTGTTGCGCACACACACACACTCACACACACACACACACCTACTTACAGACTCTAAGAGGAAATAAGCGAACGGCACTACCAAAATATTGTTCGTCTGTTGGCGTTGCTGTTCGGCCAACATTGCAGATCGGTGAGGCTAAAGTGCGCCGCTAAGCAGGCGCCCAAAGTCAATGCGACGATTTTTATTGCGCTCACTTAGGCAATGTTGGCGTCATTACATATAAATAAATACATGCATGGGTGTTGTTACACATTGGGCATAAATTTGGTGAAAGCAAAGCTTTGCCAAAAAATGTGACTGCCAACACAAGCACAGAGCGCAAATAGTGCAAACATGAGTGCCGAGTGCGGCCAGACATAATCAACAGAAGAAAAATAGAAAAAGGATCAAAGGCAGTCGCAAGATAAAAGAAATGTCACGTATATATTTGATGGCTGCGAAAATTTGTATCGAGGGATAATGCGAAATTTCGCAGTGTAGGAGAAGATAAAGTAAGTGTTGCAATATCGCTGATGAATGGATTGGTTGGTGTTGAAAGGGGTGAGAGATTTTCCTTTTTTATTGGAATGTATAACATAAAAGTAGTGAGGCTTTTTGTTCGATTCGATTCTTAACCCAAATATGTGGAAGGTCCTGTATGAAACTGCACCTATGTCGGGTTAGAAAATTGAACCCTTTCGACCCCAAAGTTGCCTGAGACAAACAGCAACACCAACAAATTAATATTTTTAAAAGTGAATTGAAAGTAAATTATAAAAATTTTACTTTTATCCCCAAAATAATTTCCAATAATTTGCAGCGATATCAGGGAAAGTTTGTGTTCTAATTGAAGTCTACGAATTGGGCGCGTTTCATCAAAACCCTGTTTCTTTAATAATGGTTAAATAAAATAAAAAAGTGATAATTTTGTATTTTTCCATATATATTAGATAATTTTTCTGTAACTAAAAAATATTGATACAAAATTTATTTAACCCGTTTGACGCTAAAATTGTTCAACAGCAAACTAGCTCTAGAACTCTAACAAAGAGGCGTGGCGGCTTCAAATATCGTGTGCACACTTCTTAGGCAAGTTTTTCATGATTTAAATAGAAAAAAGTAATATCGAGAAACAAAGTAAAATTCAGTGTCGAAAGGGTTAAAACACTCTTACCGCAGCAGCTTTAAAAAATGAATTGAAAGCTGAGCACGACTAGATCAAAAGATTTGCTTTGCCTTTTACGTTCCTTAATATGGAAATGTAACCAAATGTTGAGAATTCATAAAAAAAGGAAATTATAAGCATCGAGAAAGGCATAATGGAATTATGGAAGAAGCTCAGAAACAGAGAATATTTAAATGATAAAACCAAGCAAAGAACACAAAAGATGCCGAAAGTTATTAAAACAAGTCGAAATAACAAAACATCAAACAAAAACCATGCCAAACTGTCCGACTGATAAGAAAAAAGACTGCCAAAAGATAAAAAGTGAAGGAGAAAACGGTATTTGATAGAAGTTAGGAAGTGGTTTTCACATGGCCTAAGTGATGCCTTAGAGGCTTAGGGGCCTTACTTACGTTAGTATTGGTGTACTAATTTGAAAAGGAAAAAAAGTAAAAGAGAAATGTGTTTGCCAAAATAAATAATTAGTGTCGGACCGAAACATCTTTTTTGGGCCGAAACCGAAACCGAATTTCAGTTTTTTTGTAATATTCGGCCGAAACCGAAACTAATTTTTTTTTCATCAAGCATTTTTTTCAGCAAACAAATTTTACTTTAAGTAAATAAAGAACAAACAAAAAACATAACATAAATAAATAAATACTTATTAATAAAAAGAATTTATTCATTTTTTAAAAACATAAACATAAAAAAATCACCCTTTCGTAGCTTACTCGCCAATATTCAAAATTAAATAATTTAATATTATATGCTAAAAAAAGAAGTTTATTTACATTGCTGGCATCTAAATTACTCCTCCTTTCACTATATATCGCTACACAATAAAATGTAAAAAATATTCTAGAAAGTTTCGGTTTCGGCCGTTCGGCCATTTCTTGGCCGAAACTGAAACCGAAACCACTTATTTGGGCCGAAACCGAATATTCGGTCGGACATTATAAATAATTATTGTTTTTTTATTTGTATCAGATAAATAAATGAATGTTCATCAATCAATTGGTGCCAACAATGGAAATAAAATATCGAAGCCATAATTTCTGCGCAAGAGTAAACAGCCATAACCTCAATTTCCTGTCGTCTATCAGTTGACATTCGAAATTTTATGGGCGCACATTGGCACATTTTTCACTTTAAATATTTAAATTTGCAAAACCAGCCCAACTACACACACAAACACAACATAGACATACACATAATTTCATACATGAATAGTCACACAAGGACACAATCGTTTTCGTTGCTTCCTTGGCAAATAACTTCGTGTTCCGCCTATACGTTTTTTGCATTTCCAATTTCAATTCCTTTTCCCACATAAGAAAACAAAACAAAACCAAACAAAACCAAACGCCACAGCGGCGCAGACAAACGCAACGCGCAACATCGCACACTTTCAAGTTGAGAGTCAAATTTCCATAATGCTTGCCATGAAAATGCAATCGATTTCGGAGCACCGACGCATGGCAGCGGCTGACTGACTGCTTAGATGAGTTGGCGCGCGGTCGAGCGGGCCCAGGGACCGGCTAGACGACTGCTTGACTGAGAGCTGCGGCGAAAAAGGGAAAATATTTGATTTCTTAACAATTCGATTGTGTACCAACAAAGCGTGCGCCACACAAACACAGCCACACATGTGAGTGTGTGTGTGTGTGTGTGAGTGAAGTGAAAAAAAAGGTTGGCACGTGGGTCGCTTTTTTTAGGGGTTTTGCAACGAGTGGGTTGTGTTGTGTCTTAGGCAAATCAGTCAAAGTGCGGCTGAGTGGTTTGGCCAGAGCGGTTCGAGATATATTGCGGACAGGCAGACAAGCGCATGGACAGACTCACACACACACACTGACAGACAGACAAATTCGCAGCTAGTTTCTTGTTCAGAAAACACACATTTCGAAACAATTTAACGTTGGTCGGAACTGCGCCTCGAAGGGGCGCGGGGCAATACAAATAGCAGCTGCGTCAACACAGACGCTGCACAGTGGCTCAATTTGTCATTTTAGGTTGCGAAAATCATAACTTTTGAACGAATAGAGATAATTGGAAAATTTTTTTTTGCTGTTGATTAGAAATTCATCAGGCTATTGTATTCCAAAAAAGAAACTCTATCGAGGTACAGGGTGCTACGTAATGTAATGTTGTCAAAGTTCGGCTTACTGTAAATAAGAATAATGAGAGCAACAATGTTGAGTTTTAGTTGCACAATTAATGAAAATACATTAACCCTTTCGACCCCGAATTTTACCCTTTGTCTTGATATTACTTTTTGGTATTTAAATCATGAAACACTCGCCTAAGAATTGTGCACACGACATTTAAAGTCGCCAAGCCTCTTTGTTAGAGTTCTAGAGCTAGTTTACTTTTGAACAATTTTAGCTTAAAACGGGTTAAATAAATTTTGTATCAATATTTTTTAGTTACAAAAAAATTATCTAATATTTGTGGAAAAATACAAAATTATTACTTTTTGATTTTATTTAACATTATTAAAGAAACGGGGATTTGATCAAACGCGCCCAACTCGTAGACTTCAATTAGAACACAAACTTTCCCTGATATCGCTGCAAATTACTGGAAATTATTTTGGGGATAACAGTAAAATTTTTGTAATTTGCTTTTAGTTGACTTCTAAAAATATTAATTTGTTGGTGCCTACTAAAATTCAACCCATTAATGAATCGTAGCTTGATTTTTGCTATAAGATGACAAATAGGTGAAGTTGCTCTCAGGCAACTTTGGGGTCAAAAGTGTTAAAGAATATGAAAAGTAATAAAAAATTTAAGAAATAAGCTGAAATAGTCAAATTTAAAGATACAAATTCATAAATTTTGCTTTCAAAATGAGAACAAGAATTCGAAAAATTTGCGGAAAAAGTCAGTTTTTCTTTGGACAATCTTAAGTTTATTTTATGATCAAAGCTTCTGATAGGTGGGTGGTAGTTATTGTTTCCGTTGCCTTCATAAGCTTCCTTTTTTAGTAAATGACGCACAGTCCTGAATTGACTTTTTCGGCCTTCCTTTTGCCGCCTTTGATGTCGATGGTTGGTCATCGCTTATGCTAACTGCATCTCCTGCATCGAAGTAAATTGTTTTTTCCAACCACTCCTCATTATTCTGGACAAAATTGAATTTTGTACGATTTGCCGCAATCCATTTCAACTTTGTAGTGCGATAAGTCCTGGATATCTTCTCTTTAGTCGTAGATATGTTGGCTGCAGGCAAACTTCCTTCGACGTAACCAATTTCTTTAGTGACAGCCAGAACGAACTTCTTCTTTGTCTTCGAAATAGTAAATATTTGAAACAGCTTCGAATTTTTCAAAAACATCTTTGTGCTTCTTCTTCGGTTTAGTTGCAGTGGCGGAGTTGAAGTGTTGTCTAGTTCAAATTAAATTCGAAATTAACTTCACTTACTCCAAACTACTTTATTTATAAGTAGGACAGTGCACATAGATATAAGCCTGCTTTTTGATTTTCAATAACAATTGTTTCATTGGCGCCGTATAACTCAAAGCCTAATGGCGACTGACTGAGTTTTGCTCAAATTAAAAAAATTGTATGCCAGACACAGTGTTAGTATTTTATTAAAAATAAAAACATTACATCAAAGGATACATGATAGCTGATTGCCGGAAATGAAAGCCAACTTGTTTTTCGTACGTGCGAACTGCGCATCCAGCAAAAGTACTCTTTACTTCGAGCTTACAGCAATATACGCCAAAAAAAAAGTCGACTTAATATGGAGTTGCAAGCTTGTATCACATCTTAAATGAAGCCAAAATCCAAATTTGCATGCCCTGGTAACGATTATAATCGCGTGTAATTGATTTACTATCAAAATCTTGACGAACTTGTTCGAACGCACGCACCCGAAAGCACAAAATTTCGTGTGGTGGCCACAGAAAAATCGCTGTAAAATCCAGTCGGGCAGAATCGGGCACCCGATCTCTTCAAGGCAGTACTCACAGAAGACTAGTGAACAATTTTGCCAAAGACTGAACTCTGGCAAGTATGGCCTTTTTTTTTAAGTCTATCGAAAGTTCAAAAAGTGTGATAAAAACAGTGCTTCAAGTGAGTGCCTATGAAAAGACAACAACAACAACCAAATTTTTTTTTCTATATTTAATTATTTACTACAAATGCCTTCTTTTACGATGCTGGTGCAAAAAGTTTCAATTAATTTGTTCCTTTGCGTATTTTAAAACTTCAGCTTTGCCGAAAAAGTGCAAATTGCTGATATTATTTCACACTCTAAAAATTGCTCAACTTTGATGGGGCTCTATAAGCAAAACTATCTGTCCAATTTAGTTAACCCTTTCCGGTCAATTTCCACATTTCTTGAGATAAAAATTTTTCCTTCAAAATATTGACTCTTATTGAACATTTTAGCAATAAAATACAAAAAAATTTCAAAAAAATCATGTTGGTTGAGAATTACAGCTCAATCAATTTTGTACGAAATATCGCAACAAAAAACGAAATATTGCAAAGGAGTAAAAATTCATGAATTTTTGGTTTCGGTTTTTTAAGTTTTATGAACAATTCATTGATTTTTTTGATAGAAAACATAAATTATAACAACAAAAAATCAAAACGTGATTTCATTTTGATCGAAAGTTATATAAATTTTATATATAAACAATTGATTCACATTTATTCGGCCTTATATAACCGTTGTTGTTGTTGCAAAGCCCCTTCCCTCTCAATAAAACACAGAATAAATTAAAATTCGTATAGCTTTACAGAAAGATACTGAATTTAGCCGATTCATATTTTCGTAGTGGGAGTGGCAAGTACGCATGTCTTACCTTACATAACCTGAGTCTGCCCAGTAAAACAGAAACTCGTCTAGTAATTCTTACTTTTAATCGAAAATTGCGGAATAGTCGAATTTTATTAGTCACGTGGTTTACAGATGGGCGTGGCAGGCAAGCAAACGCAAAAAATCTGTTACCAAACCTATAACTTAAAAAAAATGCAAACATAACTTGCAATCGTTGCCTTCCATTCGTGCGATATAGTATATCGTACAAAGCTTTGCAACCCTTGTGGTCATTTGTACGATATATCGTACAATTTTTTTAAAGACTCGGGAAAAATATTTAGACGCAAAAAATGTTAAATTTAGTAAGTTCTATAAATCAACTGAGATTTAAAGTTTGAAATTGTTTCGCTTTTTGGTACCAAAAAGTATTAAGTACATAAATATTTAAAAATTCCTACGCAGAAGTATCGTCATTTGCTGGTTTTTAAAATTCTTGCAAAAAGCTGCTTACAAAACGCACTCATACTGTGTAACCACGGCTATTATGATTTATATTTTTAAACAGAATGATACAACACCGCCTACTTAATGAAAATTGAAAAGCTGTTTCATAAAAAGTGCGTTCGCTGTCAAATAAAA
Organism: Melieria picta; assembly: GCA_964056695.1. Lineage (NCBI taxonomy): Eukaryota > Metazoa > Arthropoda > Insecta > Diptera > Ulidiidae > Melieria > Melieria picta. The sequence goes on from OZ057398.1 coordinate 117,852,467, forward strand.
AATCTTCGAAAAAATTGTACGATATATCGTATAAATTTCCGGAAAGGGTTAAGGTTTTCGGATTTCTTAGGTTCAAGCATTTATCTATCGGACAAGTATAACAGTTGCCCCCAAATCGAACATGACAAAATTGATTTTTGCAACCTGCGTCGGCAGAATCAGCCACTGTGCGCCGTCGCGTGTGTGAGCCGCCATTTGGCCGCTGTGAAAGCGACATTCCTTACGCATGCGAACAGCAAATGTTGTGATGTTTAAATTTGCATAAAGCTGTAGGAAGCGTTTACGGTGGCTGCCTGTGTGTGCGTAACAATGACAGCATACTGATTGATTTGAACGCACGCGAAATATTGGACATTTCTCAGCACTCATATTCTGATTTTGATGCTCTGTGAGTATCGAATGAATTTTCATTGATGGCCAATCCAAGTGACTGTAATGAGGCCAATAAATGTGGCGCGCTCACGAAACGTGCGTGGTTGTAAATTTGCTGTTGTACACATTTTAAATTGTGTGCTGCCAAGTCGGTGAAACCGTATTTTCAATTTGTGGCAATAGCTGTAAATGTTATACGCCCACGTCATGGCTCAGCAGCTGGAGCGGTGAATGTCAGTGAAAGAAAGTCGACGGTGAAGAACTATAAATGCCAATGTGATTTATGCGGCCAATTAACTCGAGTGCCAACAGGATATCTATATATGACTTTATATGTATATATGTATTTATATAAAGTAAGTGTACATAATGAGCTGCTGGACAGTGATTCACAAGAAAAGTGGCCACTTGGGTGCACTGCAGCAATTATTCGAGCAGGTAAGAAGCGACGTTCGATTACTTTCGAAACTTTGTAGTGTATGTAGTATGTAGTTGCTATTGTTGTTGTTGTTTTTACAGTTCATGTGATATTGCTCACATTGACACACACACATATACGACACATTCACATACATATACGCACAATTTAATTGACCCAATTTTTAACAAGCAACGCTGACATGATGCGCTGGCATGTAGGAAACGAGGCCTCAAAACAGAATAATATAGCAACAATAAAACAAAATCATTCACTTTTCCTTGAAAGCTGTTAAGTGGGCAATTAGGGTCATTCCAGAAGTGATTCATGAGCGTTACTGGGGTTTCAAGACATTTGAAACGTCGCAGTAGTCAGAATAATTTCACTGTTCCTTTAAGTGAGTAATCGATCCCAAAACAGCTCAGCTCAACACGAGCCCACTTCTTCTTAATATGTTTGTTTTTATTTATTTATTTTTTTTCCAATTTTCTAAAAGTTATTTTGCTCCTAAAATTCCGTAAAAAAGCGTCCTTGAGACAACTAAGTCGATGGCATTGATGGTAATTGATTTTGTAAAGAGACATGAAGATTTCTATGTGCAGGGATTCCCATACTCTCCGTTTGAGGACATGGATACTTTGATGGCGTTGCCGAAGGGACAGTGCAGATCTGCTGACTGAGTCATTATAGGATTTTCATAGAAAATTTTTGTGCTTTGCACTTTGTGTACTTAAAAATGCTTAAGTTTATTGCTCAAATGGTTCATCACATATTAAAAAATCTGAAAAATGTTCACAGAAATAAAGAAAAAGTGGCTTATCAGGGAGTTTAACCGACGAGCTTAAGCAACGAGACAGTGGTTCAGAGAATACTCCGGTCGAGGTCGGGGGTTCGATTCTCATTTAAGGTTTGGCATCGCGCTAAGTATTACACATGTTCAATTTTTTCCTTCCTTTTGATTGTTTCCTATCCCATCGACATTTCCCAGTCAAATCATTTACCTTGGGACAATCTTCTATCCTTCCCATTCCATTCGAAAGGGAAGTCGAGCTTAAAGTGCACCGGGCTCCTATTCCAGAGGTCGTGGGTTCGATTCCCATTTAAGCTGGGAATTTTTCTAAAATCTCTTTTTTCCTTTCTTTTGATTGTTTCCCATTCCATCGACATTTCCCTATCAAATCATTCACCTTGGGACAATCTTCTATCCTTCCCATTCCATTCGGAAGGGAAGTTTAGCGTAAAGTGCACCGGGCTCCTATTCCAGAGGTCGTGGGTTCGATTCCCATTTAAGATGGGAACTTTTCTAAAATCTCTTATTTTTCCTTCCCTTTGATTCTTTTCCATCCCATCGACATTTGCCTATCAAATCATTTACCTTGGGACAATCTTCTATCCTTCCCATTCCATTTGGTATGGAAGTTCAGCGTAAAGTGCACCGGGCTCCTATTCCAGAGGTCGTGGGTTCGATTCCCATTAAAGATTTAGCCTCGAACTTTTCTAAAATCTCTTATTTTTCCTTCCCTTCTTCTTTTTTTCTTTTCCATCCCATCGACATTTCCCTATCAAATCATTTACCTTGAGACAATCTTCTATCCTTTCCATTCCATTTGGTATGGAAGTCCAGCGTAAAGTGCACCGGGCTCCTATTCCAGAGGTCGTGGGTTCGATTCCCATTAAAGATTTAGCCTCGAACTTTTCTAAAATCTCTTATTTTTCCTTCCCTTCTTCTTTTTTTCTTTTCCATCCCATCGACATTTCCCTATCAAATCATTTACCTTGAGACAATCTTCTATCCTTTCCATTTCATTTGGTATGGAAGTCCAGCGTAAAGTGCACCGGCTTCTATTCCAGAGGTAGTGGGTTCGATTCCCATTTTAGGGTTAGCCTTGAACTTTTCTAAAATCTCTTATTTTTCCTTCCCTTTGATTCTTTTCCATCCCATCGACATTTCCCTATCAAATCATTTACCTTGGGACAATCTTCTATCCTTCCAATTCCATTCGGTAGGGAAGTCCAGCGTAAAGTGCACCGGGCTCCTATTCCAGAGGTCGTGGGTTCGATACTCATTTAAGTTTTAGCCTCGAGCTTTTCTAAAATCTCTTATATTTCCTTTCTTTTGATTGTTTCTTATTCCATCGACATTTCCCTATCAAATCATTTACCTTGGGACAATCTTCTATCCTTCCCATTCCATTTGGTATGGAAGTCCAGCGTAAAGTGCACCGGGCTCCTATTCCAGAGGTCGTGGGTTCGATTCCCATTTAAGCTGGGAATTTTTCTAAAATCTCTTTTTTCCTTTCTTTTGATTGTTTCCCATTCCATCGACATTTCCCTATCAAATCATTCACCTTGGGACAATCTTCTATCCTTCCCATTCCATTCGGAAGGGAAGTTTAGCGTAAAGTGCACCGGGCTCCTATTCCAGAGGTCGTGGGTTCGATTCCCATTTAAGATGGGAACTTTTCTAAAATCTCTTATTTTTCCTTCCCTTTGATTCTTTTCCATCCCATCGACATTTGCCTATCAAATCATTTACCTTGGGACAATCTTCTATCCTTCCCATTCCATTTGGTATGGAAGTTCAGCGTAAAGTGCACCGGGCTCCTATTCCAGAGGTCGTGGGTTCGATTCCCATTAAAGATTTAGCCTCGAACTTTTCTAAAATCTCTTATTTTTCCTTCCCTTCTTCTTTTTTTCTTTTCCATCCCATCGACATTTCCCTATCAAATCATTTACCTTGAGACAATCTTCTATCCTTTCCATTCCATTTGGTATGGAAGTCCAGCGTAAAGTGCACCGGGCTCCTATTCCAGAGGTCGTGGGTTCGATTCCCATTAAAGATTTAGCCTCGAACTTTTCTAAAATCTCTTATTTTTCCTTCCCTTCTTCTTTTTTTCTTTTCCATCCCATCGACATTTCCCTATCAAATCATTTACCTTGAGACAATCTTCTATCCTTTCCATTTCATTTGGTATGGAAGTCCAGCGTAAAGTGCACCGGCTTCTATTCCAGAGGTAGTGGGTTCGATTCCCATTTTAGGGTTAGCCTTGAACTTTTCTAAAATCTCTTATTTTTCCTTCCCTTTGATTCTTTTCCATCCCATCGACATTTCCCTATCAAATCATTTACCTTGGGACAATCTTCTATCCTTCCAATTCCATTCGGTAGGGAAGTCCAGCGTAAAGTGCACCGGGCTCCTATTCCAGAGGTCGTGGGTTCGATACTCATTTAAGTTTTAGCCTCGAGCTTTTCTAAAATCTCTTATATTTCCTTTCTTTTGATTGTTTCTTATTCCATCGACATTTCCCTATCAAATCATTTACCTTGGGACAATCTTCTATCCTTCCCATTCCATTTGGTATGGAAGTCCAGCGTAAAGTGCACCAGGCTCCTATTCCAGAGGTCGTGGGTTAGATTCCCATTTAAAGTTTAGCCTCGAAATTTTCTAAAATCTCTTATTTTTCCTTCCTTTTGATTCTTTTCCATCCCATCGACACATCCCTATCAAATCATTTACCTTGGGACAATCTTCTATCCTTCCCATTCCATTCGGTAGGGAAGTCCCATTTAAGATTTAGCCTCGAAATTTTCTAAAATCTCTAATTTTTCTTTTCTTTTGATTGTTTTCCATTCCATCAAATCTTTGGGACAGGCTGCTATCCTACCCATCCTATTCAGTAGTCCAGCGTAATATGCATTGAGCTCGCAGCTGCCAGTGGGTTCTATTCGCAATTTTTCTATTTTTCCAATGTTTCTTTCTTCTGTTTGTTTTCTCTTCCATCGATATTTCCCAGTCAAATCATTTACCTTAGGAGAAGCTCCTTTCTTTCGCAGTCCATTTGGTAGCTCAGCGTGAAGTGAACTGCGTTCCCATCCAGGAGATCGTAGGTTCGATTCTCGTTTATAGTTTGGTCTCTTTCTTTCTTCTGATTGTTTTCTCTTCCATCGACATTTCCCAGTAAAATCACTTTTGACTGGGATAAGCTCCTTTCTTTCCCACTTCATTCAGTGGCTGAGCATCACACTGCAGATCATCATTTTTTGTTGTTGTACACAACAACACCTCCAGCAGTGCTAGTACGAACAAGATAGAAAACTAGGCATTGCTCATCGAAGACACCAACCATCTGCGTTATTCATCCTTCTATTAGCAGCGGATGCGCATCGATAGATTAATCACTAATTGAACCAACAATTACCATTGATTAATGTAATCCATTCAAAGCGTTGACCTTTTTGAGGTCCTAAGCTTCCAAGCTGAGTGAATAAGGCAAATCAGAACCATCCTTGTAATTCATACTCAATAAATTCAAATATTTTATCATTCAGGTCCTTAAGTAAGGAAACTAAATACTTATGACACACAATTTCATAGACTAAATTGAGATTGGTATCGTATCGATTGTCCAGTCACGGCTCGGGTTTCTCCGAGAGTGCAGTGTAGGTTTGAAGTGCTAAAAATTAACCCTTGCCCACGCACATTGTGTTAATAAAGTGTATATTAAATCAGATGAAATGAGCTAAATGTACACATTCCACTAAAACACACACACACACATACAAGAGTTTTTATAGTTTATGGCGGCTGAGTCCATCGTATCAGTAGGCATCAGCCAACCAAGCTACCAGTTCCAACCAAACAAACTCAAACCACAAAAACAACTACAGCAATAAAGCAGCATGTGCAAGGAATATGCGTTGCTTGCTCTCCTGTGTATGTGTGTGTTTGTGTGACTGTGCCGTGCCGCTGGAAGGTATAAACGAATAAAAGCTAAAGCCATTAGCTGAAAATATGAGCCGAAACGAGCGAACTTCCGAAAATTCGGCAACTCAGCGCACAACCGGAAGCGGCCGAACAAGCGGAATTAAGCGCAAGTGGGCGAGACTTCCGCGGCGCCGAGGCTGTCGCTGTCGGTGATGCTGATGCATGGAGCAGTCAATCGATTTTCAGCAACACGCACACATACATTGCACATGTATTGCGGCCGAAAAGGGTCCAGTTGAAATGTGTTGTGGCAAATGTTCTGTGTGCTGGTGTTGTACCGAAGTGTGGTGTTGGCTAATGGCAATGATGAAGATATTGTTTTGACCCTTTTATGGTTTGATATTACGAACACGTTTCGGAACGTTCGCTTGTTTATTTTTTTTGTTTTTTTGTGTTTGGTGGCTTCTTTGTTGCAGTGCCTCTGGAATTGCAGAAAAACATAACAAAGTGTATATATGTACAAGTGTTATGTGTATTAGAAATAGAAATGCAATTCGACCAACACGAGCGCATCGTATAAAAAGTGTTAAGTAATTTCTACTGCGGGATGTGTACGCTTTCAGTTCGACAATAACTTGAAGTGAATTGCACAGAGCACATTCACACATACATAAAAAAACACACACACACACAAATTCGCACATGAGAATCCGAAAATGGCATAAAAGATATAAAACCTCTTGAAACAAACCAATCCACCAACACATTCACACAAAGCACACACAGCGGCAACGTGCGAATTTCGTCCAAAGCTCGTTCACCGCTGCGCCATTGTTGTCGACTTAACGTGCACACGGCCTCAAAGATTGTTAAGACCTCTGTTTATTTTTGGCCAAGCAATACGCAGTCAGTAACTTCAGCAGGTTGTGTTCTGGGTTTGTTGGCCATAGCACTGCTGGCCATGGTGTGAGTGGTGCGGAGGCGCTGATTGCAAATATTTGACAGATCGCTCGAGCGCGCCGCTTCATATTCCGTTAGTGTGGAGTTAAAAATAGCCAACAGCTTTCTGTCTGTGTCGTAAGGCTGTCTATGTCGCGTCAGCAAGGCTAATTGAAACTGGTACTCGCTGCCGCTTGGCACAGTGTAGGTCAAGGCAAATGAAGCGCAACCTTGATGCAATTTATAGTGAACTAGTCAACAGATTGGATTCATTGGAAATGCACTTCGAAAGTGTGAAAGTGCGAAATTTAATCTGTCTAAATTCGGTTCAATGTCAACGTGTGGAGATGTAAAACCGTTGAAGGAGGGTTAAGGCAATGAACTCAAAATTGATGTGTGGTGTGTAGATGTGTAGGGACTGAAATGATGTGATGTGATGTGATGAGTGATGTGGCGAGGACAATTTTGAAATGTTTAAAATAACAGACATATGAATGAAACTTGGCCATATTTTGGTTACACTGCACAACAAAATCAAATTTTTTTAAATAACAAGGTTCTGACAACGGATTCTGGTAGAGGGGACCAAACAAAAATATACGTGTATCGGCGTTTTGAAAGTTTACGTCTGAATTTTTTTTTAGGGGGGGTCAAAGTTTTCCCCTTTTTGCACATTCTCATGGTGAATCGGCATACGAAAACCATGTAACCTTACATTTTATGTATATGATATGTTCAGCAATTTAATGTAAAATACTACGAAGAACATTTCTGTGGAGCATTTTAACCCTGTAGCTCCTATTTATATGGGTCAATTTGACCCTTTTTTCTAAAATACCAAAAATGTCCTGTAAAACATGACTTTTTAAGGACGAAATGTGCCACGAAAATATTTGCCATAAAATTCTACTATAGGTCTCTTAATACATCAAAGCTCAGAAATTAACTTGAACGCCAGAATTAAGCCAAAACTGAAAATGTGTTTAATTGTTTATTTCGTACTTAATCAAAATTGGTACTACAATGTCCTACAAAACTTGATTTTTGAGGGTTAGTATCTATGGGAAAAATGTTGAACGAAAAATTTCACTATAAGTCACCGTACAAAAGAAGCTCTAGATATAATATATATAAATATAAAAATTAGAACAATTTTGGATATTTAAGGTATTCATTATATTTTTCGTTTAGCTCTGGCATTTCCACACCGTTATCAAATATTAGGATCCACTTTAAAACTACATACAAATTAAAAGGCATTTTATAAATATTAAAGAATTACTTTTTGAAACCCCCCGAAATATTTTTCCGAATACGCCCCTGATGGGGGCACATGTCTGATGAAATCGTTGCCCATGTTCATCGGAAATTATTTGATAACGGTGTGGAATTGCCAAGAGCTAAACGGTGTGTTCGTGTCGCTCGAGGCCACCATTTCGGGAGCAATTCGCTTGAAGTGATTTCGCCAACGATTGAGTGTTTATGGCAATCTTCTGGTTTTATTTGTATGCAATTGAGAGTTAAAACAACAACAAACATTCTCCACCAAAACACAAGTTGAATAAATTGCTCCATGTGGAGTATGTATGTATTTTTTATAGGATGACCCAATAAAAGTGCACGAATTAATTTGAAAATAAAACTCTTTATTGAGCGAGTGATGATATTTTTATGTTATTGTTCAGATTAAGTATGGAATTAAATATCTCCCAAATGGCCACCGCGGCGCTGATCACGGAACTATGATCTTTTTATTTTCAATGTAATTTTAAGAGAGATGTGGCTTTATCTCACCAAAGAGACGTTGGATCTTGGAATTGAACTGACGGATTCTTTGGGATTTTCTCACCTGGACTAGGGATTTCATAAGATCCCAAAAAAATATCTTGATGACCAGTTAACTTAGGAATTTCGCGAGAGGATTCAGTCTGGAATTCGTTGCACCAATAAATCAATTGTTGTTACAAAAGTTTTGAAAATATTTGTATTATCAAATTTTAGGTAAATCCATCTGAGCCATTTTCAGCTACTAAAACGTGTTTCCCATGAAAGTTAAAACACATAATGCGCATCGCTTCAATTCGTTCGCTTCATTAGCTTTGACAGCTCGATTTCATTACACGTATTCATATGGAGGAGAATACAATGAGTGACGTAACCGACGCAAGAAGTTGAGAATATTTCAACTTTTTCAATGCATCAATGCGTTGACAGTAGTTGTTCTATGGTTTCTCAGTCCATCACAACTTTTGTTTGAAAAAAAAGTTAACTAAAACAATGAGAGATCATTTTGCGGCGTTTATTGTGTTTTAGAAGTTTTGACGCGATGAATTTGAAGAGACGCGCTTGGTGTGTTTTAGCCTTAAGAGTTTTTTTAATCAATCAAAATTAAAAAAGGGAGCAGTAAGATAAGTTATGTGAATTTTATAGATGCGGAAAGCTAATCATTGCATTTTTGATGAGATACTGAAGGATAATGAAAGCATTGTCGTTGTTGCAAATTTAAATCCATTGCAAAAATTTAAACATTGACGTAAACAGTTTTACTTAACCCTAATTCCCAGAATTTTAAAACTAACGTAAAACCAGAAGTGAGACTGTCAGGCTTATATGAGCTAAATTACTGAAAGAATTTTTTTAAAAAGTACAAAAACTGTATAAAATGTTAAATTTATAAATGCAATATAATTCTAACATTCCATTAGAGGATTACATAAAATAATTGAATCGAAAATCATATGGATTTATCACCATTTGAAATCTTTAATGAGACTGTGAGGCTCACTTCTGGGAATTAGGGTTAACACTGCATCACTTTTTCAAGTTAAGATGCTAAAATTTGAGGGCAATATTGCTGACAGGTGTGGCAACCCACAAAAGAGTCAAACCGAGTGACTGAGAGCGCCACACAGTGGCGATTCCAGAAAAGTTTTGATCAAGCTGGTTTGTATGAGTACGGAGAGCAGTGGCGCATACAGGGGGAGGGGGTTGAGGGTTCAAATCACCCAAATACAAAAATTGCTGGTATTGAGTTCAAAAGTTGTATTCAAAAGCCTCCACAAAATGGAATCCTGAGTACGCTACTGATGGAGAGACTGACAAAAGTTTACTTAGTTGGATTAAAAAAATTTGTAAAAAATAAATAAATAATTTTTAATGTTTTTAATATAATTTCTAATAATTTCTATGAATTTTTCGGACCAATAGCTCCACTTTTTGAAACAATCCTCAAAATCAATGCGCGATCGTTTGTGTTTTTTTATTTACATTATTTTTTATTTATTTTTTATTTACTGCTTGATTTGAAACTTCACTTAACTTGATTTTGATTTGTCAAAAATGTATTCCGCGTTGCCATCTATGATCAAATTATTGTTAGTGCCCTCATATATGAGTGTGCGTTCCACTAATTAGAGCTGGGAAACTATCGATAGTTGGCCTATTCAATATTTTCGATAGTTTGAGTGAAAAATATCGATACTATTCATATTCATTTTAGATATTAACCCTTTCGCTATTTTGTTGCCATATGGCAACATGCTACTTTGTGGACGTCTGCATCCTCTATGGTTGCAAGAATAAATTTGTTTGTTGGTCTTTAGAATAGTTTGAAGTTTTAGGAAAAATACGAAATTAATAAACTGAATATTAAGTTTAAAGAAGAGAAGTATACACGTTTTTTTAATGGTATATCTTGACATAGTAAAGGAAGAATAAGCAGCAAAAATTAGAGAACTTTTTAATTTGACGTTTTCTTTCAATTTAGATACTTTTTGTTTTTTAATTTTGGCTGAAGTAAATGAAGAAATATTCAGATTTTCGTTATGCGTAAAAAGTTTTATGTTTAAGTAATTATTACAGCCACAACGATGTGGTTGCTCTTATAGAAAAACACTCTAAAATACAAGGTCCGAGTATAAAAATTAAAAAATTTTTTATGGAATGTTGCTAATATAACCACATAGGAGCCTAAAACGTAAAATTTAAAATTTTAACTTTCCCCAGTAAAAACCTGTAGCGAAAGGGTTAATGAACCAGCGTGTACTCAGTTTTACATCCGGCAATTGTACTGAAATATCCATTTCAACAGTCAATGGTAATTTATAACATAAATTAATTTTTTGTATTATTTTTTACACAGTCACTTTCTCGAATTAATTCACGGTGTCAACAAGCAAACTTGAACGAAGCAGCAAGCAATTATTACACTGTACAACACAAAAAAAAATAACAAGGTTCTGACAACGGATTCTGGTAGAGGGGACCAAACAAAAATATACGTGTATCGGCGTTTTGAAAGTTTACGTCTGAATTTTTTTTTAGGGGTGGTCAAAGTTTTCCCCGTTTTGCACATTCTTATGGTGAATCGGCATACGAAAACCATGTTACCTCACATTTTAGGTATATGATGTGTTCGGCAATTTGATGTAAAATACTACGAAGAACATTTTTGTGGAGCATTTTAACCCTGTAGCTCCTATTTATATGGGTCAATTTGACCCTTTTTTCTAAAATGCCAAAAATGTCCTGTAAAACAGGACTTTTTAAGGACAAAATGTACCACGAAAATATTCGCCATAAAATTCGACTATAGGTCTCTGAATATGTCAAAGCTCAGAAATTAACTTAACCCCAGAATTAAGTCAAACTGAGAATGTGTTTAAGTGTTCATTTCGTACTTAATCAAAATTAGTACAGTTAGTACTAGTTGTGCAGTGTTATTATTAAACATTTTTGAATTTCAAATTTGAGTCGTGCCAAATTGATCTACTTGTACCCACATTTTTGAATATCACAGCGTTATATCCATGGCAGCACTGCTAGCATAGAATATTCTTAAGGCATTGCTGTCACATCACAAAAAACTGAAACTATCGATAGTGGCGTCAAAATAAATCGATACTATCGATAGTACTTTCGATAGTTTTACAGTTTTACATATCCATCTTTAGCAAGAGGAAGAGGAATACAAAATATATACCATAATCTTATTAGGTTTTTTCAGCTTGATGCGGGTTAAAAAAGACATTTAAAAATTAATACAAAAGCTTATTAAAAAAAAAATGAAGTGTTGTCAAAATAAAAATGCATTTCATTCATTTAATTGTGCGCACATCTTTCTTTCAACACACACCTCTATAAAATTCCCACGCACACACCTACACAATAGTCTATTTTTCTATGAGTTCTTATATTCTGAATGTATAACATATAGCTTTGTGATTTTTTCCGCTTATCACTTCTCATCGTCCACTGGGTATCAGTTGCGTCAGTTTTCATTAACAACTTTTGTTTGCATAGCACATCACGTCGCCAACTGGCAACCAACTACTCAGCCGTGTATGATACATGGAACGAATGCATCTATCACCGAAGTGATTAATACGCGCGTTGTATAAACTCGAGAGAGCCGCTCGGTCCATTCAAACATTGCCGCTGCCATCTATGCTGCGTGTTGTGGTTGTTGGCTGTTTTTGTTTTTGTGCCTCTCCGATGACGAGAATAAATTGCAAATTAATATCAATTTTCCTTCGGCGTCGGCCGTGTGGATGTGGAGTGAGCACGTGTCGCAACAGATCAGTTTTTGAGTTTTATGATTGAGCGGCCAAAGTGATTGATTGACTTATCGATTAGTTACCGCGCAGTAACGGAACACTAGCGGCGCTCTCGGTATAGTTGCTCCGTTTGAACAAAGTGAAACGAACTAAACTAAACGAACCAGAAAAAGTTGAGAGTTCATGCGAAAGCAACAAATCAAATGAGGTCATCGGCACTGCAGTTAATTTCGTTTCTCTAGTTTCGTCAAAATGTGTGACAGCAGCTGGAGCGCAATAAATGCAATGAAGTAGCAAAGTAACTTTCAAAGACGCCGTTTTGCATGTGAAGAGTGTCGCCAAACATTCAAGCATTGCCAATCGATGTCCAGCTGTGCTACTAAATTGTGATAGACAAATATTAAATTTCACCATGTTGTGAAAAATTCAATTTTAAAACCTCTCTCTCTCTTTAATTTAAACCTCTCAATCTTTATTTTTGCGTTGATCTAAAAATATTTTCTTACCCACTTCACTTAACGTCGCATATTTTTGTTTATATTTTCATTTTATTTTGGCAACAAATATTGAATGGCAGTTCCATGTTTTTGTATTTTTATTCAATACACAAACGTTGCAAAAAAGTAACTTATATTTATATATTTATAAGTCAAGTAAAAATTCAATTAGAAAAGTTGCTTGCTTGTCAAGCACACGAAAGAAGTGAATGCCTTCGGGCATTGTTGGCTGACAAGTGACATCTGCGTTGATCTTGACGGGTCCGCCCTAGTTTCACTTAGGATAGCTACTTAATTTCTCTTTTACAGCTATTTGATATGCTTTCTGAAATCAATATTAAAATGGCATTTTGTGCAATGAATAATAAATATAATCCCAACATTGTTAATCTGTGGAAGGTAAATGTAATTTAATATATTCGTTTGTTGTTGTGTTTCAAAATAAACACATAGAGATGGACATAAAGAGCGAACTAAAGAGTAGGGAAACTAGAAAATTAAGAGAGATGTGGCTTCAATGAAAACCAAGATATGAAGAGCGAACTGAAGAGTAGGGAAACTAGGAAATTCAAAGAAATGTGGTTTCATTAAAAAACAATAAAGCTTGTCTCTAACTTATAGAACTTTATCAGTGACAAAACAGCTTAACAGATCTGATCGAAATAAAGACAAACAGATAGCCATGAAAAGCGATCTAAAGAGAAACGATACTAGAAAATTCAAAGAAACCTGGTTCTGTTAAAAACCAATGTAAATTGCTTTTCCCTTTTACACAGACAATTATCAAAATTTTTAACTATACCCTAGAAAACTTTATTATTGGCAAAATCGCTGAGCAGATCTGACTGAAATAAAGCCATTAAGATAGTCATGAAATGTATTCTAAAGAGTAACAATACTAAGTAACTGAAAGAGTCCGCATTCCTTTAAAAACCAATGCAACTCTCTGTTTTTGTTCGATAAACATTCATCAACATTGTCTTTGATTATGTCATATAAAACTATATCACTGGCAAAACAGCTGAACAGATCTGCCCTTAGCCTGACTAAAACTGTAACCAGTGTTGCCAGATATCTGAAGAGATTTTCTCCTAAATCTTAAAAAAAGCTGAAATTTCCTCCCAACAATTCAAAAAATCTCCTTAAAATTATTTTTTTATCATTTTTGTCATTATAAACTAAGGAATTAAATTTCTCATAAAAAATAAAAATATCAGGGACTTAACTATTATAAGTTTTTTAAGAAAATAATTGCAATATTACTAGTACAATGCAACATAAATTTTTTTTATTATAATTATTATTTGCGGCAATTAATTTTTACGTTGCGTAATAACTGTTATGAAAAACAAATATTTTTTTTCGTTCTCGATTATTAATATTTTGGGATTTTTTTTTACGTTGTTTCATAACTTAAGTCATAAATAACTTAAGTCATAAATAATTTTTTTATTTACATTACCAATAACTATTATTTTGAGAAAATTATTTTTTACGTTGCTTCATAACTTTTAATTATATTTTTTTGTTATTTACGTTGCCGATAACTATTATTTGAAGGACAATTTTTTTTACGTTGCTTCATAACTTTTATGAAAGAATTTATTTTTAACGTTGCCTTACCACATTTTGAGTATGAATTGATTTTTAATTGTTTAGTTGTTGGTGAAAATTGGTTTTAATTTGCAATTGTCAATTTGAAACATTCAAAATCAATTCATACCCAAAATGTGGTAATTCAACGTAAAAAAAATGTTTTTTCAAAATAATAATTATGGGCAACGTACATTAAAAAAATCATAAATAAAAGTTATAAAGCAACGTAAAAAAAAATATCTCAAAATAATAGTTATCGGTAACGTAAATAAAAAAAGTCATAAATAAAAGTTATGAAACAACGTAAAAAAAATATATCCCAAAGTAATAATTATTGAGAACGAAAAATATACTTGTTTCTTATAACAGTTATTATGCAACTCAAAAATATTTATTACATGATAATAAAAAATTTCTTACTGGGAGTAATTATTATAAAGCAATATTTTTAGAAATTTCTTAAATTACGGCAATTTTTTTATTTCCAAAAATATGGATAATAATTTTTTTTGGTCTCTGAAAAATATATTAAGTTTTTTCTATTGCGACCTTTGAAGCATAAAATTTAATTAAATTAAATTAGACACTTTAGCTTTCAATATTCAAGTCTTCAGTGCCACTAATGATTTCAAATGTATCACCATCAAAATCTCCTAAGCTTTTTCATAAATAATTCTTCCTCTTGAAAATTCTCCTAAAAGGTCAAGAATCTCCTAAATTTAGGAACAAATCTCCGGATCTGGCAACACTGTCTGTATCACACAATTCCAAGCCCCTATGATCACGTAAGCCTTTTGGTTTTGGGTGCGTTTTGTTTCACAGCTGTCTAACTTTTTTCTCTCAACACTATTACGAGTTACTTCAAATAGTTCTACAGGTTAGGGATGTTTGTAATTTGTCAGGTAATAGCAACCATATTGTTAAAATTATTATAGGTATATCTGAAAAATTTACTGTAGATCAAATTTTAATTATCAAAGTTTACTATCAAAGTCTGCTCCGTTCGAAAAACGCTCCGCGCAATTTATGATTTTTATCACCTTTTGCGGCGAGGCCAATTTTTGCATTGATGGACATGTAAATTGGACATGTAAATTGTCTGATTTGGAAGATACCAATTCACACGAGCTACAACAAAACTTAATGCATTCCTAGAAAGTCAATGTATGGTGTGGACTTTGGTATCATTGGTTTGTACTTCCTTCAAAACTTTCTTCATAATCGTTAACAGTGACCGCTACCCATCGATGATAAGCAACTTCAAGTGGAACACCAGAAATATGTGGTTCCAACAGGATGCCCATACAGCACATGTCAGGATAAACTTTATGAAGACAGGATTTGAGAGCATGGTTACCTCACGCGGCGGCGACGAAATTGTGGGATTTAAAGCCTTTAGACTTTTTTAAACAATTCACGACCTCAAGGTTTATGACAAACAAACTTATGTGACAAAGTCATTAAAAGTTGGACAAGGAAAAATTTGAAAAGTTGGAAGTTTGAGCAAAATGAAAAATATACTTTCAAATGAAAAGTGAATAATACATAGAATTTGTTTTATTTACATTTTAAAATGGAGCATCTCTATTGAAAAACTTTGAATATGACTAACAGTTGCCAAAATTCTCTTCTTCTTTCTTTAATCACTTCCAAGAGTAGCGGTGCTATTAATACCTTCTGATCTAAAAATACTCGGAATTTCTCATTCAAACAAACCTGTACTGTTGATAATGATTTCTCTTGTTTCGGTTGTCCATTCATCAGTGTTACTGATAAAGCATCGAAAAAGTTAAGAATATAGTCCTCGCAGATCTTTGTGTGAGCATCAGGAAGATAGCAGACAATCTTGATGTCTCGTTTGAATCGGTGCAGCGCATTATGCACAAAGTTCTGGGTTTGAGACGAGTTAAAGCGCGGCTTGTACGGAGAGAAGTGAATTCGTTGCAGAAAAAACATCGCATTGATGTTGTTAAAGAAATGTCTTTTTTGGGCCAAAATGTTATTGACAAATGTTATCGAAATGTTATCATTGCCGGTGACAAAATATGGGTCTATGAATACCACTTTGAAACTAACCAATAACACTGTGCGTGAAATTTGCCCTCAAAAATTTAGACATGGGGGAGACCTACTGGGTGAGTTTTCTATAGGTATACTGAGTTGAGATCCACCAGCCGTTTGGTAAGATTGGCTCTAGTTTATGAGAAATCCGACTTTGAAGTTTGGTAATTTTCGTCAAATTTGTCGCTTAAGTAGGTCCTAAATCATTCCGAATATCGCTTTACTGTCTTCGGCAAGTTTGTAGATATTTTAACGACCAACAAATTTGCTTAAGACACCAATCCAAAAAAAGTACATTTAAACTGTGTAATTGCGATATGTGCATTTTTGAGCGCAGCGCAACGTGGCGTATGAGTGTTAATTATAATTAAACTAGAGCCAATCTTACCAAACGGCTGGTGGATCTCAACTCAGTATACCTATAGGAAACTCACCCAGTAGGTCCCCCCCATGTCTAAATTTTGGACTTGCACAGTGTAATTATTCGAATGATGCTTCTCAAAAGAGTCAAAACCCAAATAAACCACAACAGAGTCAATCCAAAATCAAGACTTTGCTTATCGTTTTCCTTGATTGCTGTGGTGTGATCTACTCAGAATATTATATTACGTGAGTATAGTAAAAAAATTTGAGGAAAAATGTCTGCCGCCAGATGTCAGAATTGTGAAGGTACAACTTGTGGACAGTTTGTGGCTCGAAAATCTCAACTTGTGCGCGATTATTTGCCCAAAACGACATTCATATCGTTTTCCGAATTCAGCTGTAATAGCTTCTTGTGATTTTTTTCTTATTCCGGTGACTAAAGTAACCATTTCGTGAAAATGGTTTTGAGACGATAAAGGAGAAATCGCAGAAGGAGCTGAAGGCGATCTCAAAATCGGCTATGAAAAGTGTTTACAAGATTGAAGAACAATTAAGAATAAGTGTATTGCTTACATTGGAGATTACTTTGAAGAAATTAAAATAAATATCTCTGAATAATTGAACCGTTTTCATTTTATTCAATATTTTATCAAACTTCTTACTCGCCTAGGCTGAGTAATGTTTTAAAATATTGCACATATTTCGGGTACTCATGCCAAATGAATTACTTGCAGAGACAATTTAACGTTTTAGTGCCACAACTTTACCCAAACTGCATGTTTTTATCTCACAATTCACTAACAATACAAACTTTATATATAAGTACTCGTATGTCATGAAATTTTTTTAGAGTGTCATGAATGTCTTTATCTCGCAATTGACTTGCGATATAAACTTTATGTATGCGTAATGAGATTTTTTGTTAGAGTAGAGTAGAGCAAAGTTATCAAGATCACAAAATGACGGTTGAAGGTTAGACATAAATTTATAGTGCTTGGGTTCGCACAGAAAAGAAAAGAAAATAAATTTGAAAGTGTCATTTATGTGGCGTTTACTGCCTATTTTCGAACACATGTTACATTACATTGTCATTTCATTGCAAATCATTTGGCTTCAGTAGTAAAACGATATGAAAAGCAATTTTGACTATGCAGAGACTTTAAACTGTCAAATGAGTTTTAGATTTTTACAATCTGGGCCATTGGAAAAGGTGGTTCTTACATCATCACACAACATTGACTAATCTTTTTTAGTGTCACGATGTTAAAAGTTTAAATCAAGTTGCTTGCTGTTGAAAACCTCTTTGAGATTTTCTTGCTGTACAATTTTTTTTGGATGACTTTAATAAACTGAATCACCAAACTGAGTTTGTTTTATTGGATCATAAAAATCAGTACACAATACTTTGCTTTTGCTTGGCATTAGTTGGGACGTAATTCGAAATAAAATAAATCATTTGAAACGATTTAAAGCTGAATGAAACATTTTGGGTTTGTTTGACATTGGTTGAACAAAGTTTTGATGTGAAAGAATCATTTTGCGTTTATTTGAAGCTGATTGACATGGAATTTTAATCTAAACGAATAATGTTTTTTTGTTTGATGTTGGTTAATTGAATGTGTGACTGAACAAACATTTTATGTTTGTTTGACATTGGTTAAGTAAAGATTTGATATGGAAGAATCATTTTGCGTTTGTTTGACGCTGATTGAACTGGAATTTTAATCTAAAGGAATAATGTTTTGTTTGTTTGATGTTGGTTAATTGAATATTTGATTCTAAACAAATATTTTATGTTTGTTTGACATTGGTTGAGCAAAGTTTTGATATGGAAGAAACATTTTGCGTTTATTTGAAGCTGATTGACCTGGAATTTTAATCTAAAGGAATAATGTTTTGTTTGTTTGATGTTGGTTAATTGAATGTGTGACTCTGAACAAATATTTTATGCTTGTTTGACATTGAATGCAACATTTTGGGTTTGTTTGACATTGATTGAACGAAGTTTTGATATGAAAGAATCAATTTGCGTTTATTTGACGCTGATTGACCTGGAATTGTGATCTAAAGGAATAATGTTTTGTTTGTTTGATGTTGGTCAATTGAATATCTGATTCTAAACAAATATTTTATGTGTGTTTGACATTGTTTAGGTAAAGATTTGATATGAAAGAATCAATTTGCGTTTATTTGACGCTGATTGACCTGGAATTTTAATCCAAAGGAATAATGTTTTGTTTTTTTGATGTTGGTTAATTGAATATCTGATTCTAAAAAAATATTTTATGTTTGTTTGACATTGAATGCAACATTTTGGGTTTGTTTGACAGTGGTTACGCAAAGATGTGATATGGAAGAATCCTTTTTCGTTTGTTTGACGCTGATTGAACTGGTATTTAAATCTGAAGGAATAAGGTTTTGTTTGTTTGATGTTGGTTAATTGAATGTGTGACTCTGTACAAATATTTTATGCTTGTTGGACATTGGTTAAATAAAGATTTCATATGGAAGAATCATTATAAATACACGCACAAGTCTAAATATTTCCGTGAGTGCACAACCTTCCATCCACCGAACGCTTAAAGTCGACTATAATATGATAAAATATTTAAACATAGCTTTGGTAGAATTATTTTTCAATTATTCATGTAACAATACGTGGCAATATCTCAAATATTCATTAAGGCCTCCAATTACAGCAGCTTGTGTGCACAAAAACAATGCTTCAAGCCATACATATCGACCGACCGCAGGCACAAACCAGTGTGTGTATGAAAGTAACTGTGTATGTGTGTGTGTGTGAGTGTGCGACCGGCATACATTATCCAGTCGGTAATATTTATAATAATTTTTAATAAAATTGCCTGGCACCGGCGACAATAACAGCAACAGCGACATTGATAGCGACCACGATGCCGGCAACCAGAACAGCAACGCCCGAGGCGGCCGCGACATTGCGTTGCCATATCAATTACCCAGCTGGCAGCAGAAATTTATATTTCCAACAAGCACAATGCTTATTATTAACTTGGCCATAAAGCGTTTAATTACTGCATAACCTGGCACACACACACACACACAAACACACCCCCACACATACACAGGCGGACACGCACACTGACACACTCTGATACGCATCAACGGTAGCTGGTCATAAATTGCATTCCATTCACACTTGCAGGCAGTGCCATTGTGCAGTTCGAACCAAGCCGCGCGCCAGCCAGTCAGCCAACAGCTGACTGTGTGGCGAAAAACGCCACAATGCATTATACGAAAAGAGTCCTTCCCCGCCATCCACACAGCTCCGCAATCGATTCGTTGCAACTCGTTAATATTTTGCGCCGTGCAACAATGCATCGCTCCGCATTCACACCCCCTCTCCACACTTTTTTGTACTCGTACGCGCATGTGGCCGCGTAGCAGTCGCGTTCCGAGCCGCTCGGCTTGTGTTCATATCTTCAAGGATAATGCGACAATAAAAAATAGATTCGTATTTCAATGGACTTTAAATCTGTTTGCTGCCATAACGCCATAACGAAAATGTAAGCAATGCCGGAATTGGTATTGTTGTTGTTGCATATTGTTTTGTAATTGCAAGAGCAGATATTTTCATTGGCAGCGTCAAGAAGTGTTCGCAATTGACTCATTGCTGACTGCGAGCAGTGCAAAAGGCTTAAATTTATGAGTCGTAAAAGTAAATATTTAAATATAAATAAATATTTTATTTGTCCTATTGAAATGTGTACAAGTCTGTTATCTACTAAACACAGACAAGCAGCGAGGCTGGAAAATTTGTGGCCATGTTATCGGTTTTGCGCAGTAAAGAATGCTGAAGTCGAAAGTTTGAAAACATAACTTTGCGATTGTTTGACGTTGATTGTTTTAGTAGTTGTAGCTGAAGGAAAATTGTATGTTTATTTGACGGCAATTCAGCTGAAATTTGAAAAAGAGTTCCATGAGTTCGGCATGGAGCTAGAAAAAAACACTAAGAGTTGGAGCTAAGGGAAACGCTTTGTGTTTCATTGGTATGGAATAAGTTGAGATTCGAAGCCGAAAAATATATTACTATCTGTGATTGTTTGGTGTTGGTGTTGATTTTGATTTAAAGTTTTATGTTTTGTAAAAAAAAAATAGGGATTTTTAGCTTTAATTGATCTATAATATGAAATCCTCGGCTTATATTTGACGTGAAATATGATTAGATTTCAAATAAACACACATTTTGCTTTTGCTTGATTGAAAAAAAATTTCGATTCCTGATTTTGATTGATCTATGAATTAACACCTTAATGCTTATTTGACTTCGATTATGCTCAGATTTGAAGCCAGAAAAATTTTGATTTTGTTTGCTTGGAAAATATTGATTTTTGGCATTGATTGATCTATAATTTGATACCTTTGCACTTATTTGACTTCGATTATGCTCGGATTGAAGCCAAAAACATTTTGCTTTTTGTTTGCTTGGAAAAATATTGATTTTTGGATTTGATTGACCTTTGCGCTTATTTGACTTCGATTATGCTCGGATTGAAGGAAGAAAAATTTTGATTTTGCTTGCTTGCAAAATGTTGATTTTTGGCTTTGATTGATCTATGATTTGATACCTTTGTGCTTATTTGACTTTGTTTGTGTTCGGATTTAAACCGAAAAAAACCATTTAACTTTTGGCTGCTTGGGAAAATGCGGATTTTTGACTTTGAGTGATCTATGATTTGATACCTTTGTGCTTATTTGACTTTGTGCTCGTTTTCGAAGCCAAAAACATTTTGAAAAATATATATTTTTGGCTTTGATTGATCTATGATTTGATACCTTTGCACTTATTTGACTTCGATTATGTTCGGTTTTAAAGCGAAAAAACCATTTAACTTTTGGCTGCTTGGGAAAATGTAGATTTTTGGCTTTGAGTGATCTATGATTTGATACCTTTTGCGTATTTTTTATTTATGTTAGATTTAAAGCCAAACACCAGTTTGCTTTTGTTTGATTGAAAAAAATTGGATTTTTGACTTTGATTGATCTATGATTTGATACCTTTGTGCTTACTTGATTTGGATTGGGCTCAGATTTAAAATGAAAAACAGTTTGTTTTTGCTTGATTGGAAAAAATTGGATTTTTATCTTTGTTTGATCTATGATTTTAAGACCTTTTGCGTATTTTTTATGTCATTTATTCTTAGATTTGAAGCCAAACACCAATTTGCTTTTGCTTGATTGAAAAAATTTAAATTTTTGGCTTTGATTGATCTATGATTTGATACCTTTGTGCTTACTTGATTTCAATTGGGTTCAGATTTAAAATGAAAAACATTTTGTTTTTGTTTGATTGGAAAAAATTGGTTTTTTGTCTTTGTTTGATCTATGATTTTAAGACCTTTTGCGTATTTTTGATGTCTTTTATTCTTAGATTTGAAGCCAAACACCAGTTTGCTTTTGTTTGATTGAAAAAATTTGGAATTTTGGCTTTGATTGATCCATGATTTGATACCTTTGCACTTATTTGATTTCCATTATGCTCGGATTTAAAGCGAAGAAAACATTTTGCTTTTGCTTGCAATAGGTGAACGTAATTCGAAATTAAAAAAAAACATTTAAAACGATTTAATGCCTGAAGAAAAATCGTAATCTTGTTTGACGTTGGAAAGAAAAGCATTATATGCATGTTTGACGTTGATAAACACTAAAAAGACCGCAAGTTTTCCATACCCACAAAGACTACATATTATATCGGCTGATATCTTGAAAACTACACATCGGATTTGGCTAATTGTAATTGTAGAACCCTAATTGTAGAATCTGATAAAAAATAAAAGTCATCAAAACAAAAGTTGATAAAAATACTAAAGAAAATATAGATATTTAAATGAAAACCCTTCAAAATGACAGCAATGGTCTTTCTAGTGTTAAGTAAATATTTGATTTATCTGAAATATTTTAATTTTATCTTTGATTGAACAATATTTGAAAGCCTTAAGTAACGTTTTTTGTGTGTCTAGTATTGATTGAGCTGAGATTTGATACGTAAAGTAGAAAGGAAAACATTTTGCCTTGGTTTGCGTTCATCCAATGGAAATTAAATAATTTAAATAAATGACTTGACTTGACTTGACTTGACTTGACTTGATTTGAATTGATTTGATTTGATTTGATTTTCATATCATATCATAGATATGATTTGATTTGATTGTATTTGATTTGATTTGATTCTATTTTATTTTATTTGATTTTATTTTATTTTATTTTATTTTATTTTATTTTATTTTATTTTATTTTATTTTATTTTATTTCATTTTATTTTATTTTATTTTATTTTATTTTATTTTATTTTATTTTATTTTATTTTATTTCATTTTATTTTATTTTATTTTATTTTATTTTATTTTATTTTATTTTATTTTATTTTATTTTATTTTATTTTATTTTATTTTATTTTATTTTATTTTATTTTATTTTATTTTATTTTATTTTATTTGTGGTATATTTAGTTTTGTTAAAGCTCAATAAAATAATTTACGATTGTTTGACGCTGAAAGGAAACATTTTGCGTTTGTTTGCGATGATTCAATTGGGACCTAAGGTCGAAAAGAACATTTTATGTAGGTTTAATGTCGGTAGAACTGAAAACAAATATTATGCGATTGTTTGACGCTGATTGAGCTGAGATTTGTAAAGGAACATTGTGGGCTTATCTGATGTTGGTTGAGTAGTGATTCGGTTAGACTGAACTTGTGTGGCAAGGCATTTGAACCAAATGACATTTAGAAATATTTAGGCGCTTTGTAAGTATGAACTATGAAAGCAAAGCAACCTAGAAAGCAAACACTGCTACCTTGTCCGATTAGGTGAGATTTCGAACCCATGATTGTCTGATTTTTATAAGCTTTCAGTGGTGCACGCAAGGAAGAAAATGTATGTTTCCTACACATATTTTTGGTGGCAAATATGGTTTCAAAAGTTGGACACGGAGCCTTCTGCCCCCCAAAATAAAGTCAAAGTAAATACAGATCCGTTAGCACTCAGGCAAAACATATTTATTCAACATAAAAGAAGTACTTGGGAAAATGTCAACATTTTCTTATGAAAATTTCGTAAAGTAAATGTTGCGCAAAAATGTTCCGCCAAATGCTGGTTTCAAATTTAGATCAATAAACTTCAGCACTAATTTTTCTTGTCGAATTCAATATCAGAATTAGGACTGTAAAAGTTTTCAGCTCAATAAAATTTCAACTAAAAGAGGAGCTTTCATTGTTTAGCGTCGCAGTTGTGTGAACATTTTCGTCAATGCTGATTTTTTATTTGTGTGTTTGCGCGTGTGTGTGTGTGTGTGGGTGGGTGTGTTGTGCTTTTGTCTTACGAATACGCAAATAACTTATGCAGATTACAATTTTACATATTGAAATCGAGTACGAAAGGAAGTTTATGTGCAGCGAACAAGGAAAGTGCGAACCTGTTGCTGATTCGCTTTCTTTGTCCTCCAGGATCTTGTGCACTCTAGTTTTGTTTATTTTTGTTTGCTTTTTGTTTATTTATTTTACTACTTGTTATGCGTTGCGGCATTTGCTATTTCTTATTTTAGCTTTAGCCCAATTGTTGCTGTTTGTACATTTATTTTGTTTATTGTGCAAGCAAATGAGAAATCCTACAAATTGCCGGAAGTGAAATTTTCAGCTAAAAAAACAGAACGTTTGCTTTCCAATTGCTTTTCATTTTATTTGCTGCTGATTGTTTGATTCATTATAAAATTTATGATAGGAAAATATAGTAATTTTTATAATTTTTTTCAGTGCGATTCAGTAATGAGAAACACGCTCTTCGTTATCTTCTTTTTGGCATTTAAATTTAAACTCACTAAATTAATTTCACTTAAATTTAATTTCACTTGAACGAATATTCTAAAAAGATGAATAAATATTCTATTCCACGTTCTATTCTAATATTCTTTCTAGGTCATGAGCCATCAAAACTAAGTCATTTGGAAGCGTATTTTAGTGGATCTTGTTCGACTTATGGATTAATTTGTCTTCTAATCTCCGCATCCTTCCAGAAACGAGGGCAATGCTTGGCAATAATGGGGATATTTTCTGCTCGCTGAATTGCGCCTATTTGTAGCTGTATATTTTTTTTCATGAATGCAAGAATATTTACACAAAATTTCAAATATGTATTTTAACTTTTTCAAATCTTAACAGCGCACGAACTGAATGTTTGAGGCTGAAGGAGGAACTATGGGACTGACTAGCAGATGCTGTTTACATATATACATGTACTTTATATATATGTACTATATATACATGTAATGTTCCACACCATCTACACCGCTTTGTAGACATTACACACCATATCAAAAATTTTAGAAAAACCGTTTTAATATACATAAAACTTTTCGTATGGTAATTGAGTGTATTCAGTGTATTGTTGTTGCTGCTGCATGGTTTGCCTGTTGTGCAAACTTTTTATTGCAGCCTGTCCGGTGCAATGCACAAGTTGGCACAAAAAACCGCCGCATAAATGTGCGCTTTAAAATTGCGTTTTATAACTTTTTGCCAGCTTTTGCTAAAATGTAGCAACACTTTGCAACAATTAAAACAGCAAAGCAGCAATGCAACATGACACATGCTGCTGCCATTTAACACACTAAATCCTATTTTTTCACTTGGACAAATTACGAAAATGTATCTTGTGTGTGTGTGAGTGACGCATTGTTGTTGTTGCTGGCGTTAAAAGTGAACCAACTAAATGTGCACAAAATTGCAGTTCTTAACTTTCTGACTGTAAAAATGTCCCAATAAAAGTGCGCGATTAAAATTTTATGCAATTTTTTTAAATATAATAATAAAAATTGAAAATAAAAATTGATGTTATTAGAAAGATAATTGTTTGCAATTAGTGTTTGAATAAAATTTTGAGCATTTCTGCAGTTTCAATTTTTAACCACTTTTCCCAGCAATGGAGGCCATCCTATAGGTTCGAATATGGTTTGGTAAATTTTGTCTTCCAAGACAAAACAAAGTTTCCAGTTTATTTACTTAAATCAATGACTTAATGAAACCTCAGAGAAAATAATCTCGTTGGCCAATCGACTGAGCCATTTCGAGAAATAACGCATTCACCAAATGTTTCGTCAAAAAGTTGATTGTTTGACCCGCTGTACGATACTACTGCTGTGCCATCCTATTGGAAAAACAAGTCTTCAGTCAAAAATCCATTCAATTATGACACGAAATAATCAACAAACATGGATTTCTGACAGTTCATATTTTTAAGGAAGCAAGCACCAACAATTCCATCGGCCCATAAAGCTTACAAAACATTGAGTTTTTTTGTATGTCACGGTGTCTTCTGAATCTTTGGTGGATTCTCTTCACTCTTCTTGGCATAAAAACAATGCATGTTTAGTGAATTTGTCGCTCGGATAGACGATTATGACCGAATTGAAACTTGATTTTCAAAATACATTTTCACAATTTGCAAGCATTGTTCTGGCGTTAGTCTGTTAATGCCGAAAGGGCAAAAAAAGTTGAGAACAATTGATAATAGCATTGCCAGATTAGACCAATTTGTGACTGTTTAAACACTATTGGAAAATATATTCTCGCGAAAATATATTCTTCGCGCCAAAGATGAACATCACCGAATCGGATGAATGCAGAAAATGCAAAGAAAATGTTGCCAAAGAAACCGTGGGGCACATTCTTTACTTCTGTTCAACTGTCTCAAGACTAAGTCTTACTCAACTAGGAACGTCGTTCTTCTTTCTTTTAGATGGGGTTCCCAAGCATGAGACTAAGTCGTTGCTAAACTTGCTAGGAACACATTCACATTCTTATCGATCACTTTTACGTCGATTTTTAACACTAAGAAACTCTAACTAGTGCCGTCAGAGCCTCAAAAAGCAGGGCCCGGAAATAACAGTTATTTATGAAAACTATATTTGAAAAAATTACTATGAAGGAAAGGTCATACAAATAAATGAAATATACCAAAACATTTCTTGGCAATAAACTTCTTTTTTTGTAATATTTATGGAAAAATTAAAAGTCACTTACTGAATTTTATTGATGACTTTTATAAATAAAAGTCACTGAATGATTTTTATTGATGATTAAAAAAATTAAAGTCACTAACTGATTTGTATTGACTGATTTTTAATTCATACAAATAAATGAAAAATACGAATACATTTCTTTTCGCACGGAGAATCAATCGCAATAAACTTTCTTCTTTTTGTAATTTTTATGGAAAAATTAAAAGTCACTGGATGATTTTTATTGATGACTTTTATAAATAAAGGTGACTGATTTTTATTGATGACTAAAAAAAATAAAAGTCACAGACTGATTTTCATTGATGACATTTTTTAGTAAAAGGCACCAATAACACTACTCGACAAAAAATGGGTTTATCGCGTGTTTCTAAAAACAAAAGTATTTTTTAGACTAATCTTCGGCTGCTGAACACGAAACTGAAAATTAAAAAATTTTCTTAAGAAGCGTTTTCGAAAAATCTTCGAAAAACACGTTATTCCCCTCTTATTTCAGTTATGAGCACATATCTCGTAAACCTACCATACGACTAACACAAGTGGGCCGTCGTTCAGAAGGTAATTAACTAACCTTTCCAACGATATAGATTGTCCAAATCAGATGATGATTTGGGGAAGTTACTGACGATGAAAGTTGAAAAAAAGTGAATTTGTCGACCCTTTTCAAAAATTTTACATTTTCGAATGGTTTTTTTTATAGATAAAATAAATGATCTGCTCTGGTTTTAAAATATAAGATGAAAGATATATTTTTTGAGCAAATATTAAGCCTCACATCAATAGAATTGAAAGAAAAATGACAAAGTTATGATGCACGGAATGAAAACACCAACTTTTCATTTATTTCACCGTGCGAAAATTTTTTTTTATTTTTCCGAGACCCATCCAAATGTTGATATAGACGTGAAACTAGAGGTTATTTATAGTAACCTGGCACAGTCAGTTTATCATTTTCTGACCCAAAAACCTTCTTAAAGGACTTTAAAATTTTAAGGAAATACACATTTAAAATATTTTTTTAAACATTTGCGATTGTGCAATGATAAAGAAATGGGTATAGAATGAAAGAGGAAAATTGTCTCCTTTTTACTAAATTTTCTATTTTGAACTTTCAGAACTTTGAAATAGAAAAAAATTTAGATGTATGAATCTACAGACTGAGATCCAAAACATTTATGCTTTGCATACCTGACATATTTTGGTCATTTTATTTATTAATTGTTATCATAGGACAACTAAAATAAAAAATTAAAAAAACTATTATTTGTGGACTAATATGAAAAAAATCAAAAATAATTGTTATTGTAGGATTTTGAAAATATAAATAAAAAATAATTGTTTTTTGTTGAGTCATTAAAAAAAGTAAAAATAACTCTTAAGCATTGATTTTTATAACAAGACTTATTACTGTTACGGTCCCTGCCAAAAAGTTCTATGCCAGTTTATCTAAGTTAACCAAACCAAAATATTCCAAAACTTCTCTGTCAGGTTTTTCATTACCAAATGAAAATATTTCATATTAACTGCCCACTGGGTTACGCTGATGCCCCGCCAGCTTATGTGCTATGCATGGATGGACATATGTATGAGTTACTGTGCACGGCACGACCACTGGCCCTGCGCTGACACTGACACTGACATACTCCGACGCCAGCGGCAGCAGCCAAATCCGCCTCGCAACAACAACAACTAACACAGCGCACACTAACCACGCGCCGCCATAGCACCGCCAACAACGACGCCGACATATGTCGGAGCGCAGCTTGGTTAGCCGCAAATTGTGACAGTTGCATTGCTAAAGTGTGGTCCCGAGTGGGCCCCGCACCAGGCGTGCCTCGTTGTCATGTCACTGCAGACGCGCGCATCATGTTGGCAACAAGCACACTCACACACACACAAACAGACACTCACACTCACACAAAGCGACAAACATTTTTCTGTCATATATTATAAGCAATTTTAATGGATTTATTTTTGCGTTTGTTGGGGCCGCCCCGCCGCACTGGCACACCACCCACCGCTGGCTCGAACATGCCAGCCGCCCTGCTGTGCCATTTTGTTACGCTTTTGTTGTGTTTGGGTTTTGTGTTTTGCGTTTTGTCTTTTTTCCGCACTTTAACATTTGCTCGGTTGTGTGTCTGTCTTGTTGTGCTTTCTTTTCATTTTTTTATGTAAGTATTTTGTTCGTTTTTCTCGCTCATCCCTTTCATGCATATTGTCGAGCATTGTCAGTCTAGCTGCCGGTCTGTTGGCCTGCATATTGTGTCTATGTGTGCCTGGGTGGGTTGGCATGTATGTTTGTGTGAGTGTGTGTGTGAATCTTTTGCATGCTGCAAACATAAGGAAACAATTAATTCAGTGCTTGTTGTGCTGTCATCATTGTGTTGCACATCAACGTGCCAACACATAGCAACTTTACAGCACACTAACACACATTCACAAACCATACACACGCACAAACTTAGCCTCACACTCGCCTGCAACGGTGTGGGCGTGCACTATTTGACCTATTCGACGCCAATCTTTGCAACAACATCGCTCTGCATCGCGTTTTTTTTTTGTTTTGCTGCTTTTGTATGTGTTTTTTTAAATAAAATATTTTTGCATGTTTTTTTTGTTGCTTTTCATAAAGTGGCAATCGCCCTGAACTTTGCATTGCAGTAGCTTGAAATTGTTATTGTTATTGATTTTTTGTATTTTATTCTATGCACATTGCACTGGCAATGGCAGCATGGTTTTTTTGTTTGTTTTCTTGTTCTGGGTCTCTGTCATTCATTTGTTGCCAGCACATTTGCAATTTCATAGCGAAAGGGAGACGCGCGCACACCATGGCGTATGAGTGCCATTGATTTGTAATTAACAAGTGGCGCTGCGCGCACAAAGTGCTCTCTGTGCGCGCTTTATTGCTTTTCAGTGCTAAATTGATTTGATTATCCTATGCTTTCACAGTCCTTCATTGTTTCCTCGTAATTGCACTGCTACAGATTTTTCTCTTATTGGCTTTCAACATCTAATTTTGCGCTCGAATTGCAAAAGCCTTGCGCATGTGGCTGCTAATGGCGCTTTTGGTTTCTTTAAGTCCACATGATTTACACATAAATCTTTCACAAGCATTTTACACTTGCGATAAGCCGACAAGAACAAGAAGAAGAAGAAGATAACCTTGACAAGACCTTAATTGATGTTCGCACACAATTATACGCATTTAGCGTTGCCATGGAAAAGGTGATTGCGAAAATTCGTTGTGCGCTGTCAATCACACCTCATGGACATGCAACATTTTCCGTTTAATTCAAAACAGAATTTGTTGATTTTAAATGGAAGCGTAGATATTTTAATGAATGTGTTGAATGGAAAAATATTTTTTAATTTAAATTTTTCTTTGTAAATCTAAACCAGTTACGACTAAGGGAAAATATTCACGGTGTGAAAAATTACCATAAATGGGCAATGCTGTAGCCAATCTATTTAAAGAGTTCGAAAACTGAAACTCTTAGCTATATACAGATTGAGCAAATAAGTGTTTAGGTGTCCAGCTTCAATACATGCAATAATTTATTAAGCAAATATATTAACAAACGGGTCACTTCAACCCATGAGCCAGCGTGGCAAACTGGGAGTGGCGGCTGATGGACGACACATTGGAATTTCATCTAACTCTATGCAGAAAGGACTTCAGACAGTTGGTCGGCCTAATGAGGGGCTATTTTCTATGCGCTTATCGCATAGAGTAGTGAATCAATGTGCGCAGCGCAGTAAAATCAATATACCAATAAAGCCTAAATAAAACCTCGGAAGTAAGTCATATGGAAAAGCTAGGCATGTCAGACAGTGAATAATGACACTTTTTCTGTGTCTGTCGGTCATACGTTCGCATAAGGTTTTAGACATTTGGCACTGATGTGTTGAGAAGCGAACATGTTGACTCATTGGCACCACAGAATCTACTGAGATTTCTCCGGAGGTTGGGTAGATTTAGAAAATATTAACAGAAAACTTCAAGTCGCAGTACAATGAACGTATTTGTTTACTTATTTAATAATAAAAAAATCCAACACAACAAGCAATGAAGCCTATAACTACGATGTAAGTCATATGCAACGAATTACTTGAACAATATGCAATATATCCTTAAAATTGGGAGTTTAAATTTAATATAAAAAATATAATTAATTAAATATGACTATAGATTTTTGAATAAAAGTAAATAAATAAAATTCTTTTTAAATTTAATTAATTAATTAAATTTAATTATTAAATATTAAATAATTAAATTTAAAAGGAATTTTATTACTTTTATTCAAAAATCTACAGTCATATTTAATTAATTAAATTTAATTATTAATTTAATTGAATTAATTATTAATTAAAAATTAATAATTATTAATTAAATTTAATTATTAATTTAATTGAATTAATTATTAATTAATTAAATTTAATTAATTAATTAAATTTAAAAGGAATTTTATTACTTTCATTCAAAAATCTACAGTCATATTTAATTAATTAAATTTAATTATTAATTTAATTGAATTAATTATTAATTAATTAAATTTAATTAATTAATTAAATTTAAAAGGAATTTTATTACTTTTATTCAAAAATCTACAGTCATATTTAATTAATTATATTTTCTATATTTAATTTAAGCTCCCAATTTTAATTAACTTAATTTAATTTAATTTTAATTAATTATTAATTAATTTAATTTAATTTTAATACATTGCTCATTGTTCTAAAGTTTTTTTGGAAGTGAGTTCAAAAGACGTAAAGTATATAAGAAAAATTGTCTGTTAGAAATTAGTGTCATTTGTTTGGTATAAAGTAATTGACAACATCGAGTCGAACGAGTGAATGATAGTATATCTACTCTGTCTGAGTGCTGTCAGCTATTCCAACAAGGCAAAAACAAGTCGTACATGTGATGTATTTGAATGTGCTAAGAAATCTTTTCAGTTGAGTGAGAAATAAGCGCAGTGTATATCACATTAGATACCTTTGGATACAAGAACGAACACCAAGTTGAGCTCAGTGTTATGGAGCTGCCCAATAACATCAACTTACAGCGCTTATATTGAGCCGACAAACATTTGAAAATGCATCAAAAATATCGTCAGTACAATTTTTTTGCAATACTTCCTGGTCTTCTTCCTTCATAGCAAATGTTTATGATTTATTTTGACAGCTTCCTGGTTTTGGCAGGACTTGACCAACGTAAAGTTGGTTGGAGAGTTGTCCAAGGTCATGATCGCCGCTTGGCTGACGCTACAGACTCAGATGGATTTGCCTCTCCACTTGTTTTTAACAACAAAGTTCATTGCCTCAAGAATTGCCAACTGCTTCCTAGCTTCACTCTACGCCTCTCTGAAGCTAAAAGCCAAGTAAGAGCAACGACCACGAATCTCTTCACTCGTCCAATAACCAAGAGTGTGCCGTTTTATGTCGCTTCCCGGAACTGATCTTCAGCAAGGAGGAGACAATGGAGCATCTAATTGATGCTTCTAAGTTCTTTTTTTTCTTATCCACTCCACTCGGGAGCATAGGGTCTCAACAAGGCAAAAGCCTTATGTCGGCAGCGATTACACCGAGCGACAACAAATTTTGCACACGGAAAAATCTATATACTCGCAAAACTAGGAGCCAAATGTAGTAAAACTGCGTTTTTAGTTTTTCTCTCTGACATCAGGATTTTTTTTAAAAGGACTTTGAAATATCAAAGACATGTTTATTTCAAAAAATTATTTAAAAAATTTAGCGCATTGTAGAATAACAATATGGGTATCAAATGAAAGAGAAAAATCTTTAGAATCTTAGAAAATTTAATGTTTTGGTGCAAAAGGACGAAAAGGTATAGAAAATGTCATTTTAAAAATTTATCCTTGAATTTCCTTTTTTTTTTAATATATCTTGAGGACTAATAAGTACACTACCACGTCCTTGAATTTCGTCGTGTGTTTTGAAATTTTTTGATTTTTGTCGCACGGTGTTGTCAATTGAAATGCTGCCAGTGTGAGTGATTAGCCTATCGATAGTAGTACCCGTTGATGAGGCTGTCATCTATTGTCATCTAACTATGAGAGACGACAATATTAATCCTCCTCTGAAACTACTCTTCTAGAGGAGTCTCTCTTTCTACCACTTGTCTCTCTAGAGTTGAGGTAGTCAAGTCTCGTTGAATCGACTAGAAAGCTAATTAAACAACACCTTCAGAATATGATTGTCTTGTGCTCTAAAAAAGGTCCTTCCCAGCAGATTCTACAAAAAAAGGGAAATCTAGTTGCATGTAAAATAATTTGCCAGTGACCTGCGTTATTACTAACGTCGGCTTGGAGAAGTTTTTACGTAAATCCAGCAACAGATGGTTTCGTTCTGCAGGAATTGTACTGTAAAAAAAGTTTTCTGAGTCACTTTGCAGTCAAAAACGATTCTGCCAGACAGACTACGTCACCTGCTGTGCTGTGCTGTGTGTTTTATTTTATCTTTTAACATTACAGTTATTAAAATTAATTTGGATGGCCGGGCATGAGTTCTCAAATGTTTTGTGTCTTGCATTGCAGCATTTGCAAGTTAGTGTAGCACATTTTTACTCAACACTACCAAAATACACTACTATACTATTATAATACTAAAAGAGATGTATTTGCCACACCCTTGCAAATATGCAACACTTGGAATCCATAGTAGCCCTATTCCTAATCCTATCCCTATTTCTAATTTTGTGCATATGATATTGCAAATTGCAAACAATTTCCATCAACTGTGATCTGGTATTTTTTTGTTTAATTTGCAATAATAATAATTTTAATTATTTAATTTTTATTTTTGATTTAATTTTTAAATAATAATTTTAAATTATTAAAATTTAAGTTATTAATTGCAATTGCATTAATTTAATTTGCAATAGTTGTAGAAAATTTCGAAATTCACAGCAGTACTTGTAGCAGAGTATTTGCTAAGAAGCTGTCGATGATTTACTTTACCTCTATTTCCGGAGCTTCTTTCAAATATTTATTTTATTTGTGCCCTCCTCTCTATACTTTTTATTTGGTTTATCCCGATTAGTTTGTTTTTTATTTCTTTCTTTTTCAGTTTTTTGTTTGCCTTTTGCTTTTCTTTCCAACGGCTGTCAGTTTAGCAATTCGGTGTTGCATTTGCATGGTAAATACCGACTATGGGTTCTAAGTGTGGCATATTTACAAGGGTATAGCAAATGCATCTCTGTGTATTTTGTTAGTGTAGAGTAAAAACCTATTGCACCAATTTGCAAATGCTGCGATGCAAGACAGTTTGCACAAGATTGTGAATAGGGTTAGTTTATATTTACTATTGCAAATGCAAGACCGATTTGCAAAACTAACAGCTGTTGTAAAGAGAAGCAAAAAAAGACGAAAAATGAATTGTTAAACATGGAAAAGTAAGAAATAAAGATACGAATTAAATGGGGTAAACTTATTAAAAAGTGGAGTGAGGAGGACATAAAAAAATACTAAATTATCTACAAGGATTTCCCGAAACAGAATTAAGGAAAGGCAGCTTTTTGCCAAAAACGCTGCGAGTCGTCCTACGATAGCTGGCGGCATTAATTCTAGCTGTGAATTTCGTATATTGCAAGTAGTGTTGCAAACTAAACCAAAAAAGACCGCTCACAGTTGGTGGCAAATGTCTGCTATTGCACAGATTTGCAATCTCCAATGCACAAGATTGTCAATAGAGCTTGCAAAATAAAAAGTCAGCCTAAAAATATGCCATAAATATTCACAATACATTCACATACCATTCCGCAACCGTAGTCTTGAAAGAAAACTGTTCCTAGTATACTTTCAGTCTGACTTTTATGTGCACTTTTTCGCAACTCTACAGGTTGTGTTAACAAAAATGCAAACCCAAAATTTGACTAATTACATTAAGTGTCAAAATTGCCATGCTTTGTCATGCCATGCTTTGTAATGTGCTCTGCACTTCGTTAGCAATAACCACCGAAGCTAAAACCACCAGAGACACATCATCCCTTAGTGAACAGTCTATGCCTTAATTACTGTCCATTGTTTTGCTCTGCCTTAGTAATTATCAATGTGTTTGTCTCCACGAACACACAAATGTAGCAACACAAAAAACTAAGCAAATACACAAAAGGTACCATTATCTATTTTTTTGTTAGCTTGTTTTGATTTGGTTGCTTCATTATTATGTGCAATAATTATAATATTTGCTGCAAGCAATGAACAACAAAAACGAACCAAATCCGAAGCCAAACAAAATGCAAACCGTCACAATTGAATGGAAGTCAGAGTCATTGGCATAAAGTTAGACTGACTTTCATTAGGTAAAATTGCTTTCGACTTTATCTGAATTCTGTTTTTTATTATGCAGTCACAAAACTTTGCCTACGTTACTTTGATTAAGTATTAAATAAATGTTGTGTCTTTGTAAATTTCCTTGGATGTTTTTTCATTACAGTTGTTGCTTTAATTTTACTGTTTGACGAAACGTCAAACGTATGTTTGAGAAAGATCTTTTTTAAGTAATCAAAGTTGTTTTTAAGTAGATAAAATAATCTTTAAGATCTAGAAATGTAACTGGCTTGTTTACAGAAGACTAACTATGAGCTTCTTTCAACTTGGGACTTTGCTCACTTTTAATTTTTTCTTGAAGAGAAAAGTGTCCTTTATTTCTTTCATTTCGCTCAGTTTTCAGCATTCAATACCCACAGCCTGGCTTTTTTTTTACAGAGAATCGAATGATGATGTCAGAACAGAGCAGTTGTAGTCTAAGTGAGCTCATTTGCAAGCTGCCAGTGCTGCCTTAGGGAATTTATATTTGAAAAATGCCAACATATCCTTTTTAGGTACAATTAGGTATAAAACGTTTGAGTGCAATTTACTATCTACACAAATCTCCTTACGACTGCTCAAGTGTTTTGTATTTTCAACATGGAAATCTTGTCAGAAAAAAGTCTTGCGGTGATGTCCCAAACCTGAGTAGGCAGTTACGTTGCAGACATTTGACATACATGCTTTCAGATGTTTATTAATCTTTTCATGTGTGGAGCCAACAATATTTCTTGTTGCTTCTTTTGGTTGTTGGTGTTTTTTCGTAACTTTAGCAGCCTTTATAAATGTACTCGCAAATGTGTGTGAATGGATGTGTATTTTTTATGTAACTATGTACGGATGGATGGATCAAGGACGCATGAATGGATAGCTGGATGTGAGCATCATACATATCACATGCTTATGTATGTATGTATAGTATGTGTGGCTTACATGTCGTAAATACGCCTGTAAGTGCGCAGTTGTGCTGCAGACACCAGCTTTGGTTATGCAAATTGGTTTTTGTCTCGACTCTGTGCTCTCGGATTGTATTTTTGGAAAGCTTATTGACAGCATTTCGGAATCTGCCAACACTTGAGCACTTGTTGTCAATTTGGCAACTGCCAAACTGAGTTTAAGAAATAATCAGATATGTCAAATACTCGTAGACTATGCCTGATAAAATATTCATAAATATTTTTGTTTATAAATAAACTTTAATACTTTTAAGTGCAAATATGCTCACATAAGTGCAAATATTTCAATTATTCTGCTACCATTTGAATCAATTTTTAATTCATTTTAATTTTAGTGCAATACATTTTATATGTATATATTATATATATTAGGGCGGGTCAAATAGTATGGAAAAAATTCCTAATATTTCTACTAAAAATAAAAAAAAATATTGGTATCAATACAGATTCTGAAAGGTGATAAAAATACCTTTCAAACAAGCCCAGATTGAGAAATCTACTATAACTCTATCCGATTTTATGACGAATTTAATTAAATTATTCTATGTATATATTGAAAAATATCTATTTTGAACTTTTGGGGGGCTCCAAATCCGACTTAGAGCTATGGTCTCTTGAGCAAAATTTCTCAGAATCATCTATAGATTACGTTTTTGCTATACGCTTCATCAAAAAAAATCGTTCCATACAATTTGACCCGCCCTAATGTATACATATATATTTTAAATGAAAATGTCTATAAATTACACTGTACAACACAAAAAAAATAACAAGGTTCTGACAACGGATTCTGGTAGAGGGGGCAGACAAAAATATTTGTATATTTTGTATTTTTGTAGGAGATTTTAGTACCAATTTTGATTAAGTACGAAATAAACACTTAAACACATTTTCAGTTTTGGCTTAATTCTGGCGTTCAAGATAATTTCTGAGCTTTGATATATTCAGAGACCTAAAGTAGAATTTTATGGCGAATATTTTCGTGGTACATTTTGTCCTTAAAAAGTCCTGTTTTACAGGACATTTTTGGCATTTTAGAAAAAGGGTCAAATTGACCCATAAAAATAGGAGCTACAGGGTTAAAATGCTCCACCAAAATGTTTTTTGTAGTATTTAACATCAAATTGCTGAACACATCATATACCTAAAATGTGAGGTTACATGGTTTTCGTATGCCGATTCACCATAAGAATGTGCAAAAAGGGGAAAACTTTGACCCCCCTAAAAAAAAATTCAGACGTAAACTTTCAAAACGCCGATACACGTATATTTTTGTTTGCCCCCTCTACCAGAATCCGTTGAGAGCCTTGTTATTTAAAAAAAAATTTGATTTTGTTGTGCAGTGTTGTTAGACTATCACAACTCTGAAATTATTGAATATCTTTATGGCATCTTTAGATATCTCACTCAATATGAAAACTTTCCCGAAACTTCTGCAAAAATAATAAAAATAATAAAAATACTGCAAATTGTTGTACATGAAAATATATTCTGTCATAAAGCAGCAAAAATAAAGATGGCAAATAAAGCAAAGCAAACAAAACGCTATAACAATGCGCACAAATATAAAGACAGCTCAAACGCAATAATCATTCGTCTATCGTTCGAACAGATTGGTGTGGCGTTACGCAGTGCATCACAATTTGGCGTAAATTCAGTTGTCTATGGGAAAAGCAGAGCAAACAAAAAGCTGAAACTGACTCCACCGCTTTGGCACAAAACCGTATAAACAACAACAGCAGCAGCAACAAGCGAAAATGCTGTTGAAAAATATTAGAAAATTCTAAAGCAAAGTAGGTGAATCGGTGTGTAAACATGTAAAATGCAATAAATTGAATGCACTTTAGCAAAAAACAACGAAAATCAGCTAAAACAGAAATTGAAAAGTGTTGGAAACGCTGCAGATAACGGAAAAAGTATAAAATATTGTAGAGTACAGACTGAGGAGTTATAATCGATCGTAAAGGGTTTTTAGGTGACATAGGTTTTTAAGTTTTATTATTATTCGAGTTGTGAGATAATACATTCGTATGCAAAAGTATGGATTCGGCTTTATTGGTACGGTAAATGGAATCATCTTAACCCTTCCGCTATTTTGTTGCCATATGGCAACATGCTACTTTGGGGACGTCTACATCCATTATGGTTGCAAGAATACATTTTTTGTTGGTACTTAGAATAGCTTGAAGTTTTAGGAAATATACGAAACTAATAATTTTTTTTAATAATTAATAATTGTCTTAAACTCTTTCCCGACCAATATGATAGATTCTCATCTTACTTTATCTCGTCTCATCTTATGTTATCTCGTTTCATTTCAGCTTAGCTCAACTTTACTTCGCTTAGCTGGTCTCATCTCATCCCAACCTCATCTCATCTTACTTCATCTTATCTCATCTCATCTTACCTTCCTCATCTCGTCTTATCTCATCTCTTCTCATCTCTTCTCATATCATCTTATCATCCTATTTCATCTTAACCCATCTATTTTTATCCCAACATATATCATCTTAGCTCAGCTCTACTTCGCTTAGGTCGTCATATCTAGGTTAGGTTAGGTAAGACAGGCGGCTTGCTGGTTCTCAGCAAGGACACTCGGAGGCCCCAAAGGCCCATTGTGATGCCCGATGAGAGTGTGGCAAGCCCTTGTCATCCTGTATTCGGTGCTGGCTGAAACCAACCTGAGCGTCGAATGAATCTGGCAATATCCTCCAGTGGCGTGGTACAAACCAAGCCCAAATCGCCCAGCACTCTGCCCCCTAGATACCGGTGGCGTATGCTGTGAAGCGCAGGGCATTCGCATAGGAGGTGCTGCACAGATTCAATTTCCTCCTCATCTTCGCAGCTGCGACAGTAGTCTCGATGGGGCAGACCGAGTCTTTCCGCAAAAATGCCGATGGCGCAGTGCCCCGTTAAGACCCCCGTGAGAGTACGAAGTGTTGATTTGCTAAACCGTAAGAGTTGCAGTGTTCTCTTTTGGTCCAGTTTCGGCCACAGCGCGCGTGTGATCCTGCAGTCAGGCCGAAGGCTCCATTGATCATTGGTGCGCTTGATTGCCTTCCTGTCCAGATCAGTGTAAAAGTCCTGAAGTGGCGGGTAGATTCCTGCCACCATGCTCGTATCCGTAAGCTCCGATCCTTTCCGAGCCAGTTCATCCGCTCTTTCATTGCCAGGAATGCCTTTGTGACCAGGCACCCAGCAGAGTGTGATATTGTGGTCCCGGATGCCATACAGAGACTTACGACATTCCATTACTGTCTTCGATTTTACAGTGTGGGAGGCCAGTGCTTTGATTGCCGCCTGGTTGTCTACACAGATGATCAGGTTGGATGGAGGCAAGTCCAGTACTCCGATCATGTGTGCAGCCTGGTTTATGGCGTATACCTCGGCCTGGAAAACACTGCACCGATCAGGTAATTTAAATGACCTGCTTAGTGACAGTGCATCCGAAAAAACCCCCGCACCTGTCCCGCAGTCCATTTTCGAACCGTCGGTGAAAATTGGGATCTCGTACTCCCCTACGGCAGTGTTGGTATCCCAATCCTCCCGGGTTGGAAAGTGAGTTCGATAGGTGTTATTGAAGCAAAGAGTCGGTACCATGTAGTCACATT
The DNA here is from genome assembly GCA_964056695.1 of Melieria picta. Lineage (NCBI taxonomy): Eukaryota > Metazoa > Arthropoda > Insecta > Diptera > Ulidiidae > Melieria > Melieria picta. The sequence goes on from OZ057398.1 coordinate 117,891,912, forward strand.
CAAAGTTCGGGTACCCCTGAACTACCCGTAGTAGTATTGAGGCATGACCCATCGTGTGTGACTTGAAACAGCCCCCAGCACAAAGCCTGAGAGCAGTTCTCGAAGCCGTGCACGTAATGAACGTGTCCAGTGGTAAAAAATTCAGCATAATTTCGAGTCCCGCCTGGGGTGTTGATTTCATGCATCCAGTTATCCCCAGACAGGCAAGTCTTTGTACCCTGGTTAGAAGGTCGAGGTAGGACTTCTTTTCCACAGCCTCCCACCAAACCAAGGCACCGTAGCACAGTATGGGTCTTACTATCGCCGTAAACATCCAGTGTATGATGTGCGGTTGTAGTCCCCATTTTTTGCCGAACATCCTCTTGCAGGAGTAAAGAGCAATTCTCGCTTTTTCCGCCCTGACCTCCAAGTTCCTTTTCCAGGATAATTTAGAGTCAAGGACAACCCCCAAGAATTTTGCCTCCTTGGAAAGGTTTAGAGCTTTTCCGTTCATTTTAGGTGTGGTAAAGCATGGAACCTTGTATCTTCTGGTGAATAGTACGAGTTCGGTCTTTGAAGCGTTGACTCCTAGCCCGTTTTCAACTGCCCATCTCCTAAACTCATTCAACGCCGACTCCATGAGTTCGCTAACTATCGGAAGAAATTTTCCTGTTGTTAGTATAACCACGTCGTCCGCATAGGCTGTAATTCTAATGCCTTTGGATCTCATCCGCAAGAGTATTTGATTAATGACCAGATTCCAAAGCAGGGGCGAGATAACTCCCCCCTGCGGTGTGCCTCTGGTCACACGTTTCCTAGCAGATGTGTTGCCAAGGGTTGAACTGATAACCCTGCACATCAGCATGTTTTTGATCCACAGGTTAACCTTGCAAATTGAACCCGTGTACGCCAGAGCAGTGTAAATGGATTCAATTTTGACGTTGTTAAAAGCTCCCTCCACGTCTAGAAACGCCGCAAGGGCGTACTCTTTATGCGCGAGAGCTTTCTCCACGGTGCCGACTACTTCGTGTAGCGCCGTGTCCACCGACCTACCCTTGCAGTAGGCGTGTTGTGCGCTGCAGAAGTTTTGCTTATTTAGCATACTTCTGATGTAAAGGTCGATTAGTCGTTCTAGGGTTTTCAATAGAAACGATGATAGACTAATCGGCCTGTAGTCCTTGGGGGTTGAGTGATTTGGCTTCCCGACTTTAGGAATAAACACCACTCGTACCTCCCTCCACTCCTCCGGGATGTAGCTCAAGGCTAAACACCCCTTAAAAATCCCTTCTAGCCAAGGAATCACCAAATACTTTGCCTTCTGCAGCATGATAGGATAGATACCATCCGGTCCCGCTGCTTTGTAGGGTTTGAATGAGTCTATCGCCCAAGCTATCTTCTCTTCCGTAATTATGCTGCTGATGAGCCCCTCCGCCTCCAGACTAGAGGGATAGGTATCCATCGGAATGGTGCTATCCGCATCTATACAGCCCGGGAAGTGTGTGCTCATGAGCAGCTCGAGAGACTCCTTGCTATTGCTTGTAAAGGTGCCATCTGGTCCGGCTAGGAGGCCCGGTGTACTCGCCTCCTTGGCAAGAACCTTCCGAAGCCTGGCAGCCTCGCCCACGCTAGACACTTCTTCACAAAAACTCTCCCAAGAGTCCCTTTTCGCTTTTTTAATCTCCTTTTTGTACTCGTTGAAACTGCGACGATATGCGTCCCAGTCGCCTATACTCCTACTATTTTTGGCCCTATTAAAAAGCTTCCTTGTTTCGGTCCGTAGTTGTTTGAGCCCTAAAGACCACCATGCAGAAGCACGTGGTCTTGAGGGTCTACTAAGTGGACACGATTTGATGAAAGCCTCCGTAAGGGCGCCTGAAAGCTGCCTGGTTATCTCCTCCACTCGGGCTGTATCAAAGAGTTCTTTCCATGTTGGTGAAGGTATTAGTCGATTGGTCCACGAGTGGAAAGCGGTCCAGTCTGCTTTCCTGGGGTTTCTACAAGGTGTTGGCCTGTGCCTTTCGAAGTCGATCTGAAACAGTATACTGTAGTGATCGGAAAAGGAACACTCCGAGGATACGTGCCAGTTCGAAACCCTTAAAGAGTCTGAATCTGAGACAAGCGTTAAGTCAATGACCTGTTCCCTGGTCCTATTAATGAACGTTGGGTGATTCCCTCTGTTACTTATAATAAGTCCAGTAGATAAGATGTACTCAAAAAGAGACTCACCCCTTTTGTTGATATCCGTGCTGCCCCAGACAGTGTGATGGGCATTAGCGTCGCATCCCATAATGACCCCCAGCCCGGTCGACCTGGCTCTGTTGACGAGGCGTCTGAAGGCCGGAGGTGGCGGGTCATCCTGTTCATATGGTCATATCTAATTACATCTAATTCCAACTTCATCTCAACTCATTTTGTCTCATCTATTCTTATTATATTTCTTCTCATGTCATCCCCACTCATAACAATTAATCTCTTCTTATCTTATCTCATCCTAATTTATCTCATCTTAGCTTACCTCATCTCGTCTTATATCATCTTATTTTATCTTATCTCGTCTTATTTTATTCGAACACATCTCACTTAGCTAAGACCTACTTCGCTTAGCTCATCTCATCCCAATCTTATCCTAATCTTATCCTAATCTCATTTCATCTCATCTCGTCCCAATCTCGACTCATCTATTCTCATTACATCTCATCTCATTTCATCTCATCCCATTTAATTTCATTTTATCTGATCTCATCTGATCTGATCTGATCTCAACTCAACTAAACTCAACTCAACTCAACTCAACTCATCTCATCTCATTTCATCACATCACATCACATCACATCATATCACATCACATCACATCACATCACATCTCATCTCATCTCACTTCCTTTCATTTCATCTCATCACATCTCATCACATCTCATCTCATCTCATCACATCTCATCTCATCTCATCTCATCTCATCTCATCTCACCTCATCTCATCTCATCTCATCTCATCTCATCTCATCTCATCTCATGTCATCTCAACTCAACTCAACTCAACTCAACTCAACTCAACTCAACTCAACTCTACTCAGCTCTACTAAACTCTACTCAACTCTACTCAACTCATCTCATCTCATCTCATCTCATCTCATCTCATCTCATCTCATCTCATCTGATCCTATCACATTCTCATCCCAATATCATCTTCTCATTTCATCTAATTTCAGCTCATTTCATTTCATCTCATCTCATCTCATCTCATTTTTTCTTATCTCATCTCATCATATTTCAGCTCAGCTTGTTTCGTGTTATCTGATTTTATCTAATCTTATCTCTTCCTTACCCATCTCGTCTTAGCTTGCCTCATCTCCGCTCATGTCATCTAATTTCATTTTTTTAATCTCATTTCATTTCATCTCATCTCATCTCATCTCATCTCATTTCATCTCATTTCATTTTATCTGATCTGATCTGATCTGATCTCATCTCATCTCATCTAATTTCAGCTCAGCTTGTCTCATCTTATGTCACCTGCAACTTTTACTGTCTGAGCAACATCTTACAGATCCAACCTGGGCTTTTATGGCCTGAACTCATTGAAAACGACAGCACAAGGGTCACACGTCCACAAGATGTCATCGGCTTCAACTGTCACCGAGTAGTCACCTACTTGATTACAATAAAAACGCCAACAAAATCATCTGTTTTGAAGTAGTGGTGCCAATTGATTTAATTTTGTCGCCTGCGAAATAAAAAAGTTCTACGGTTGCCGACAGCGACAATTGTGGTCGATGGTCGTGTGCTGTGCAGTCATCAAAATAATCATTTTGATCGGAACGTTCTGATTCTATGTTTTTTCCAGATCTGGTCATGTCGCTCTCGTCGTCAATGTGTTCATGGTATTATACTTAAAATTTCTAATTCTTGAGTATAGATAAATCGGGATTAGAAACCTGCTTCAAATGAGCATTTCTTTGTTCGATTTCTCAGTTTCACAGTTTTACCTATTTTTATTACCAAGTATGATCAAACACTGTTGGAAAATAACTTTGATTAGATTAGATTGGAGAAGCAACATTTTCCTCAAAATGCTCAGACTTAAATGTGAACCTCTCTATTTTCGGAATATTAAGAGTTGAAAGATTTGTTGAGCTGCTATACAATGAACAGTCTAAGGATTTGAGTCTTACTGGCCAGCGATGGACTTTGAGCATTTTCTCTTAATCAACAGAAAAGCAACCCCAGTCTTTAAGCATATTTTTGAGGTACTGTTTCGTAAGCACAACAAACGCTAAGCTAATGGATTAGGTTTAGGATGAACTGCCTTGATTTCTCTGGAAATGTTAAAGGTCTGTTGCCTCCCAGAGATTGTTTCTGTCTTCCAAATGGCGCCGCTTGAAGGCATTTTTAACCGACACGAGTGGGAGGAAATACTAGGAGAAAATAAGTAGTATGTATCACTTTGAGTAAGTAAGTTTCAATTAAAAACAAAATATTAAAAAATTGTTTTCTTTTCAGCCGGAACTAAGTAACTCAAAAGCTTCTACTTCCGCTTTATGCTGTTTTCATTGAACTTTGGACAGTCAAACTGAAACAAATTTGGCAAATGTAAATTTTTTTCCACAAGTTTGCATTTTTCCGGTCAAAGCAAAAATCTGAATTTCAAATGAATTTTGAAATCACAACTTTTATTTTTGTTTGACGATTCTGCATAATTTGCGTCAAAAACGCCGCTGAAAAGTCAAATTTGTTGATGCTTTTTTTGTGCGTTTGCATTTTTCGCGAATGCTGGTCGCGAATGTTCAACGTTGCCACGAGTGTGGCGAGTGTCGTTGTCACGGGGGGAGGGGCAGATAATACGAAAATATATGCGACAATTTGTTGAGCTCGTGTAAGTAAAACTGTACGCCAAATTGCATAAATTTGGCGCATAATGAAAAATGTATGCTTTCAGTTTTTGGTGGGCAGAGGGTAGCGGCATTTTTGTATTTTCTTTTTTTTCCAACAATTTGTTTGCACAGAAGCCACCGCATAGTTGCATGTAAATAGGGAATTAAAATCCAAATGCCATGTGGAATTGCCGAATAAAAGCGCAGCGCAGCGCAAAATTTTGCCAAGTAAATAGATTCGACTAATCGACGCGTGCGATACGCGAAACAATAAACACGCGCGAGCAAAGTTAAACAAAAGCCGAAGCAAACAAGAGAGCAAGGAGCCAACACTCGGAGGTGGCGCGGTTCTGCGCTCCTGCGGTTCACCGCTTTTGCCGGCATTTGTGCGCCCACTCGCCGTTTGTTCGTTCGTCCCCTGTGCGTCTGCGCTCATATTCATTAATCATATAGAAAAATATTTTCATCTTCTCGTTTCGTTTTTTGTGCTGTCTTCTGGCAGAGGGAAAAGTTGATTGGTTGGTGGCTGCTCGTAGCGTTAAAGCGACAGCGTAAAGTTTTTCGTTTTGTTGTTCTTTGGCAGCAAACAGCAGAAACTGTGCAGTTGGCAAGTAAATATATAAGAATTCTTGGTAATATCGATAACTTAATTAAGATGGATGTGCATAGTGTGTGGTCGGTGCACTCACGCACACAATCGCATGCTGTGGAACAAACTCACACGCACACACACACACACACACGTGTGCGTCTGACCGTGTTACGTTGCACAACATGGCTAAACATTTTGCCGGAAATCCGTTGATTTTAATCAACACCATTGCTTTGCCTTCTGGCGCCTGCCAGTTGTTGTTGCTTATCTTTCTGTGTGTGTGTTGAAGTTTTGGCTGTTCGAGTTGCTCCATTTGTGGCTGATGTTGTTGTCTAATTTTACGTGCATAGGTTCGGTTTGGTTTGGTGTAGTTGAGTGCGGTCACGCACAAGTGTTGGTGTGTGTGTGTGTGTTGCTTGTGTCTGTGTGCTGTTTTAGTTATAGCTGGGAAATTAGTTAATTAACTTGCGGCTCTTAGCGCGACACAACACAACGAAAGCGAGTAATGGCGACAAGCGATAATTTATTGCAATTATGTGGCATTGTTATGTTGGCTAACTTTGCATCAAAAACAAACAACAACAATAACAGAAATACAGCAAATGTCTGGCACATAAATACACCATTTAAGGTGGAAAGCTTTTGTGAATATTAAAGTTGGGATGGCCAAGAAAATATGGAAGACGCTAATAATGTGAAAAAAAACAGAATTTTTATTTTTTTCTGGTGTTTAATTAGAAAAGTTGCGCTCCTGAACAGAGCAACAGATTCTCCGGCCTTAGCATTTAATTAGGTATTTCAGTGCTATAATTAAAAATAATGTTTAAGTGCACCTTTAACCTTTTCAAAACATTTCCAATTTAAATGCCCACTCAACTGTATTCAAAGCGCACAGTGTTGCGAGTGAAAAAAAAGGAAGTCATGCATAAATGAAATTCGTATACGTTAAACTTACTGCGCAAAATTTAAATGAAATTGAAGCAAAGTTATGACCGGCATCCATACAACTGGATTTGAAAAAAATGTACACAACATGAAAAAAAATATCCTGGGTCACAAAAGTTACGTTCATAATATTTTACTATAAATTTACTATACATTAGACATGATTTTGAAGCTGAAGAACCTCTCATTTTTTGCAGTTTGGTGAAAAAGTAAATGAGCCATAAAATTTTGGGGCTAGATTGGGCTGAAATGGCGTCGCATCGAGGTAAAAGTTCACAAAAAAGCTGGGGAAATTCGACAAATTGCACCACAACTGCTCAGAAGTTGCTCTTAGAGGGTTAAAATCTATGTCTAACCCCTATTAGTTTTCCCCACTGAACATTTCTTTCAAACATATTTATACCCTATCTCCAACCCTTAATGGGGCTCCCATACAAAATGATCGTTTTTATTAAATAGGCTCCAACTGATCCCAGGTTGCCCGCAGATGTGTCAAATGTTAGACTGACACTCATTTATTTTCTCTTCCAAATCTTTCTGCCAAACATATCTACCCGCTATCTTTAAGTCTTAAGGGGGCTGCCATACAAAACAGGCCATTTTCTATGGATTTGGCTCCCTACTTGTAAAATTAGTAGTTAAATAAGCTAGAAAACATCTTATTTCGGAAACTACTGAACTGATTTGAATGATGTATTTAAAAGTTAGCAACATGCTTCGTTGCAAAAAATACAAAAATAATTAAAGTTCAAAAATTCACACCAGAGGGCGCCTCTCACACAAACGAAGTTGCGAGGTTGTCATCTTTTGGGTTTGTAGAAAGCAAAAATCAAAATATATTATTGCAACCTCATTAACCTTTCTATTTTTAATATAATTGTAATCATAATTAAATTTGGCAAAGCTATCTTCAACAAATTTTTCCACCAACAACAAAGCATTAGTTTACTGGTTGCTATTAACATTCAACCAAATATTGAAAATATAACGGACACACGGGTCTTCACTGAAAAATAAAAAATAAAAATAAATAATAAATAAATAAATAAATAAATAATAAATAAAAAGTATATTTTGTATTATATAAATATTATAATTTACATACATACAAAAATAAAATTAAAAAAAATTCCGAAAGTTAAAAAATGTGTTTTTTTTAATTCACCTCTAAAGTTTAAACTCCGTTTTTATTTATTTGTTCACTTTGTTTCATTTCTTCATAAGAAAAATAATTTTCATCAAAAGAATCGATCAAATTTTAGTCTAGCTGGACCTAAATTACATGAAGCTTAAGACAACAGTTAGTTTTAGACACTGGCTCCTAATTTATTTTGAAATATTGAACCCCAAAGTGACAGTAAAAATTTGCTATTTGTAGACAATTTTATTTTAGGCTGTAAGATCAAACTTTATGAACTCATAACTTCTGTGTTGTTTAAAATTTTTTGTTAAAACTTGGCCTTTATCTTTACTGAAATATTTCCAACAAAACTTTGTACTACGATTTGGTACTTAAAATATTTAGTAAAAAATGAAAGCAAAAATTTGCTATTTGTAGACAATTTTCTTTTGAAAGCTGTAAGAGCTCACTCTAAGAGATCATAACTTGTATGTTGTTCAATATTTTTTCTTAAAAATTGGGATTTATCTTAATTAAAATATTTCCAAGAAAACCTCATACGAGGATTTGATGTTTAAAATATTTAGTTTTGGCATTTTTGTCACCAGTCGCAACACCCTTCAGAGCCTCCTTCTCCGTTTTCTTAGTGTGTGCAAACACCTTCCTTCGGTTGTCTGCATGGCAAATGTTGTAAACATCATTCGAGGGGAAACTAAAAATAAACACCGCATTGCACAGTGATTCGACTCCATACAACCGCGGCACAAAATTAGAAGGAGTGGTTCGTTCTTCATAAAATTTGGTATAATAGTTAATCATGGTCTGCTGAATTGAAATCTCCATTTTGTTTTTCTTAAACTTTTGTAGTTTGGCAATGCGTGAGACTTAAATTTGCAATTTTCGTCATTTTTGGTTAGCTACAGCAACAAGTGTGTTGGCTAAATTTTTCAGATTTTATTTTTAATCGGTAACATCAATATTGATAATTGCAAAGAGTAACAGAAATTGTACGAGGACCCTTTAGTTTTGCAATAAAAACGATAAAAATAGACGTATGTTTTGCTTTTTTGCAGTTTTCTCAATTTTTCATGCTGATTGCATACTTTTAGGGATAAAAATAAAAAATTTTGTCGAAAAATAGGTGTTTAGACCACTTTTCAAATTGAATTATTTTCTAAGATCGGAAGATATCGGAGGATATAATTACATTATCCGACAAAGAAAGAATGCTTCTTAAAATTTAAAAAAATCCAGGAACATACTTTCACATACTTTTTAGATATTTTCCTCTAAGTTTTGCCAATTTTCAGATTTTTCATTTAGAAAAATTTCAAATTACATCAAAATCATTAAATTTTGAGACTATAAATTTTTTGAATTTTGTCTATGGAACGAATCACTGTGCATTGGCATAAATCTATCTGCACATTTGTATAGCTCAAGTAGGAACCAAAATGTGCGTCGTAACCACTGACACACACGGACCGAAGGCAATGCGTTATTAATGCAGGGCACCAAGTTTTAGCCTACACAGCATTTATTTATATCATTTACATGCGTCCAGTCAAGTTGCCACGGCAATGCCACAGTTATTTGTTATAACACAAATACCTAAGCCACACACATGTACACACCTACACACAGACACACATACGTTCGTGTATGTGGCTAAATAAAAATGCGTACGTGCACACTACAATCTTCATTCGGTCCACTTGACGAAGCCCGAGTGTGTTGTATTTGTTAACTATTTGCTTGTGTATTTTGTTAACAATACTTCTGATATTGAGCGGCGGTGCTGTGCCAACACGGCCAAAATACCTGAGGGCTTCCGAGTGTATGTATGTGTGTGTGTGTTTGGGTGAGTGTGAGTGTGAATCCCAGTGCGAATTTGAAGGTCTTCCATGACCGGTCACTGTGTATTTTGTCATTTCAGTGTATTCGTGGTGAAACGACGAGAACGAGGAGCTGCTGCTTTTGACTATCGCACTGTCATTTGGCTGTTTGGCACATTCATTCGTGTTGTAATCCCAGCATTAGTTTGTTTGAGAAAAAAATTACGCAGCAATTAATGACAAGCCAGACAGTAAAATTCACTTAATACCAGATCTAATAAATGTTTAATGCAGCTTGATTCAGGTATGGAAAAGGCACATACAACTTTTGCTCTCAAATTTGTCATTGGTTCGGCTCAAGGTGATGCAGCATAGAGGGGAAAGAGGGGATGGAGGTTTCAAACTCTCAAATAAAAAAAATTGCTGGTGGCAAATATGATTTCATATGGATTTGAGCTCGAAAGTTGTACGCAACCCCCCTCAAAATGAAATCATGTGTGCGCCACTGTATGTATGTACATAACTTCAAATTAAACCCCGATATAATATTTTGAGACAACAACTAAATGCAATATAAGGCACCATTTATGCCACTCTTCTCGTCTCCCCACTCGTCTCTTTCTAGACGAGGATGCAATTTCCTAGGCTGCCCTCACTTTGACAACTTGGAGAACCGCAGATCAGTCAACATTAGAGATTTATTAGGCTCTCCGACTTGTGCTATCATAATTGATTCATTTTGTGACCTAAGTATGTCTTCAAAGCCCAAGTTGCAAAGTTCCATGCCCAGACAGACATTTGAACTCAACATAACCTAACCTAATCTAACCTAACCTAACTAACTTCAAAGTTTGTTTTTTGCTACTATTTATAAGACATTTTTTCAAAGTGGTTTTCTGGTTTGTGACCTAAGTGTGTCTTCAAGCAAAGTCCCAAGCCCAGACAGGCATTTGAACTCAACATAACCTAATCTAACCTAACCTAACTAACTTCGAAGTTTGTTTTTTGCTACTATTTATTAGACATTTTTTCAAAGTGGTATTCTGGTTTGTGACCTAAGTGTGTCTTCAAGCAAAGTCCCAAGCCCAGACAGACATTTGAACTCAACATAACCTAACCTAATCTAACCTAACCTAACTAACTTCAAAGTTTGTTTTTTGCTACTATTTATTAGACATTTTTTCCAAGTGGTTTTCTGCCAGTAATTTGAATTTGAAAGAAACCTACAATACCTTTATTAAACAAACAAGAAATGCATTTGGGGGTTAATTAATTACACCAACTCAACTATCACAGAACATGACTTTTTGATTTGAAATTTTGAATTTTTTTTTTAATTTTTAATCTCTTTAGACAACTCTTCATAATTGATTTCTGCATTGTTTGGCTTAATTATTTAAAATATAAAACATTTTTCTTAGTATTAAATATTCAACTAAGCCAACTGGCGTCAACTAAACTAAAATTTGTTTAAAACTAAAATTGTTTAAAACTGTTTAAAACCAAAATTGAAAAATTAAACCATTATCTAATCTATTTAGACAACTCTTCACAATTTATTTCTGCATTGTATGCCTTAAATATTTATAAAATATTTTTTCTCAGAATCAAACATTTACTTAGCGTCAACTACACCCACATTTTCCTTCTACTCCTTGAATAGAATTTTGCATGGAAATATTACACCGTGCGACAGTATTTTTCACACCGGAAAAATCCATATGTGCGTGAAACTAGAGACCAAATATAGTAATACTGCGTACTCAGTTTTTCATTTCTACATCATTTGTCCTTTTAAAAGGACTTCACAATTTTTAAGGGGATAACAAATTAAAAAAAATATAAAAAATACTTAACCTCGTTAGAATATGGCGATATGTATATCAAATGAAAAAGCAAAGGCCCAAGAAATTAAATAAAATTGATTTGTTATCTATTTGTAAAAAAAGGATATGAAAAAGGTCCATTAAACATTTTAATCCTTTATATCCTTGAAAATTTATGTAGAATTATCTTGAAAAGTAAGTATGTTGAAACCCGAAATCTCCTTTATCACGTGTAAAAATTTCATTATTCTCGCTTCATTGATTCGGATTTATTTATTATTTAAAATCAAATAAATTCGAATTTTTGTACTTCATTAGACTTGCAACTTCCGCCTTTTTTTCAATAACTTTCGAACCAATAAAGTTAGAGTAATGAAATTTTGGCACGTGATCAAGGAGATTTTGTGTTTTAACATACTTACTTTTCAAGAAAATTCTATATAAATTTTCAAGGATATAAAGGATTAAAACTTTCAAAGGACCTTTTTCATATCCTTTTTTTACAAATAGATAAAACATCAATTTTATTTAAATTCTTGAGCCTTTTCTCTTTCATTTAATATACATATCGCCATATGCTAACGAGGTTAAGAATTTTTTTTTTATTTTGTATCCCCTTCAAAATTTTGAAGTCCTTTTAAAAGGACAAAGGATGTAGAAATGAAAAACTGAGTACGCAGTATTACTATGTTTGCTCTCTAATTTCACGCCCATATGTATTTTTTCCGGTGTGAGAATTTTTTTTAATTTTTGTCGCACGGTGTTATAAAACCAATTGATTAGAATTTTGCTTTCAACTGAACATCACTTGGCAGTGGTCTCTTTTTCAAGGCCGTTGCTTTCGAGTTGCGTGGCATTTGCGTTCATTGTGGACCACATTCTCCCTGCGGTGCTCCGCTATCCATTGTCCATTCTCCTTTTGTTCAATTCGCTGGCAAACATATCAAATATCAACTATTGGCTTTTGTTTATACGATTCGCACTCGACTAAATATATTCATAACGCCACTGTTTGGCCACTGCAATGCGCACATTATGTCAACAGTGCGTATAATGAATATTTGTGTTTTCGTATGAATGTGTAATGAGGCAATGATATTCAGTCAATGCATTTTATTGAGTTTGCAAAGAAAAATGACCAATGAACAGTGGTCAAGTAAGTTGTTTGTTTCTGTAATTAGAGAGAAGTTTTCATTGTTCTTATTGTTCTTAGTGTATATAGCGTTGATCTATTGAGCCATCAGCTTGTTGATGGTTGACTATAATTTATTCATATATTTTCATTCAAACGAAAATGTATAAAAACTTTATGTAAATTTTATTGATAGGTTTGAAGCAGAGAATACAGAAACTTATATGTGGTTTTGAATTATTCAATAATGATTGGTTTTGTTCTGTTCTGACCTAAGCACAGTTTTGAAGTTCATTAAAGGTTTAAAGTAATGAGTTTAATGACAAATCCTAATGACAATCTTTGTTATGAAGAGTGGAATTGTCATGTCACGAGTTCAGTTAATCTAATCATGGAGTAAAGAGAAATTTGTTTATCTTTTCTATATATTTCTGGAACATGCTACAACCGGTGACCTTGAATCATTACACCGTGCAACGAAAACAAATGTTTTTCATTGCTCATTGGAAAATTGATGAGACAGTATGCAGAGCAGAAATGTTGTTCGAAATGCCCCCTGCTTGCAAAAATTAAGCTCGTATTCTTCTTTTTGCTCCCAAATAATGATAACTACGACGCTTTTGAGATATTTTACAAACTTTCTGTATACTTTTCAATCGAGCAAGTTTTGCGAAGAAAACGAAAATCGCCAGTAATCATAAATATCCCAACTGAAATATATCCCGTAATTGGAGTTAACTTCAAGTGTTGACGAAATCATTAGTGGAGTCAAGTCAAAAATCTCAAATTACGATTTTGATAAAAATTAAAAAATTGTTGTTAAAAAATCGAGTGAAGAGATCCGAGTCGTTGTTGTTATAGGGAAGAAATTATTAAACTCCAAGTGAAGAAATCGGTCCTAAGTCGACTACATCAATGAAAAAACTTGACAAAGTATGAGCCAATCAAATGAAGTTGTGACTTGGTCAATGATCTTTGCATCATTAAACCGTTAAAAGTGAATCAAAACTGTTTAAAAGATGTGAAGAAATCCAAATCGTTGTTTTTATAAGCAAAATCTTAAAGATATATAAGAGTTTATTTGACTCCGAGTAAAGAAATCAGTTTAAAAGGGTTTTCAAACGAAAGCAAATGATTTCTCAAACAAATAAAAATAAAAATATTTTTTAAACAATTTTCTGATAGGAAGAAACAAAGCAAAGAAAACAAAAATATTTTTTTTTAATTTCAAGATTTTTTCAAGATTTAAAAAATTGTGTTTACTTAGTTCAGTTTCGCGAGTAAACTTTTCACTGTGAGTTCTTCTTACTTGTGAATAGCAGTTTTCTTCCCAATCTTTTGATTAACATTTTCCCATTTTTAAAGGAGTTACGTGTTTTTCCATATCTTTGAAGTATTGATTGATTTTGACTAATTTTTTTTATATTAAATATTCTCATTTTTAAAGGAATTAAACTAAAGCTAACTAAATTAGAAAGTTACGTGGTTTTTTTTATATCTTTAATGTTTTGATTGATTTTTTTACTGATTATTATTTTGATTAAAATTTTACTCTTTTTAAAGAAATAAGTATAAGTAAGAATTAGGAACCAAATTAGAAAGTTACGTGTTTTTTCTATATCTTTAATGTTTTGATTGATTTTATTACTGATTATTATTTTGATTTAAGTTTTCCTCTTTTGAAGGAATTAAACTAAAACTAACTAAATTAGAAACTTGCGTGTTTTTTTCGATATCTTTAAAGTTTCAATTGATTGACTGATTGTTATTTTGATTGAAGTTTTCTTATTTTTAAAGGAATTAAACTAAAACTTACAAAATTAGAAAGTTACGTGTTTTTTCTATATCTTTAAAGTTTTGATTGATTTTTTATTGATTGTTTTTTTGATTACAATTTTACTCATTTTAAAGAAATAAGTATAAGTAAGAATTAGTAACTAAATTAGAAAGTTACGTGTTTTTTTATATCTTTAATGTTTTGATTGATTTTTTTACTGATTATTATTTTGATTTAAGTTTTCCCCTTTCGAAGGAATTAAACTAAAACTAACTAAATTAGAAACTTGCGTGTTTTTTCCATATCTTCAAAGTTTCAATTGATTGACTGATTGTTTTTTTGATTAAAATTTTACTCTTTTTAAAGGAATTCAACTATAACAAACTAAATTAGAAAGTTACGTGTTTTTTCTATATCTTTAAAGTTTTGATTTATTTTTTCACTGATTATTATTTTGATTTAAGTTTTCCCTTTTTGAAGGAATTAGACTTAAACTAACTAAATTAGAAACTTGCGTGTTTTTTCCATATCTTCAAAGTTTTAATTGATTGACTGATTGTTATTTTCATTGAAGTTTTCTTCTTTTTAAAAGAATTAAACTATAACTAACTAAATTAGAAAATTACGTGTTTTTTCTATATATTCAAAGTTTCAATTGATTGACTGATTGTTGTTTTCATTAAAATTGTCCTCTTTTTAAAAGAAATCAACTATGAGTTACTAAATTAGAAAGTTACGTGTTTTTTCTATATCTTCAAAGTAACTATTAACCATTTTAATGGCACTAAAAAAAACTCAGCTACGTAACAACGTTTAAGGTTCACTGTGAGCTTTTCCTGGTCTTTCGTTACCACTCACAATTTTGTCACATTGAATGTGAAACTAAACACGGCATGGCCCCCACTTGTAGCGGAGTTGCTGAAAAGCGGTAACAAAAATATACAAAAAGTGCTAAATAGACAAAAATTATATAAAATTGAGCAATTTTACATAAAAATGTGCAACTCAATTCATAAAGACTGCCGTGTTGGCAAATAATTTCGCACATGTTCATTCACTGCTCTACCTCCCACGCTCACACACACACACACACACACACATACGCGCACACATTCATTTTCATGCCAACGGACAGCTGTCAATTTAATTTATATTGCTGTCATTAAGATTGGCAGCAATGGCACCGAATGCGTCCGCACCAGCGACAGCGATAAATAAAACTTGACGCACTCATGTAAGCACACAAACCTTAAGCGCGTGCAAGCCCTCGGCGTTCATGCGCCAATGTTCAATTTGGTTCACTTGGGCCCATTCGGAGCAGTTTAGCAAAGGCCACGAACTGCACCGAAATTGCGCGCCGAATTGTATAATCAAAGTGAAAGCCATGTGGGTGGAAAAACTTACTTGATTTGCTCCCATATCTCCTCGCCGAAATGCTTAAGCACCAGCAGCTCCAGCGCATAGTTAACGAATCCATACTGCAAAAGAAAGCACAGACGGAGAAATAAATCACAAATTAAGTGCGCATTAAGAGTGGAACATGAAATGATTTGAAATTATTTAGTGCTGTGCACACAAACTTCTCGAGCAATATTAATAATTTAATTAATTCGTTTGCTTATTAAAAACTCATGCAGAAAGAAATTCTTTTCAATTTCTTTTCTTTTTTCTTTTCAACAACAAATAGAAAGAACTTTCTTTCATACTATTTTACGAATGCATTGAAAGGAAAATTCAAATAAATAAATTCTTTGGCGTAGAAGCAAAACGCAAAACGATGCTGAATGGCGACGGCCTCAGAGACAAACGCGCGCTTTGCCGCTGCCAATTCATGTAATAATTTCAGCTACTTGTCGACATTGCTGCCGGCTTTCTTTGTCTGCACTCGTTGGCGCCTTTTTCATCATTTCGTGCCGCTGTTTGCCGTTGCGTGCTCGCAATTAAAGCGTCAAGGCAAAAATAACAAATAACAAAGCCGCTCGGCTTCGCTGCGAATTGGCCGCCTTATGCCGAAGCGGTGCATGGGGCAAAGTGGCCCGTTACGAGCCAAACACACTTTTTAGGCTGCAATAAATTTTCAGTTAATGTTATTTACCTACTTTTGGTAATATTTTATGAATCCTGAGACATATTTGCGGATTTGCTGTTATTATCAAATAGCCATAAACTTTCGAGCCAAACATACTTAACGAATACATAAAATAGATATAATAAATTAAGCTACTCGTAAGAAAAAACACAAAGTGGTTGAGTGGAAAGGAAAATGAATAAATGAACTGGCAAGTCGTTATTGAGAAATGAAATGGATGGATGGATATTGTTGGATTCATTGACGCACGCAAGGGGGTCTAAACGCCCCAAATATCTGTTTGTTACAGAGATTGTGAGATGGCAAATATGGTTTTCAAGGGTATTGCTCTCAAATGTTTTGTACAGAACCTCTCAAAATGAAATCATATGTGCGCCACTGGTTGCATAAATGGGTGAAATGAACCATTAATGTACGAACAAATAAAACAATAAACGTGTACATTATCGGAACCCCAAATAAATCTATAACAGAATGAACAGTAATATGAATAAAGTATAGGAATGCAGCAACAATTTTTATGTGGAAGCGGAACACCTTTCAAAGTGTTGGTCGTCTTGTTGCACTTTTTTCTTGATCGCTCAACACAGAATTTATGAAGCGAAATCAATGAAGCGAGAATAATGAAATTTTGACACGTGATCAAGGAGATTTTGGGTTTTAACATACTTATTTTTCAAGAAAATTCTATATAAATTTTCAAGGATATAAAGGATTCAAATTTTCAAAGGACCTTTTTCATATCCTTTTTTTACAAATAGATAAAAATTCAATTTTATTTAAATTCTTGAGCCTTTCCTCTTTCATTTGATATACATATCACCATATTCTAACAAGGTTAAGTAGTTTTTAGATTTTTAAATTTTGTATCCCCTTCAAAATTTTGAAGTCCTTTTAGTAGGACAAAGGATGTAGAAATGAAAAACTGAGTACGCAGTATTACTATGTTTGGTCTCAAGTTTCACGCCCATATGGATTTTTTCCGGTGTGAACAATTTTTTTCAATTTATGTCGCACGGTGTTATCAAAGATCTGATAAGAAAAATTAACTGTAGGGATACAGCAAATGTCATTATGCCGTAATATAAATGAACAGTTGCAATACAGCGAAGGATATTATATGAATACGGATGCGGATATAGCAACTAAATAGTATGAAGCGAGTTCATATTACAAATTGAGATCTCTTAAAAATGTGAAGGTTCCACGAATATCGATATGGATCCCATATCCATAAAGTACAGAACACAAGTATAGAAAACAATGACCTTGAGTACTATAACATAATTTAAAGACCTAACAATGAAAGCTCTCAAGTACGAAGATAAACCAGCACACAAAAGAAGGTTTTGAAGATCCCAACTTTTGCAAATATCTGTTTGTTAGAAAAATTGTAAATAATTTTTAATAATAATAATTGACTGGCACGACAGCCCGCTTACGCGAGACTAAGGCCTAGCTTCCCGCAACCACCCGTGTTGTGCGTGTGAATTTGTACGCAAGTGGAAGGGACCTACAGTTTTATGCCGGTTCCGAACGGCAGGTTGGGAGCTCTTTGATAAGCATTTTTTACTCTCAGAGGTTTGCCATTTCCAGCTGAGAGGACAGCCACCGAAAGAGAAAACGAGTTTTCCCGTTATTTTTTTTAGGGGTTATTACAGGCAGTATTTGAACCTGGGTCGCTGGCTTCGACTCGCGGTCCAACGCGCTAACCAACTGAGCCACGGCGGCTGAAAATTGTGGGTTGCAAATATAGTTTCAAATGTTTTTGGACTTAAAAGTTGTGTCCGAGCTCCCAAATGATATTGTGTGTGCGCCACTGTTTCAGTTGCTCTATGTATGAGTGATGTTCTGTTCAGATGTTTTTTATGACTCATGATATAATTTAATTCAGATTACTCTGCTAAATCATGTTTCTCCATATAAACTCCTAACAAGCTTCAGCTCTTTGCCTATGCTGAGGAACTCGCGTCAAGGCCCATAGGTTTACTTTTGAAGTTGTCCAGAAATTCGTCTACCATGGCACCGCTGCAAGCAGTAAATGCTACTACAGTCTCGGTCTCTCGATCCACAAAACTTACACTCTATAAGACGCTCATTTTGGGGGGAGAGGATTTTGTGTACAACTTTTGAGCTCAATACCATTTGAAATCATATTTTGTAAAAGCAAAAATTAAATTAAATTATTAAATTATTATTAAAATTAAATTATTCGATGCGGTAGTTGGAGGTCGACGGCGAAGATATCTCATATCTCCGGTGGAAGGACCAAGTTGAAGAAGCCTCATCATCTCTTGGTTTGACTAACTGGAGAAAGCGCTCAAAGCAGAGGCACCTGGAGTAAACTTTTGCGGCTTTGCGACTTTGTTGATCTCATCAGATTTTGATTAACAAATAAAACATATTTGTATAATTATTTCTCATTTAAAGTGTCTTAACCCATTGTTAAGTTTTTTAAAAAAAAATTTGAAACACGTCTAGACGTTTCTTTTAACACTTTGTTGACTTCGCCAGATTTTGATGAACGAATAAAACATATTTATATAATTATTTCTCAGTTGAAGTGTTTGGGGTTACCTGGGGAACGGGTTGCCATTGTTAAGTTTTAATTTAAAAAAAAATTAAAAACACGTCTCGACGTTTCTTTTAACACTTTGTTGACTCCGCCAGATTTTGATGAATAAATAATTCTAATTCTAATTCTTTCTAATTTAAAATGTCTCAACCCATTGCTAAATTTTGATTAAAAAAAAATTAAAAACACTTCTCGAATTATGTTTTATTTTAAGCGTTTTCAACGAATTTTATGACAATGGGCCCATTAATTCATAATTTTTGTAATCTGTTTTCCGTATATGAACCTTAATTCAATGTTAACCGAGTCCGATTTTGATTTTCAGAAAAACGAAAAAATACCAGTCAATTTAATTTTTATTTGGATTTTAACCCGAATGTACCGGAATTTTTTTTCTTGCGAATTTTGCGAAAACACTATTTGAGCGATTGAATGTGAAGCATAATTAAGAAATTACGTTTCTTGAGTGCATGTTTACTGTGACCATATGGTTCCGCTAGGCGCTACTGGGTTAAGTTGAACACTATGTTGGGATCAATAGTTTGTTGATAAGGTCAGGCAAATGTAGGCACAAAACAATGGATAGAAAGTATGACTAAAGGATATAAGTTGTTTGTACTGCACTTATAACACCGTGCGACAAAAATCAAAAAATTTCAAAACACACGAAAAAATCGATATACTCGAGAAACTAGGGGCCAAAGGTAGTAAAACTGCGTTGTTAGTTTTTCTCTCTGACGTCAGGATTTTTTTTAAATGACTTTGAAATTTCAAAAAATTATTTTAAAAATTGAGCGCATTGCATAATAACAATATGGGTATCAACTGAAAGAGAAAAATCCTTAGAATCTTAGAAAATTTAATGTGTTGGTGCAAAAGGGCGAAGAGGTATTGAAAATGTCCTTTTAAAACTTTATCCTTGAATATCCTTGCAAATTTCCAATAATTTTTTTTTTTTAAATATATCTTAAGGACTACTGTGTACGCTACTACATCCTTGAATTTCGTCCTTCTAACTTTATTCATTTAAAGAACCAGTGTATGAAGGACACTGAGGAACAGATAAATACAGACTTAGAGAGATGGGCGAATAGCCAAACAGATGAGCAGATATTCAAACGTATATATGACAGCAATATAAAGAGCGAACAGTAAAAGCAGTAGAGAGCAACACGCCCCGAGTCGGTTGGTTGGTTTGTTGTGACTTTCAAGGAATTTTGATAGGCAACATACTGCATTAATAAATTTTCTATTAATTTTTTTATGATTTTAAAATTTTACATGCAAAAGTTCAAACAAATTTTATTTTGGTAGGCTGAGATTGATTTTGAACCAATTTTGGTAGGGGAAAAATATGCATAGCGGCAACACTGGCCCCGACACATAAACAACGATTGGTGAGACAGATAGTTACGAATAAGCAGAGCAGACTTTCCTCGTTTTCATGTTTGCAAATTGTGTTGTTCACTGCAAAATTTTATAAGAAATTCGCCAACTCAAGTTCAACACTCAACATGGCTGACTCATAAAGTGTACATGGCTTGGACCAAGCGGTTGCTACTGCCGCCACTTGGTGCTGCGAATCATTTCGCAACGCGTGCAAACATTGTTGCCTGCAACAGTGCCACTTCACTGCACGTCGCTCAGCGCGGCGCATTCGCATATTTAAATTTATTGACCTGGTTGGTTGCGGCATGGCCGCGACAGTGGCATTGTCTGCATATTTCATGAGAAACGAATGTCAACGACGAAACTTTTGAGGCGCCCCTTGTCGCTGGTGCTTCGCATGTAAATATTTGGGGCAGCAACAACTGAAACATCCAAACTAAAACACAAGCAACAACACAAACAACATTAACCAGGGCACTAGTAATGCTGGCCACTGCAACATCAACAACAAAACCAAACACCACAACAACAACAACAACAACACCAATAACAACAATAACCACTAAGAAGAAGGACATTTAATTATCTAAACGAGCACCTGCAAGACAATTTGAAATGCAATACCCGCACTGAGTCAACGCCACGCCGGCCGGCTGACAGGTGGGAGCAGCCATCGCCCCCCCACTGTGCGAAGGTCACGCCCCGCCGTGGCCTAGCTGGCGCCTGGGTTAAAGCCAAATTGCCAAAACTTTCATTAGGCCAACGCAAAGGCCGACACTCAGTGGCCGGCATTGTTTGTGTTGGCGTTGCCGTTGGTGCGGTTTGAATTTCCGCCCGAATTACCAAATTAACAGCGCAACTTGTGCGCCATCACACATTTATGCGACGTGTTTGCGGCGCACAGTTGGCGTTCGCTGCGGCCTGGCGAGTTAAATATTTATAAATAACTGGCATTTTCTGCATATTACATAGATTCACGAGATTTGTACCGTATTAGGTTTAGTTGTGAATGGCTTTTTGGCAAATGCAACAAATTCCGCAATTAATTATAATTAAATGCTCGACATAGGGTTTGGCGTGTGCAGTTGGGGTTTAGTATTTATGGAGAGCTTACAAGTGCAGCATGTTGATTAAATTGTCCGAGTGTTAAGCATATTTGCCATTTTAATATTCAATTAAATTGTAATTTTAAAATAAAAAAAGTTTTATTAAATTTTTAATTCTATGGTTGAACTTTCCAAAGACTTTTTAAGGTAACATGGCACGTTAGAAAGGGGAACTTTTAATGATTTACAAAATTGTTTATTTTTCAGCTCTTTTTCCTTTATTATCAATCTTTTTGGAAATTTTTTTACAATATACTGAAGGTTCAAGGAACACAAAAAAATTTTTTTTAACATATTGTCTCTTATATAGGTGGAGCTGAAGTCGCGTAGAAAAAAAAAACATCCTCCATTGCGGACACTTAATCTCCGAATCGGCTAATCTGAAACAAAAAACCAAAAAAGATTCATAGTTATTAAGCTTTCGGACACAGGAATTCACCAGAAAAGTAACAAAAAAACGCTAAAAATAAAAGGATAGGAGCTTTTTGGAAAAAAGTGTCAAAAATTTACTGCGTTTTTCACCTTTTTTTTCAGAAAAAGTACTTTAAATAAAAAATTGTCTTCAATATTGTGGTGGATTCTTGTAAAAAAATAAGTTAATAAAAAGAAATCAAAAATTTTTTTTAAATCGGTCGAGCCATTCCGGAGATTAAGTGTCCGTAATGGAGGATGTGTTTTTTTTCGCGACTTCAGCTCCACCTATATAAGAGACAATATGCTAAAATTTCTGTTCCTTAAACCTTCAATATATTGTAAAAAAATTTTCAAAAAGATTGATAATAAAGGAGCTGAAAAATAAATAATTTTGTTAGTCATTAAAAATTCCCCTTTCTAACGTGCCATGATACCTTAAAAAGGGGAAAAATAATTGAAAATTATATATAGACTGTATATTTGTATATACATACAAATGTAGAAAATTGTATGGTAGAAAATTAATTTTTATATTTTTGACTTTGATAAAGTTAAGCATTGATTTATGAATCTCGTTCTAAATATACATTCTTTTGTGACGATAATGCTAGCCGTCACTGTGCCATTGCGAGGCAATGCTGGGATATTTGAGAATGAGTGCGCTCCGAGCATGGCATACTTTAAGGGGCATAATAATATCGATGAAACAATCGGAAGACGACTCGAGGCAATACTGAGATGTTCGAGAACGAGCTACGCTACAAGCACACAGGTATAAAAGGCAGCTACCCAGCAAACCAAACGATATCGAAACGATATAGAAACGATAGTGTTAAAGCGAGAAGTTTTCTGGTTTTCGAGTATTGCTAAAGTGTCTAAAATGATATCGAGAACGAGAAAAATTACACTATCGTAACGATGTTGAGAATTTCGAAAATCTCGATATCGTTGCGATATTGAGATTATCTTATCCGAGATATCGTAACGATGCCGAAAATTTTGAAAATGTCGATATCATTTCGACAGCGTAATTTTTTTTGTTCTTAATAGCATTTTGGATACCATTACGAAAACTTATTTTCCTTCTGAAAATTGAAATAAAACGCATATTTTAGAGTACTGTTGCATGGCCAGTCCATTATTCAAATCAAATAACGATTATAAGTACACGTAGACTCGGTTTTAAATGCGCGCACGTTCACGTAATGAAAATTTTTCGTTTGACAAAAAAATATTTAATTTGAGTTGAAAATATTCAAAATCTTCAAGGCAAAAAATTCAAGCATTATCGAGATTATTTCGAGAATTTGTCGCTAAAAATTTATATCGAGAAATTGTTTGTAGGGTAGGTACAGCGCAGTGGGAAGAGTTTGGTAGGGCGGATGGTGCAATGAGTAACATTTGTAGAGACAGTAAAGTATAAAATTGTAGGTAAATAAAGTTACTACTAATGCTGAATTGCGCTTAACGATTTTGAGGTGTTTTATTTTTTAGCACAATCCAGAGAAACGAATAAGCCTGCGTTAGGTAGCAGAACTAGTTTAAAGAATTCTAAGAATTTCATAATTTAAAACAAAAAAATTTTTTTATTTTGTTTATTTTTTTTACTTTTTTTAATTCTTTTATTTTTCCTATAGATGTATTTAGTAATCTCTATCTCGCATTGTACCAGTCTGATCGAGAGACGCTAAATGGCATTGCGAAGATAAGATTCCATACTAACTAAACTTCTCAGACAGTTTTTTGATTGATTGACTCAGTTTTGTTTGAGAGCGCGTCAACAACACCAGCGAAGAAAAATACTCCATTCTTTACAGATTTTCATCGCTGAAGGAGAAAAACAAAAGTCAGTCGGTTATAAATGTGAAAATCCGGTATGGTCCTTAATTAGTGATAGAAGCAAGGAGGGAGGGGTTCAAACCTGGACCAAATATCTGTATTTTACAAACATTTTGAGTGGCAAATATGTTTTCAACTGGTATTAGGCTCAAAAGTTGTTTACAGAACCACCCAAATGAAATCCCGTGTGCGCCATTGGTCCTTAAAATGTAACAGTCAATCACACAAAATTTTGATCTCATCGATTCCGTTGCGGTAATTTTGATGTCAAAAATGCATGACGCTCTGAAAGGCAAATTGTTGAAAGTGTCTTTAGAACCATAGAAACACTCAAGCACTATTTCGATCATTCAAAAGCTAAACATAGCAGATAAAACTGTTTGAAACCACTTGAAAAAGGTTGGATACAAAAAGAAGCTCGATACACGGTTAAACGTTAAAAATCCTCATGGAACAAATTTCTATCGGTGCTGGATTTTGCAACAAAATCGACTGTTTTCTAAAGTAGATGGTGACGGGTGATGAAAAGTGGATCACTTATCATAACGTCAAGCAAAAAGGGTCGTAGTCGAATAGCAGTAAACTAGCGCAAACTGTGGAAAAGCCAGAATTGACAATAAGGGAGATTTTTCTGTATGTTTGGTGGGATTGACAGGAAATCGTGTACTATGAACGGCTGCCCTACGGCAAAATTCTAAATTCAAATTTGTACTGTCAACAATTGGACTCTCTGAACCTAGAAGCAGCCTGCTTTGGGTAATACGAGGGGAATTGTGTTCCATCAGGACAAAAGCTCCGGACTTGGTTGGGATGCTCTTATGCATCCATCTATGGTGAATGATTTTGTTGTTGAAAAGTTTGCCTCAAGAGAAGCTTGTAAAATGCCCATTTTTTGCCCATAGGGACGAGGGTTTCTGTGAGCTTGAATTACGTTCAAATTGGCAGCAATTGGATCGTTTTAACTACGTTAATTTGATCCTTAAATATCAACCAGAAATAATGGATTTCATTTTACTACACTTTATATTTTTTATAACTTTTTTAGAATTCCTTATATAACTTATAAATTCTTCAACGTTCCATGCATTTTAAACTGTCAAAATATTCAGGCTTTTACATGAATAGAAATTAAAACAATAGTTAAATAGTTAATAATTAAAATATGCTCTTTTATATGTTCCATTTATAGTCTGAAATACAAGCAAAAAACATTAAGATTTTGAATTGCTCGAAACAAAAAAAAAATTAAAAACTTTGCATATTTTGAGGCCCCTAATTTTTTAAGGAAAAAGTATGAAAAACGATGAAAATTACTATGGTACATTTTTGCTATGATTTTGATGAGCATGGGAAACACACCAATTAATTTGGCTGTGTTGTATTACTTGATGTTTCCGCTTTCATTGAACACCTAACTCGATAATTGATTTACGAAAAATGTGCATGTTTTTCAACATTAAACAAAACGCCATGAAATTCCATATTTTTCGACTTTGATGTCCAATTACCGCGGAATTGTGAAACTTATAAAAATAAATTACATTGGAAAAGAAGCCGTGAGGTGTTGTAAATGCAACAAAGTGAATCACAGAGTGATCATGTCAATTGCTTTATTGGTTTAGAAATTACAATCGAAAACGTGAAAAAAGTCAAGGAAAAAAAGTTTTAAAAACGGTTTGCGGATTCGAAATCAGCGGTCCCTAATTACCCTAGAACTGATTACAAAACCAGAAAAGCCGACAAAAAGTCGAAATTTGTTGCCCTGTGTAATTAATGAACAAATTAAATTTCAACTTCAAATTACGCCTAAAAGCACACACAAAAATATCTTGTCTTATAATCCATGCAAATCATTTTAAAATAATTCATATAAGCTCGTATTGGTTTAGCCTACTTTTAGGCTGACTTGTCTTTCTTAACCCTTTCGCTATTTTGTTGCCATATGGTAACATGCTACTTTGTGGACGTCTGCATCCTCGATGGTTGCAAGAATACATTTTTTCGTTGGTCTTTAGAATAGTTTGAAGTTTTGGGAAAAATACGAAATTAATAAACTGAATATTTAAGTTTAAAGAAGAGAAGTCTACACGTTTTTTTAATGGTATATCTTGACATAGTAAAGGAAGAAGAAGCAGAAAAATTAGAGAACATTTTAATTTAACGTTTTCTTTCAATTTAGATAGTTTTTTTTTAATTTTGGCTGAAGTAAATGACGAAATATTCAACTTTTCGTCATGCGTAAAAAGTTTTATGTTTATGTAATTATTACAGCCACAACGATGTGGTTGCTCTCTCGAAAAACGCTCTAAAATACAGGGTCCGAGTATAAAAAATAAAAAAAAACTTATGGAATGTTGCTAATAAAACCACATAGAAGCCTAAGACGTCAAATTTAAAATTTTAACTTTCCCCAGTAAAAACCTGTAGCGAAAGGGTTAACAAAACTGGCAAACTGATGACAACGATCTCAAACGTCTTTTCCGGTATGGCAAAGCAAATTGGCATCAGCACACCTGGCATTCTTTTTAGCATTTGTAGCGCACCTACTGTGACAACTCGTTATTGCAGAATTTCACACTTTCAACGCGACGTTACGGCGCCAAGTATCCTGCGGCGACATTTGCCAGCAGGAATTTATGATAACAACATTTTCAGCATGTCAAACGCACGGATGCACACAGACGCACACGCGCGTTTCCGCCGGACGTTCGATAACGAGTAGTAAATAATTTGAAAAAATACTAAACAAAAATAAAACACAGAGTGCACGGAGCGTGGCGAGAAGGTAAACGAGAAACAGAAGGAGTGAAATTTATGTGTATGTGTGTATGTGACACATAGATAGCTAAGTATGTGGATGTGTTTGTGCATTGGGCAGTTGAAAAATGTAATTGTTGCAGAGTTTGTAATTTACAAAGTTTTTTATATAAGTATGTATCGAGTTATCTACATTGAATTGTTAAGCAAACATTTCACGAAAACCGACTGAATACTCCAAGCTGGTGGATATTTTTTGCCACTGATTTTTTCGTTAGTTTACTGCCGAAAGCAATTAAAATTCATAAAAATCCATTAGAAACGAATTTGTTTAACCAAATTTGACGACATTTGTAGGCGTGTGCGAATATTTTCGCATAAATATTGAATTTATATGCAAATTTCTGTGAAATTGACATGTCTAAAAATAACAGACGAGTGTGTGAAATGTTGCGATTTCGATTAGCTTCTGTGGCGGCATTTACATGCGTTTACATGTGTTTACTTAGTGATGGTAAAAAATTTATACCAACGCTTTGGGAATTGGAAAGACGAGGCCAAAAACGTCAGACAGAAATTGAGACTAACGTGTGGGAAGTGAAACATGAGCAAATTTTAGAAGTCAGTCATAAACAGTTATTTAAGTTGATTGTAGTTTAGCATAGATTTTAAGAAAGTAAAAGTTTTTTTTGAAGTAGTTGAAATGAAAGCTGGGAGGAATACAAAAATTATGACAATTTTGTTTTTTAAAAAGCGTGAGTGAGAGTATAAGCCGAACTTTTGCACATTTGCAGGCTTGAAAAAGGACCATTCTGAGTCACTTTATATGGGTGGAGGAAAAATCCTCTCATCAGAATTTCAGGGACATGCCCCTGTAAGTAAGTTTTGCTATCAATTTGTAGGTACAGCTCTGAGTTCGATGAATCACAAAGTTGTCCTTTTTACTTTTCACCAGCTCAACATTCTTTCTTTATAACTCATCTCGTGCTGATTTCCGAGAATCACAGTGTGCGGAAACCTAACAAGTGAGACTCTAAATTTCCATTCAATCTCTGATCATAAAGTTTGTTTAAAATCTATAAAAAATCTGGCTTGTGTGGGACATGAGCTGATGATTTGGTTCATGAATAATATTCAGTTTTTCACTGATATTTTCTTTCTTTGTTTTCTTTATTATGAAGTGAAGTTGTTTGAAGCTCAAAATTGATTTGAATATTTAGGCATAAATACTCGTAACCTTCTACGACAAACTAAACTTTTTTGAAGCTAAAAGAGAAACATAAATTCACTTCATTTACATACATAAAATTTACTGCTTTATTTGGCATAGTTAGAAAGATATGATTTAGGTCAAATAAGCATCGTTTTGTACGAGAATTTGTTGCTATTTTGAAGATAGTTTCATTGTGTCGCTTTCATAGAAACCTTCGTCCCTATTGGAAAAAAACTGGGACAGTCCATTTCATAAGCTTCTCTAGAGAAAAATTTTTCAACAGTAAAATCATTCACCATAGACAGGAACAGATAACAATCACTTGGAATATCCCAATCAAGTCCCGGAGCTTCTGGCAAGTCACTCTCGATTTTCGTTGTCCTGATGGATTACAATTCCTCTACTATTACCCAAAGCTGGCTGCTTCTATTTAGGCGATTTCTTTCTTCAGACAGCCAGACAGACAATTACAGGTTCGAGGGGAGCAGTTCATAGTAGACGATTTCCTGTCAATCCCATCAATCACTACGATTCGACATCAACCAGTGATCCACATTCATCATCAGTCACCATCTACTTTAGAAATGGGTCGATTTTGTTGCAATTCACTACCACATGAAGTTTTTTAGCGTTAACCCATGTGGCACCCATACATCGAGCTTCTTTTTGTATCCAACCGTTTTTAAGTGGTTTCAAACAGTTTTTTTTTAATCAATTTTTAGCTTCTGTGCTAGTGAGGACATTTTCAACAATTCGCCTTTCAGAGCGTAATGCATTTTTGACATCAAAATTACCGGAACGAAATCGATTAAACCAAAATTTTGCGTGATTGACTGTTACAGTTTCAGGACCAGTGACGCACACGGGATTTCGATTGGGGAATTCTGTATACAACTTTTAAGCCCAATACCAGTTGGAAACATATTTGCCACTCAAAATGTTTACAAAATTCAGATATTTGGAAAAAGTTTGAACCCCCAAAACCCCCCTTTACTTGTGTTGCTAATTAAGGACCATAAACACGTTTTACATTTTCAACCGACTGACTCTTGTTTTTCACCTTCATCGATGAAAAACTGTAAAACATGGCGTATTTTCTCTTTGCTGGTGTGCATCTTTGATGCGCTCTCAAACAAAACTGAGTCAAATAATTACGCAACTGTCTGAAAAGTTTAGTTAGTACGAAATCTAGTCTTTCTAATGCCATCTAACTTAACATGATTGGACTTATAAAATGTGAGATACAGACTACTAAAGTCATCTAGTGGTACTTAACTTTTAAGTTTACTACAATTTTAAGGTATTTAAAGCATTTAAGAAAACAGAAAAAAAAAACACATCAATAGATATTTAATTCATTTGCAAACATAAATGAAAGCATTTAAAATTATTTCAAATTATTTCATACACCTAATTCTGTTTTTACACGGTAGATTGGTTCCAGGAAAAACCATGTAAAAAAGACATTGATCGTATGCAAAACTAGGTGATTGGTTCCTTATCTCTAAAACCTATTAAAATTTGTGAAAAACAAGGATTTTTAAGAAAAAGTATTCATGTTTATTTTATTAAATCACATATATAATGTGTATTTACACAAGCATAGTTATTAAAAAAAAAGATATGCACTCTAAGCTTAAAAGTAATGTAAATTAAATGTATGACAAGTTCAGGAAGTAAAAACAATTTTTAACTATTAAATTAATTAATTAATTAACAATTAAAAACAGCTATGTTGTCTGTCAAGTAAATTTGCTTGTATTCACAAAAAGGGGATTTCCCTAAATTTGTGATATGAACATATTTCGCAAAAATTAAATTTGACAAAAAAAATTTAAGCCCAAAAGATTTTGAATCGTGCTAAATGGAATAAAATCGTTTAAAAAAAATTTAAAATTTTTTTATTTTCAAACCGTGTTACAATAAAAAAATAAATATAATAATAAAATTAAATTTGACAAAAAAAATTTAAGCTCAAAAGATTTTGAACCGTGCTAAATGGAATAAAATCGTGTAAAAAAATTTTAATTTTTTTTATTTTCAAACCGTATAAAATCAAAACCGTGTAAAAACAGAATTAGGTGTACATAAAAAATTAACATTTACGTACATTACTTATTTGCTGATGTGAGAATTGTGGTCTTCAAAAGTGACTTCAACCCAAGGCATTTCAAATATAAAATAATAGCTAATAACTACTAACAACTAATATCAACAAATATTTACACATACTGTCATTACTTCAACTAATTTATATTTACAAAAAACCCAAATTCAATGTCCCATCAAAGCAACAACAACACTTCTACTACTCAAGCAACACCAGGCAACAGCGTTCTACCCAACAACAAAATCATACAATGAAAACAACCTCTTTTAAAATTTAAGAAACAAATTATTTAGAGCAAATTCACAAATAATAATTTATGCAAATCCATCAAAAGAGACTTTGTAAAAAATTCCCATTTAAATAATGCGAATAAACAGCAAAAAGGTCTGTGAAAATTTGCGCCACAGGGCAACTCACCATTTTGCCGCACTTTGAATTGGACTGACCGCCTCAGTTGTTGACTGCCGAGTTATTTCAATGTATTTCCTATATAAATTTTTTTTCTTCACTGTTTAATAATTTTTTGGTCGCTTTTCACTTGCTTGCTGCGCACTAATACGGGCTCAAGCTGCAAGCAGAAAATTTCATATAAGCAACAAATAAATACCAACAACATTGACAGGCCAAAAAGGGTCACGGAAGTGAATATTTCCGCAAAGGAAAAAAAAAAGAAATTACACAAAATTCACACTGACTTTTTTCTTTGCACTTTTGCCAGCGACGACACACGCACCGAGACACACACGTGCTGAGCTTTTCATGAGCATGAGCGCAATTTCACTTCCCCCCCCCCCCCACCCGATTCAAATCGCTCAATTGCGACTGTTTACTTCCGCACTCACATCCGCTTCTTACACTTTTTCCTGCCCTTTGCTACACTTTTCTTCTATCATTTTTAACTTATTTTTCTCAACTTTGCTGCAAATGGCCTTTTTTACCTTTTCAGCATTGGGCTCGTCTTATTTTTCACTGCTTTTTGCTTTTTCGTACTCTTTCAATATACTTTTTCCGACAGCATTATTTGAATTATTTTAATTTTACAGCTGCTTTCACACTTCTCATATCGATTTTTTTATTAGCAGCACAATCACAGTGACAGCCAAAAGGAAAACATCAGCGCCGCACTGCCAGCGCAATATGCAAATAATCCATGAAACGCACACAAGCAAGCACACACACACACTCATTCGCGCCAAAGTCGTCCCTGTCGAAATTTTAACTGCTTTAGTGTAGTTTCTGCTCGGGCGCCGTTAAGCAGATACTTAAAATTTGCTCGCCGCTGCGAACATGTTGCATGCTGCAGTCGATGTGGCAGTCAGCAGCGCTGCAGCAGTGCGGAAAATCGTCAAGTTTATGCAGCAGCACCGAGCAGACAAAGCACTTGCACTTGTATGCATTTTGCATGAATAGCTCGCCGTCCGTCCGCTCACGCCAATCGCTTTGCAATACGCTGCCGGGCATGGTTTGATTTTGTGGGATTTTATTTTTGTATTTTTCTTATGCGGTTCCGTTTGCGATTTTTCGAAAGCAATGCACAGTGATTCGTTCCATAGACAAAATTCAAAAAATTTATAATCTCAGAATTTAACGATTTTGATGTCATTTGAAAGGTAAAACTCCAACTAAGAAAACTCAAAAAAATCTGTGTAAAAAATTAATTAGTTTCTGTGCAAAAGCGACTCAAAGTTGAAACTTTTTACACACAAAAATGTAAACACATATTTTCTGTTTTTTAGTCTATTATGTAAAAAGAATTGTAAAAATACATGGTTAGCAAGAAGTTGCTAAAACTTTTAATATAAATTAAGAAATGATGTGGCCATTTTCGCTTTTAATGTTTTCTCAAAATTTGCAAAGCTGAAGCTTTTACTTCACTCTTAATTTAAAATATTTAAAAATTTTAAATTAAAAATCTGAAAATTGGCAAAACTTAGAGGAAAATATCTGAAAAGTACGTAAAAGTATATTCCTGGATTTTTTTTCATTTTAAGAAGCATTCTTTCTTTGTCGTATAATGTAATTACATCCTCCGATATCTTCCGATCTCAGAAAAGAATTCAATTTGAAAAGTGGTCTAAACACCTATTTTTCGTCAAAATGTATTTTTTTTATCCCTAAAAGTATGCAATCAGCATGAAAAATTGATAAAATTGCACAAATGCTAACCATACATCTAAGTATAAGGTTCCTAAAACAATTTCTGTTACTCTTTGCAAATATCAATGTTGACGTTACCGATTAAATGTAAAATCTGAAAAATCTAGCCAACACACTTGTTGCTATAGCTTTCCAAAAATGACGAAATTTGCAAATTTAAGTCTCAGGCATTTCCAAACTACAACAGTTTAAGAAAAACAAAATAGAGATTTCAATTCAGCAGACCATGATTAAATAGTATACCAAATTTTATGAAGAACGCGTCACTCCTTCTAATTTTGTCCCGCGGTTGTATGGACTCGAATCACTGTGCAATGCAACAAAAGTCGGGATTTTCACATATTTGTCAATGACAGTTATTGATGCGAAATGATGGCAATATTGCTTACGTTAAGTAGAAAATAAGTAAGATTGCGCCTAAAGGTATAATACAAAAATGTGTCTTAAAACGTGATTAAGGCACAATAAGAATTTTTCTGAAAACACATTCTGACAATTGATTTCAAATTAAAATCTGATATCTTTGAGGTTGCCAAAAAAAAATTTGTCATATTGAAGTGAATTGAAGTGAAAATAAATTTGAACCAATAATTTCCTAATAAGCTCAATACTTATAAATAAATCAGATTCGATTACTTTCGGTGCAATTCACTTGTTTGATATTAATTCGTTTGTCAATGTGGCTCAGCAATTTATGCATTGGTCCATAACACAAAAGGGAAGGAAGCAAATCGATTTCTAAGGAAGATTTTTTTGAAATTTGCAGTGCTTATGAAGTTCACAACACATCTTTTAGCTTCTTTACATCCAAAGGCAGCATCGTGTAGATAAGAACGAACATAGCAAGATTTGTGTATTAATGGACAGAAAAGACGTGATTAGCCCGTATTTAAAAAAATTACTGTACAACAACAACTGCAACCAGTAAAAAAACACTTGGACCCCTACCTTATGGGTGATAAATAATTGTGGCTGCTCTGAAGGGAGCACACATAGGCCATGGAAGCCCTCACAATGGGCCACAATTTGATAACAGAATTATAACAGAATCATAACAGAACCAATTAGTGCTTCTAATGAAGTTAAAAAGGCTATGAATAGTCCTATCGGCCAGATTTCCCATGTTGTCAAAGAGGAACTCTCTTAGGGGAATATTTTTTCTCCTAAACAGTGCAGAACGAGTACATAGAAGATAAGTTTTATATTCCTCCCCTTTCATATCCTTGTAACTCCTGCAGAAATCATTGGAAAATAGCACCAACTGTTTAATATGGGTACCAACCCATCAAGATATCAAGATTAACCCATCAAGATTAACCCGATTAAGTAAACAAAGTTCTCTGGCCCTATCGGACGACCAGTAATACCTCTCTTTCATCTGAAGTTAGTTTATTTCATAGAGCTCGTTCGCGCTAAGTTCGAAGTTTACATAGTATGAAAAGGATTCCGAGCGTTGCCACATCTTGGCCAAGCCGACTAGAAGCGCTCTGATTGTCTACATTATGGTTACCTGGAATGTCCCTATGTGGACTATGTTTGTGTACTCTGTTTGTTGTCAGTTTACTCTAAACAAATCACAATGGGCCTTTATGGTCTAAGTGCGTTCCCCCTTGAGGCAGCGACTCTTACGGACTTATTGACCTATCCCAAACCAGCAACAAGGATTGTGCTGATCTCAACTTTAAATACATTGTAGTGATTCGGCTCCCGGAGCTTAATATTTGGAGTCAAATCTTCGAAGTAGACATCACAGCCTTCTCTGCCCGACAACTTAGATCTATCCGTATATTTATGAACATTTTGAGAGGGCAATATGGTTCCAAAAATTATTGGGTTCGAACGAAATTCTGTGTTCGCCACTTCACCGTGCAAGAGAAAATCATTCAGTTCCTTTTCGGCTCTAGAGATAGATACTTGATAGTTCTTATCGAAGGAAAGATTGGGCGTCATGTAATCTACATTCTGATAGATTGCCGATAAAAGAGTAAAGTTAAGTTGAGGGCCCTCTTTATACTTACTGATTTCCATTGGGAGGAAGCACACAACCTAATGGCGGCTTTAGTCGTAAGTTGCTACCCCAAAGTATCTAATAAAATAATACTTTTGAATAATACTTTGACCGGATCATCGATGGTTTACCGTAAACGAAGGAGCCTTCAGGAAACCCGCGCTCATCGGTCTGTGTTGAGTTATAGGATCTTTAAAAGGTTATAGGATATATCTTGGTTATAGGATCTTTTATAAGATTCTACAGAGTTGAATATGGTCTTTCAGTAGGCACTGTGTTCTTTCACTTGTTACATTGAGTAGCCTTGGCTTCTTAACCCTTTCGACCCCAAAGTTGCCTGAGAGCAACTTCACCTTTTTGTCATCTTATAGCAAACGCTACGATTGATTTATGGGTTTAATTTAAGTAGGCACCAACAAATTAATATTTTTAAAACTGAATTCAAAGCAAATTAAAAAAATTTTACTGTTATCCCCAAAATAATTTCCAAAAATTTGCAGCGATATGAGGGAAAGTTTGTGTTCTAATTGAAGTCTACGAATTGGGCGCGTTTGATCTAAACCCTGTTTTTTTAATAATGGTTAAATAAAATCAAAAAGTGATAATTTTGTATTTTTCCATAAGTATTAAATAATTTTTCTGTAGTTAAAAAATATTGATACAAAATGTATTTAACTCGTTTTAAGCTAAACTTGTTCAAAAGTAAACTAGTTCTAGAACTCTAACAAAGAGGCGTGGCGACTTCAAATATCGTGTGCACACTTCTTAGGCAAGTTTTTCATGATTTAAATACCAAAAAGCAATATTGAGACACAGGGTAAAATTCGGGGTCGAAAGGGTTAATCTACATGATTGCCTAAACTACATAAATGACCTAATAACCTGACCGAAATCAAACAACTTTTAATCTTACCCAACATTTATTTTTTTGTTCCTTGTTCACTCCTCTCAGGCGCATAGGGCCTCCACAAGACATTGCCTTGTGTTGGTTATGTTAATCGGTTGTGTTGTTCTGTCAGGGTAGGTGATTGGCCTGCCACAGGTAGTCACAAATGGCGACATGTAGCAAATGGCGACTGGCAACCGAAGACTTGTACAAGATCTGCTGAGATGAGGATGCAATGGAATCAATCGAGCCCCTGTCAATGCCACTGTCCGTCACTACAGGCACGACGGCTCCGGACTCTTGGAGCCAGGTTCTTCGATAGACTTGGACCAATATCTAAGAACAAAGGAGTGGTTCTCAATAGATCCGGTCAGGATTTACAGGGAATCTGACAGATAGAGAGATAGAGGCAACGGATCCAAAACGAAGGGAATCCCATTGGACTCAGCAGCGTCTCCGAATAGAAGTGCATGTTGCACACATCGCTTCTGTAACCTAACATAACCTACATAGCATTATTTAAAATGTCGATTGGTAAAAATTCCCTTAAAACTAGCTGAGTTCAATTGGTCAGTATACATATTGTAACGATGAGGCATTCTGTCGCTGTGCTATGCATGAATGCTTTTAAGGGCATACTTTTAGGCACGCACTTTAGAGTGCGGCCAGCTTGCTATAATTTCGATATGGCAAGGATGGCTCGCGATGGGATGTGCGAGAACGATCGAGAGATAGTCCAATTGAATGTGCGAGAACGATCGAGAGATAGTCCAACTGGAATGTGCAAGAACAATCGGCGCGATAAGCAAACAAGTATAAAAGGTAGCAGTGTGCAGCGCAGAGGGACGAGTCTGATTTGAGCAAGCAAAGGGGAAACATGCAATAGTCCAATAAGTAGTAGCAAGTATAAAGATAAGCAAAGTGTAAATTTGTAAATAAAGCGATTGCTGGTTTCTGACTGCGTTTCGCGCTGAGCAATTGAAGTGTGTTTTATTTTTCAAGCACAATCCAGAGATTAAAGAACTCATTTTCGTAACAATATAGATCCTACACGGCGAATGAAACGAAAGCGAAAATATTCGGTTCAAGAAGGAAGTACCACGAACCAATCTGCAAATACAACAGCATCTTTTAAACAAAGTAACCATTTCATGGGTTTCCAGTACCAGTCTACAAATACAGCAGCATCTTTCCACCATTTCAAGGGGTCAAAATAATGCTTGTATAGAGTAAAATATACTAACTAAAGATGGAGAGATGAAACACCCCCCAGCGGACCGGAATCTAACTTTGATATTTTTAAAGTTGTGCCTCTGGGCTCAGACACACTCATAGCTGGTACCAAGACTAATGCAATCCATGAAACTTTTAGCGTTCCAACATCTCAAGAATTTTCCTTATAAATTCACTTTTTTCTACTTTGCAAATTTAACAGCTTTGATTCAACTTAAAATGTGAGCTTAAATGTATGCCAACTTTTCCGAATAGTTGATTTGAATCTGAGCATCAATATTGACCGGCTGAAAACAATTTAAAAGCATACTTTTAGGATGCCTTAAAACACTTTGAAACACTTTGCTTAACTTAAGAACTGCGTCACACCACTCGAGCTAAACATTTCCTAATGCTTAGACACAAGAAACTTTTCGCTCAAATTGGTTTTAAAACATTCGCTGCAAACTCAATTTGCTAATGGCGCACAGAGCCACCACTAAAATTCAAGCACATCATTTTTTGTAGCACAACTAACGAGCCGCCCCCCGGCGACTCGTTTGTGCGCGCACATTTGCCGATTTGTGTGCTAAAAAGTTTCCACTTCACGATTGTGCATGACGAGCGGCATTAAAAAGAAAAACGCCGAAAACTCAAAAGCGAAATTTTCAAGACGTGCAGCGCAAACACAGAAAACGACGCGCCATCGTCCAAACGAACCGCGTGCCGTGCACTCTGCAGTGCCGCCGGTAAAGTTTTTTATTATAATTTACGGCCTCCGCCGGCGCGGAATGGCAGCGAGCAGCGTGCAGCTGTAGTGCGCCGCGAATTATGCTAAAATTTTCGCGCAAGGCACATGCAAGGCGCGCGCGCATATTTTCTGGAGCGCCAACCAAGACGGCAGCCAAGTGGGCCGCCAGTTCGCGCAAGACGACGCAATGTGAGACGAGAACGAAATTTTACACTTTAAGCTTGAAGTGTGCCGCAAACTGGTTGCGAATGCATGCAGGCGAGGGAGTAACCCGGGAGGAGGGGACGCTGTTGTCGTTCTCGTTCAAATGAAGCGTGCCACATGCAAGTTGCATGCAACACACAACAGTCGCACACACACACACACACACGCACACGTTTGCACATTTGCTTGCAGTTTGCGGGCTTTATGGCGAAATGGCGCAACACCATAAAAAGTACAGCAAAAAATGGCAACAAAGTGGGTGTGGTCGCCAGCTTTTACAGCGCGCACACGACTAGCCGCACTATAACGGGAATTAGCGCCTTAGGTACGGCGATTGTTTGGCAGCGTTTCGTTGTGTTGACTTGTTGTTGTGCATTTGAGTGAGTTTTTGTTTTGTTTCTTTCAAAATGAGCTGCAAAAATGCACAACAAAAAATTAAAATAAAAAATTTATATACATTTTAAGGCTCCAATAAGCAGTGTGGGCCAAGTTGTAATTGTTCGCTCTTTGCTTATTATTTTTGTTGTTGTTATTTTTATGTTTTCTTCTTGTAAAAAGTTGCGCCTCATTTTATGTTTTTCAATGCGTTGCACAGTGATTCGACTCCATACAACCGCGGGACAAAATTAGAAGGAGTGGTCCATTCTTCATGAAATTTGGTATACTAGTTAATCATGGTCTGCTGAATTGAAATCTCCATTTTGTTTTTCTTAAACTTTTGTTAAATTTGCAATTTTTGTCATTTTTGGAGAGCTACAGCAACGAGTGTTTTTTCAGATTTTACATTTAATCAGTTACGTCAATATTGATAATTGCAGAGAGTAACAGAAATTGTCTAAGGACCATTTAGTTTTGCAATAAAAACGATAATAATAGACTATGTTTTGCTTTTTTTGCAGTTTTCTCAATTTTTCATGCTGATTGCATACTTTTCGGGATACAAAAAATAAATTTTGTCGAAAAATTGATGTTTAGACCACTTTTCAAATTACATTATTTTCTGAGATGGGAAGATATCGGAGGATGTAATTACATTATCCGACAAAGAAAGAATGCTTCTTAAAACAAAAAAAAAATCCAGGAACATACTTTCACATACTTTTTAGATATTTTCCTCTAACTTTTGCCAATTTTCAGATTTTTAATTTAAAAAATATTTTGAATTAAAAGTGATGTAAAAGCCTCAGCTTTAAAAATTTTGAGAAAACATTAAAAGCGAAAATGGCCACATCATTTCTTAATCTATGTTGAAAGTTTCAGTAATTTCTAAGTAACCATGTATTTTTACAATTTTTTTTACTCAATAGACTAAAAAACAGAAAATATGTGTTTACATTTTTTTGTGAAAAAAGTTTCAACTTTGAGCCGCTTTTGCATACACACTAATTAATTGTTTGCACAGATCTTTCGGGGTTTTCTTAGTTTGAGTTTTACCTTTCA
Source organism: Melieria picta (assembly GCA_964056695.1). Taxonomy (NCBI): domain Eukaryota; kingdom Metazoa; phylum Arthropoda; class Insecta; order Diptera; family Ulidiidae; genus Melieria; species Melieria picta. Next base: position 117,930,138 of record OZ057398.1, read on the forward strand.
AATGACATCAACATTATTAAATTCTGAGAGGATAAATTTTTTGAATTTTGTCTATGGAACGAATCACTGTGCGTTGCTTTAAATGGTTTAAATTTGTTTTGTTTTGGATATCGATTTTTTAAAACGCCATAATGTTGTTGCTGTTGCTGCCTAGGAGCGACTGTCCGTCGTGGTCGTGTTAAAAGGTTCACACAACCATACATACACACATACAGGTGTCTGCGTGAAGCTATATAAAAATATTCTATAAAAACATATTTTGAACAATGTATAAATGTGTGTGTGTGTGTGTATGTGCATTGTTTTTGTTGTCCTCATCATTGTTGCAGCCACTGCTGTTGCTGTTGCTCACGTTTACCATATATTCCATATATATATAAATCACAAGAAAAACAAACCCTAATGCTGTTGTCATTGTTATTATTTTTATTGTTAACGTTGTTGTTTTTGGTCACTGTGTTGTTGTTGTTGTTGTCAATGACCTACTATAGCGTTGCAGATTTCCAGCAGCGTGGAGGCAGCTCGCACGCCTGGCGGAACTGAGCCAATTTAAATGTTGCTCGTCAGCTGCCTTGCGGTGTTGGCAACCTAAAAATGCGCTTCGAGGGATACTTCCGATTGTTTTTTTCCTTTCTTGATGGCCTCTAAGCTGCGTTTATATTTAAACTGATTTATTTAAATGGCTTTCATTAACTAAGCGAATATTGTATCTGTTTTAATCGTGATTTGAGTAACAGGTTTACTTTCAGTTGGCCGTAATGCAATAATCTCAACTCCAGTTGTGGCCAATTTGGGCCAACAATTCAGACAAAAATTTAAGCAGTCAATTTAGGATAATGACATGGTTGGGAAAATTTTAAATTAAATTACTTTTGTTGGATTCTCTTTCTTGGTTTTTTATAATTTTCTTGCAGTAAATTTGGCACATTAAAATTTTTTGTATGTATTTAAGTTATATAGATACGCGGATACAATAGTGTGTAAAGGATAACAGTCGATTTATTGGAGCAATGACTTTCAGATTAAATTATCTCCCAAAATTCAAATGTAAATTGGTCAGCAAAATTGTGCAATTTTTACGCCGTGCAATTTCTTTCTTTATGGTTTTATGAAATCTCTGGTCTATGCAAATGAACCACAAACAATTAATATACTCGATGACTCGAGTCGCATTTTTATCAAAATTTCATTGAAAGTCGAAAAAGAGCAAAAGCCTGTGATCAGAGTCGCGGGTTGCCATATAATTTTTTTCATACATAACACCGTGCGACAAATATTAAAAAAATTTTTCAGACCGGAAAAAATCCATATGGGCGTGAAACTAGAGACCAAACATAGTAATACTGCGTACTCAGTTTTTCATTTCTATATCTTTTATTCTTTTAAAAGGACTTCAAATATTGAAGGGAATAAAAAATTTAAAAAATATAAAAAATACTTAACCTCGTTAGAATGTGCGATATGTATATCCAATTAAAGAGGAAAGGCTCAAGAATTTAAATAAAATTGATTTTTTATCTATTTGTACAAAAAGGATATGATAAAGTTCCTTTGAAAATTTTAATCCTTTATGTCCTTGAAAATTTATGCAGAATTTTCTTGAAAAGTAAGTATGTTAAAACCCAAAATCTTCCTGATCACGTGTCAAAATTTCATTATTCTCGCTTCATTGATTTTGAATCTTTTTATTATTTAAAATACTGATACTTAAATAAATTAGAATTTTTGTACTTCATTAGAATTGCAGCTTCCGCCTTTTTTTTAATAACTTTAGAACCAATAAAATTAGAGCAATGATATTTTGGCACGTGATCAAGGAGATTTTGGGTTTTAATATACTTACTTTTCAATAAAATTCTTTATAAATTTTCAAGGATATAAAGGATTAAAATTTTCAAAGGACCTCCTTTATTTACAAATAGATAACAAATCAGTTTTATTTAAATTCTTGAGGCTTTCCTCTTTCATTTGATATACATATCGCCATATTCTAACGAGATTAAGTATTTTATATTTTTTTTTATTTTTTATCCCCTTTAAAATTTGGAAGTCTTTTTAAAAGGACAAAGGATATAGAAATGATAAACTAAGTACGCAGTATTTCTATGTTTGGTTTCACGCCCCTACGGATTTTTTTCGGTGTGAAAAATGCTGTCGCACGGTGTAATTGGAGCGTGCCTATTTTTTCTTCAACTAATAATAAACTCCACCAACAGGCCCTGACCGGTCTTTAAGTCCAGGACAGAGGCTAATAGTACAAAAAATCAGGTAAAAATTTACTGAAAGCTCACCAGTATGTTGATACGGAAGCGGAATCTTCTTCGGTCATCAACATTTTCTACAGGAGCTACAGAGATGAGGAGGAGGACTAGACCATTTTTTCCACATCTAACATATGTACGAGTACCTGCCCTGTACTTTTTCGGAATCGGGCTTTGCGATCAATTGAAATCTTGCTGACATGTAAGCAATTGACACCAATGGTCTAATACTTTTTTTTATAACTTGCTCCGGTTTATTCGAACGACAAGGCAAGGAACAGATTTCGTGGCAATGAAATTAGTCTCAATGGCCTAAGTGCGCTTCTGTTTAAGGCAGCGCAGCAAATCTGCCCAAAATGGACTGGAAGCTCACCAGTAGATTGATACGTTAGAGGTAATCTTCTTGGTCACTTAGCCAACCATTTCTGCAAAAACTGCAAAGATGAATAGTACGAATGTTCTAGTCTTCTGCTCTGTAATGTCTTGGAAAAAAAAACAAAAATACTTAGCATTTTATCATACAGCCAATCTCGCTGAAATCTCTTCAGACGTTTTAATTTTAAAATAAATCTTGCATTATTGTTGGGTCACCCTATATAAAGTATGAATGAAATCAATAAAAAACACGTACCGCCTATTCAAAACATTGTTGACAAAAAAAGTTAACTTGGCTTTTAACATGGAATAGAATTTTTATTGTTGTTAAGAAGTTAGTGAAGAAGGAAGAAGAAGTGAAAGTTACACTATTTTTAAAATTAAAATTTCTAAATTTCTGTAACTAAACAAATTTAAGCATTTATGACTTGCTGCGGTTGATTCGAGTGCCAAAAAAAAGAATAAATTCCGTGATACTAACGAGCTCTACATGAGCTCCACATCAACAGTAAACAGGGTCTTATAGATTCAGAATGTTCCCGATGATTGAAAAAAATAGATGTATTCTTCGAATATTAAGAGTTGACACTTGTCACTACTTAATTCCCATTTGGAAGTTAAAGGCATTTTAATTGAAAAATTAAAACATTCAAACCATGATATGTTGTTTTAATTTTAATTACTTTTGATTTTATAATAAATTTGTTTAGTTAAAATTTAAAGTTTACTATACAAAAATTCTAACACATTAAATTAGATTCTAAGAATTTATTTCAACAAGTTCTCTGCGGCTTCTAAAGAACAAATAAGTCAAACATGTCTAATCGCGTAATGCAAGAATTCGTTATCTGCAGCCTTACAAGTAGATGTGAAAAATAAAAATAATAAAAAATAAAAATATTAAAAATAATCTACTTAAATAGAACTTTAGTTGAAATGTCTAAATCTTTTTGTAATAGCATTTTTTTTTCTGAAAAAATTCCTTTTTATCAAAAAAAGCAAGCAAAATTCAAACGAAATGCGAAATTCTGAATAAATGCGACAAAGTCAACTTTTCACTTTTTATCACAACACGCCCACGCATCAACAACGAAACGATGATATGTGTGTATGTGTGTGCTGCGATAGGCCAATATTTGGACTGTCTGTGTCTGCGTTTCGCCCGGGCGATTAAATGTTTCCGAGTGACATAAACACACGACACGTTGCCAGACAGCGCCCACACACGTGTGAGGCGCTCGCAGGCACGCAACCAGGGACGCAAACGTGCAATCAGTCAGACACCCAGACAAACAGTTAGACATACATACAAACAAACAAACAAATAAATAAACCAACAAACCAACAAACAGACAAAACGGCCGCGTGTTGTGCGGTCGGTTGTGATTGTAAGCAAAATATTTGCGCCACTTTTTAGCTGCTAAATTGCCAGCACAGCGTTGGCTAATTTTGTGATTAAGTGCCATTAGGGCCAAACGATGGTTGGTACCAGTCAACCAACCCAACAACAACAACAACAGACAGCGCTTAGCAATAAATAAAGAAGCGACGAACTGTGCGCAATTCAATGGGCGCCAACCGCAGCCGACTGCGCGGTGGGAAATAGCGGCCGCCGTTGTTGTACTTAGCGCAGTATTAGCACGATTCAAAGTGAAATTTAAGGGTGCTTTAAAGTGTGTACAGCGCGATTAGCGGGAACGCCCGCTGTGCGCCAGCGTCAAAACACATGGCCGGGCAGCATCGAGCAGGCGACTGGGGAGACTTGTTGCTGATGTGCTGCAGTAGCACAGCTGCTGGGCTTTTATATGCCCCCCAACAACAATAACAACAGGTTAACTGAGGCAATTCAATATGCATGGCAACAACAACAAACACTGTTAGTAACACATTAGCAAACGCGCCTTGCAAGTCTCTCGCTCCGACACTCGCCTTGGTGTCGCTCGGTGCGTATACGCAACCTTTAATGCCTCGAGCAAAAATTTCAAATTTCACTTTTCGCACACATTTGTTTAGCACAATATTGCTGTGAATTGATTTTAATTAATATTATTTATTTTTTTCACAATTTATAATAATTTTTTTATCATACCAAATGATTGCACACAGAAATGTTTTAAGTGATTTATTTTTTTTTCAATTTTTTATATGATTTTTTTTTTTCTTCTGGTCGCACGTTTATTTTCGTATGCTTCCGTTTGTGTTAATCGCACATCGAAGAGCCGTCAACGACTGAGGATATTCGCCAGCGCGCACAACATATTAAATGGCGCCGTGCAGGATACTCAGCTGATGGTTTGTTATTTGGCGCTGCACTCGGCCAGCTGTCAAAGGATGCGCGCACGCTCTCCTTTTTGACATGTAGCGAGCGCAGCGACATCTGGTGGTTGGTCGAAATGCAGCTAAAAGCTCGATTTGCGTTATAGGGGTTGCGAGCTGAACTTGAGTGCGTTATTGGTTGGACTTTCAATAAAAGGATATCAGACTACTACTTTGATTGAAGGATATCAAGCTACTTGCCTCATATTGTTAAAAGAATTTCATTGAATGAACTCAGAAAGGTCGTTAGATACAAAGAGAAAAGGGGAAATATAAGCTTTACATCTCTTATAAGGATTTCCAATAAGGATAATTTGATGTTGAAATGGAAGAAAAAAAGCTTTGTGCGAGGTGTTAATGAAAATTCTTTCTTCAATCGGTCTGAATTTGGCAAATGATTATAAATTTGAAAAAGGGTAATGTTGACTTTGAGGATTGATTGGTCGAATGTGGCTTCAAAAAACATCGAATTTTTATCTGCAAATCTGACTGATGATGAAAAGTTAATTACTTAACCCTTTCCGGTCAATTTCCACATTTCTTGAGATAAAAATGTTTCCTTCAAAATATTGACTCCTATTGAACATTTTAGCAATAAAATACAAAAAAATTTCAAAAAAATCATTTTGGTTGAGAATTACAGCTTCATCAATTTTGTACGATATATCGTACAATAGTCCGCAAAGGAGTAAAAATTCATGAATTTTTAGTTTCGGTTTTTTAAGTTTTATGAACAATTCATTGATTTTTTTTTTAGAAAACATAAATTATAACAACAAAAAAATCAAAACGCTGTCTAATAAAAAATCGTGGAAAAAATTGTACGATATATCGTATAAATTTCCGGAAAGGGTTAATTACTTAAGTGAAAATATTTGTGGTCCTAAAGCTGTGAGCTGGCGCAAACGGTGATCAAGCCAGGATTAACGTGTTGTGGATTAGTTGGGTCGGCAGGGAATCATTTGCTACCAGTTGCCCCTCTACGGTCAAACTTTCAATACAAATGCGTACAATGAGACTGTCTGAAAGAAGCGGCCAGCTTTGGCCAATAAAAGAAGAATTGTGTTTCATCAGGAGAACGACAAGCCGCACTCATTGACAGTGAGTTGCCAGAAGCTTCGAGATTTGTTTGGGAGGTTCTTATGCATTCACCTTTTAGTCCGCACCTGACACCAAATGAGAACCACCTGTTTCTGTCCATGGTGAAAGATTTGGCCGGTGAAAAATTTGTCTCAAGAGAAGTTTGATTGTCCCAGTTTTTTGCCAATAGGAATGAGAATTTGTATGGGGGAAACAATTCGGCGCGTCCCACAGTGCTTCGAGAGTGGACAAAAATAAGAAAAAAAATTATCGCGAATTTTGACAAAAGTAGTATCATGTTTAATTAAGCTGGATCCGAAGTACTTTCTCGAAAAATTGTCGAGATTAGGAGATATAGCTTTTCAAAGTCGGATATATTTTTACAAAAATTTATGCAGGGGAAAAATGAAATTTATGTGCTTGTATAAAAAAAATTTTAGAAAATGTGTTGTTGTAGATAGGCTACTAATTTCATTTAAAATTAAAATTACATTGATAGGAGCGAGACCGCTGATCGGTTTTTTTTTGTTTAGCATAAATAATTTTTTTTGTACGAATTTTCAATTTCAAATGAATGTTTTTTAACCAATGAAAATTAAAAATAACCAAATTTAGAAAGGTAATTTAAATCGAATGGCATTAACTGGCGTAAATCCTTTTTATGACCTTTTTTAGATGGACTTTCTTCTCTTAAGTCCGCAAAAAAAATTCTGCGTCTTTTTGCGCGTTTGGAAAATATTCAATTTTTTCCAAACTACTAATGTTGATTTTTTTACAGAAATCGCTTGAGTTAAAATTGTGACCAAAATGTGTAACCAAGTCAATGCCACGAACTATGAATGTTTTTTATAAAAATAGGTTTGGCATGCCTATTTAACCCATTATGAGCCATGTTATCACATTTTTTCATTATTATGGAATTTGTTTGCTAAAATGCGATTTAACGCTAATATATTCTAAAAAAAGGTGGAATGTCAAATTTTGAAGAAGGTCTAATTTTGAAGAATAATTTTTATAATGGTTTCGCCATTATAAATTGAACTGCATTGCATATTCACCTGTCTCATCTCCATGTTAAGCTCTACGGATATCAAATAAACAAAAAATATATCCTTTGAGTAACTTTACCGCCCTCTTTCCACCCTTTAAATGACGAATTTAGAAAAACGCTAAAATACGTCTTTTGTTATTGCTTTTTTAGTATACATATACACAAATTTTAAACAATCTGACCAAAAAACAATGTCCGTCCATATAAGCTTCACCACCCCCTTTCCGCCCTTCCAAGGTCGATGTTTTTGAAATCGCTTCTTTTTAAGGGTTGACTTTCTAAAATACAACTTTTAACCAAATTTTATCATTATAGCTCCAGCGGTTTGGGCTCGGTGATGATAAAATAATATATAACCATATATATTCGATTTTTTTAAACTATATATTTGTTTTTTGGAAACAAACACAAATTCTGAAGTCAGCAGCCCAAAATGACAAATTTTCAGCGAATTTCACGTACTCCTTCTATTTTTGCCGCAATTTTGTATGGAGTCGACGCACTGTGCGTCCTCCCAAAATTCCTTCTTACCATTGAATCAATCAAAAACAAATTGCATTAATTTCACATTTATTTATTTAAATGACCAGATTAAGTTGAACAAATTAACTGTGATAATTTATTTAAAATTGTTTTATGAAAAAAAGAATAAATTCATTTAAAAGTATAAGTATGCATACAATGTTTGAAAACAAAAACGAAAACCCTAATTACAATTAAATACATACATCACAAACAAATTTTAAACAAATTCATAAAATTCCATAATGCTTGCACGAGCATTGTTAGTATAACATTTGACCGTCACTCGCTTTACTTTAAATATTCAGCTGTCACTTCATTGCACATCCATTCCACACTTTACAGCCACTTTGTTGCCACCTTACAGTCCTTGGCCGTAGTGGTAGCCGTCATAGGAGCGTCTCGAATCCCACATAAATGGCACAAATTGAGCGCTATGCACTGTCGGCTGTCGGACAATGGGCACGGAATACCGCATGACAGCGTCACTAAAATACCCGGCTGGCACTGCTGCAGCAAAACTTGTGTTAGCTTGCACAAGCAATGACTGCCGATTGAGTTCGTAAAGGCTGGGCAAGTCGTGCGTCAAACTTGCTGTCGTACCTGCCGCTTTACTGTTGGGCAACTGAAGGCGCATCAGGCGCATGTTGTACTCGTTGGCATTGACCGTCTTGAGCAGGAAGCGCTGGAACTTGGTCGAGAGCGCATAAAAAACTCCATGTTCGATGCGTGAAATGCTCATATCGGCTACGAACTGCACGCGTTCGGTGTCGTAGAAAATCGTTGTCTGTTGGTTGGTGTAGGGGTTCCAAGCGGCTATGACAGTTTCGGTTAGTGGACTGAAGATCAGACTGCCATCGTTGGGCACCACCAGCAGACCCAGTCCCGGTGAAGACTTCCTGCCTACTAATTGCACGGGCAGCACTTGTTGCGGTGCCAGAGGGCCGGCGCGCAACGTGTCTCGAGAGATGGAGTAGATGCTGCCAAAATGTAAGGAAGTTAGTTATGTAGGAATCTTAAGATTGCTGGGAGTGTGCTTAATTCGAATCTTACCTATCGGTGGCCAATGGCTGAAAGTACACTGTGGCCGTGTTGGTGTCAAAGGCCAAGCCAATGATGCCATCCATAACGGTGAAACGATCGTTGAGTATTTGCAGCTGCGCAAAGTCGGGATCGGGGTACATGGCCGGGTGCGTGAGGCGCCAAACGCGGTCGCGCACACCGTCGTAGACCACCAGTGCTGCAATGATTTGGAACTCGTTAACTTCGTTTGTTTCTCTAAATGAATTGCATGCTAACCGGGCTTTACTGTGTCCGAAATGTAGAGAAAGACATCATCACATGTGGGGGACTTCGAGGTGGACTCATCAATAATCAGGTTAGTGAGTAGCGATTGTCTGCGCAGCACATCTGCCTGTTGGAAAATGTGCACAAATTCTGTTAAAACAAGTGTGAAAATATAATTATTTTTACTTATAATTTTAGTTATTTTCTTGATGAAAAAATTTGAAATAATTCCAAAACAAAATCTTTCATGTGAAAACGAATTCAAATCAAATAAAAAAAATTCCAGCAATGTGTTTTAGTAAAATAAAAATTAAATAAATTAAATAACAAAAACAAGAAATATTACAAAAATAAAAAAATGTATATAAAAAACCAAATAAAAGAAGAAACCTGCATATTAAATAATAAAAAATACACATAAAGTTGTATTAAAAAATAATTCCAAATTATGATTTATTTTTAAATATTGTTTTAATTATTTTCTTAATGAAAAAGTTGTACGGTTAATTGTAAAACCGTATCTGCTTAACTGTGCGATAACATACAATATTTTATAATGATTTTAACTATATAAAAGTAAATTCTAAATTCTTGTTTTAATTATTTTCTTAATGAAAAAGTTAAGAAGAACAGACCAAAAAGTTATTATTAAATGAAAAAAAATTCAAACAAATTAAACAGAAACACAAAAAAAAAATGCCAATGTGGGTTAATAAAAAACAGACTAATAATAAAACGAATATATCTAATAAGCGAATAAAATAAGAAGCATACAAAATCAAATAAAAGAAGCAAATTTTTATGTTAAAATATTAAAAAAAAAAAGTGAAAGTATGAAATTATTGATAAAAAATTAAATGTTATTATTTTATTAGTTTTTATCAATTAAAAATTTTTATTTTAATTATTTTTATATCAATGTTTATCACTAATACAGGGAAAAAATTTATATTAAAAAATAAAAAAAGGCAAAAATTATAGTACCAAATTATTGACAAAAAAACATTTATTATTTTATTAGTTTTGATCATTTAAAAATTTGTATTTTAATTATTTTTTTATTAATGATACAACTTAATACAGGGAAAAAAATTATATTAAAAAATAAAAAAAAGGCACAACAATTTTGATTACAAAACTAATTGAAACTATAATTATTTTGTAATTTTATTGTAATTAATTTATTTATGAAAAAGTTGAAAAAAATTGCAACAAAAATTAAAATATAACAAAATTTACATTAAAAAGTTTCAACTATTTACAACAACTATTAATAAATAAAAATATTGAAGTAAATTAATTTGAAAACCACAAATATTACAGAAAAAAAATGTATAAAATCGAATAAAAAAAAGATAAATGTATGTAAAAAAAAAGAACACAAAATTTTATAAAATTAAAATTATTTTTAAAATTTTATTTAAATTATTTTCTTAATTAACAAAAAACAAAAGAATAGTCAACAGTATGTAATAAGTAGAAAATATTTTAATAAATTACAATGCAAAAACAGCAAATATTGCAAAAATTAAAAGATGATAAAATCCAATGTAAGAAGAAAAATGGATATTACAAAATAAAAAATTCACCAAAAATTTATTAAAAAAATGATTCCAAGTTATTAAATTTTTGGTATTTTATTTGATTTATTTAATTAAGTATTTATTTTATTTATTATTATTTATTTATTTTGTTATATATTTTGAGAAAAAGTGCTGAAAATGCATTTAATTTATATACATAGTTCAAATAAATTAAAAAACAAAAAATTTACAACTATTGGTTTTAATAAATAAAAATTATTAAAATTAGTTAAATATCAGAAACAACAAATGTAATATAAAATGAATAAAAAAAATAATAAAATCCAATTAAAAAGTGAAAAATTGATATTAAAAAATAAAAAAAGATTACGATGGTTTTGCTTATTTTTTTAATTTTATTTTTTAATGAAAAAGCTATGCAAATATTGGAAAAATTCAAACAAATAACAAAAAAATAGTAGAAAAACTTATGTAATAAATAAAAATATTATATTATTATGCAAATATTATATAAATAGAAATATTATCATATAATAATATATATTTAAATAAATTTTAAATCCAAATCAACGAATATTAAAAAAAAATGAAAAAACAAATAAAAGATGAAAAATGGATATTAAAAATTATTTAATTATTGTTTGCCAAATAAAATTTTTAGTTTTAGTTTTTTTGTTTTACTATTTTTGAATTTTCTTAATTATTTAATTTATAAAAAAATTCTTCAAATATAACAACTAGAAATAGATTTAAACTTTATGTAATATAAAAAATATTATTATGCAAAAATAAACAAGTATAAAAAACAAAAGAAGAAAATTAAAATTAAATACTCAGTTTTATTTAATTTCAATTTACTAACAAAAAAATAAAATAAAAAATAAAATTATAAGTAGTTTTAAAGCTACACATGAAGCATATCTGCTCTTTTTTCTTAGCCTTGATTGATAAAAAAATCATAGTTTATTAAAAGAAAACTAAACAAGAAATAAGAATATTCAAATAGAACTGTGTAGACTAAAACTAAAATACAAATAATTGAAATACTCGAATGTACTAAAATACAAAATAATAAACACTTAGACAATCATTAATAAAACAAAACTCAGAATTTTTGTGTTTTACTTTCTCTCACTAAACATACCGGAAAATCGATGCGCCGCACCACTCGATTCGTCTTCAAGTCAATCACCAGCACTTTGGGCGGACAAGTGGCCTCGTTGTCCTCGAACGAGCGCGATCGACCAGCGTCCAGCACCCACATCCGATTGCACGAATCGATGCGCATGCGATACACGGAGACCAAAATCAGGTCGCTGCACTGGAAGTTGGTGCGCCAGGCGGTGGAGTACGACCAGCTCGGATAGGCCTGCACGAAAACACAAAACACCGGGAAGCGGTTAATTCGCGGAACAAGCAGCAGCGATGTCAAGTGGACGTTCACCGACCTGCAGCACCGGCGACTCGTCGAAATCCTGCAGCGAGGCAAAGCTGAGCGTCGCCGGCACGCCGGAGAACAGTCGCGGTGTGGCGACGAACATGCGATCGGCGCTCAACGTAATGCAGGTGGTGACCACATTCAACGGGTTGTAGAAGCTGGTATTGCGCAGCGGCGCCTGCGGGGGGAAGTTGTACGTGAACAGCTTCCACTGCTTGACGATTTGCACGTTGGACTGCGGCTGCACGCCGACAATCAGGTTGGCGACAACCAGCAAGGCCGGCCAAGCGGCGGCACCCATTGCGGCGCACATTGATGCTGCCAACTGATTGGCTGACTGACAGCTATTGTACAACACTCGAGCGACAACAAATTGAAGGAACTAATAACACGCTGACTATGAAAGTAACAAAAAGAAAATCGAACGTAAGGCGCTGTGGAATGCTACGAGTTGCAGTTCGGAAAGTAGAATTTGAACTAAAAGTTGTTACGCCAAAGGCGGGGCCAATGTGGCAGCACTCAAATGGAACGTTCCATAATTGGTTGTTGGCATTTATAGTAAAGACTGCATGCTTTATTTTGACTAAACGTTATGGGAAACTAATAAAATGTGTGATTTCGTGACGTTCATTTCTAATTCGCTCTTTAAGCAGTTTGGCTGTGAATTAAAATATAATAAAATAAAACTCTCGACTGTCGAAAATGTGGTTCAGGCAAAGACATGTCAACTATTATATAGTTATACGGTCTTTGGTTCAAGCCATTGCGTTCAGTATTGGTTGAAGTTGAGAAAACTATATTTGTTAGGTTAAGTTTGAATTCTGACCATCCCTCCGTCCCTCTAGAGAACTTTTTTTACTTGGCAGGGACCAGCTGAGGTCATTGATGGGCGTTTTGACTGGTCACTGTTTAACAGATACCCACTGCAGAAGATTAGGGGCCAGTAGCGAAATACAAAAATTGCAGGTGCAAAATATGGTTTCAAATTGAATTGAGTTAAAAAGTTGTACGCAAACCTCCCGCCCCCAAAATTAAATCCTGTGTGCGCCACTGGTTGGGGTTATTTGCTAATGATTTCGGCAGAAGCTACACGGATGATGAAAACATAAATGTGTACTTCACCTTCTTTGTACTTGTCCTGCACTGTCTAGAAGAAGGAAGACTTGCTTGGTTGAGTTCATCTTTGACAACCTGGGGGATCAGTGATAAGACGATATGAGTCCAACTGGTATGGTATCACAATTAGCCTCTTTGACCTACGTGTGTTTCCTTCAAAGAAGCCACGACTACCTGCTGGATTGTAGATTTGATTGATTGGTGGTTGCCCCATCAGATGGACAGTCAATTATGTCGAGAGTCCGTAGGTGTTTTTATGGTTTGGCCTTTTCTTAGACGGTCAGATACCGACGGCCAGATGGTTGGTTGGTTGGTTGAAGTGGCTGACTCACAGTCCCCCTGCAAGTCACAATTAGCGCATAGACGCCGTTTTGATACCACATGCTCACCGAAAACTAAACCTGGTTAGTAGTATGACTAAATCCACCTGGTAGAATTTAGGTATCCAAGAAGATTCCCCAGACTTACTGTCGAGCAGTCGGTCGAACAAGTAAGGAAGTGTTTCCCTAGAGACTTAAATCTTGCCCTTGCCAAAGCTGGGCAGTGACAGAGGAAGTGGTTTGGTGTTTCTTTCTCATCTAAATTCCCACAGCTCCTGCAGTGGGTATTGAAGGGGATGCTTAGCCTCTCTGCATGTGGACCTATGGTCCAGTGGCCTGTAATGACCGCCGTAAGCCTAGCGACGTCCGTGCGAGATTTGTAGATAAGCTCGCGGGATCTCTGCTCATTGTAGGAGGGCCACGTCTCCCGCGAGGTACGACAGGAAGTCAGCGGCTTCCACATCCGATTTGCAAGACTGAGATAGTGCAGCCCCTCCTGACAGCCAGATAGATTCGCTATTTTTAGTGATATTTTTAGTAGTGTCCGACCGAAACCACTTTTTTGGGCCGAAACCGAAACCGAAACCGAATATTCGGTTTTTTTTTAATATTCGGCCGAAACCGAAACCGAAACCGAAACTTTCTAGTTGAAATAAAAATCACCATATCAAGCACTTTTTCAACAAACGAATTTTACATTAAGTAAACAAAGAACAAACAAACAAACATAGCATAAATAAATAAATACTTATTAAAAAAAAACAATTTATTCATTTTTTCGTACCTTTCTCGCTAATATTCAAAATTAAATAATTTAATATTATATGCTAAAAAAAGAAGTTTATTTACATTGGTGGCATCTAAATTATTTCTCCTTTCACTATATATCTGCTACACAATAAAATGTAAAAAATATTCTAGGAAGTTTCGGTTTCGGCTATTCGGCCATTTTTTGGCCGAAACTGAAACCGAAACCGAAACCACTTATTTGGGCCGAAACCGAAACCGAAACCGAATATTCGGTCGGACACTAATTTTTAGTATCTTCCTAAAAATCAATTGACTACCTATAAGATAACTTATCTAGAAAGAAAACTTTTTGTATAACTTTCAGAAACGATTTTTGAACCCTTTGTTCTATACGAAGGTACCCGGGTACCTTCATACAAAATACAATAAAACAATACCGTTTCAACGTGAAATTACTCATTCATATTCGAGTGGACGAAATTTAAAATTTGAAATCAAAGTTGTATTCAAATATAAGTTAAATTTAGGACAAAATAGGCGCAAAAGTATTACAAATCTTTAGTCAAAGCTCTAAACCTTACGTCCACAATGCTGCTGCGGATAACGATTTTACTTCTGAGGCACTCCTCGACCCCTAAAGTCATCGATATTCAGCGACAAAAACTTTGGAGTTGCACCTTCTAAAGAGCAATGAAGCTGGGTGGTTCTTTCAACTATGCACCACGACAAAGCAGTGCCAGGGGACAACCCGAAACCAAAAATCTTTCGCATTTACAATAGTACAAAGGTCACTTCCGATATGGCTCAAATTTTGACCCATTGCATTACTAAAAATGGTACGAAAAAGTGGTAAGTGGTGGCATGCTCAATATTTGCACTTTGGCAGCATATATTTTTCGCAGCATACATAAATTAGATACCACAAAAAAGTCAGGGGCCGTGGAGAATATATTGGGAAGGTAACGTGAGGGGGTATTGGTGGTTCAAACTCCCCGAATATTTGCTAGCTACAAAAATTATGGGTGACGCATTGATTTCAAATGGTATTGGGGTCAAAAATTGTATGCAGAACGCATCCTAAACTGAAATCCTGTTTGCGCCACTGATGCCGAAAACTCAGAATAGACAAAAGAATGCCCTTGTTATCACAATTTTTACACTACAAACGGTTTTCAAACAGTTTGCGGAGCACAGAAACCCTTATGTTCGTTTCTGCAAACGACAGCAGGAAAAAAACGAGACGCGGACCACCGGCCAAAAGCCCATGAGTCGTGCTATATCTGCTCCGATTAACGTAAGCAACAACGTAAAACAAGAAAATGCTAAAATTATTGCACTATTAATATGTATTTAATTTTTTTTTTGAACTGAATTTTTTTTTAACTTGAATTGTCAATGAATAACGCTTTGTTTTCTAAGCCAACAACGATTTTTTAACTTTTATTATTATTATAAAATAATAATATTATTTATTATTATTATTTTCACTTTTCCCTCACAAATTGTATGAAGGTACCCGGGTACCTTCGTATTGATGATAGGTGGACATTTTTCGTATTGACAGAAGGGTTAAGAATAAACTTCCAAAAGGATTTACGGTAATTCGAATTATTTTCGGAGTTATATAAGTAGTTAATTTTATGACGCGCCACTCAGACTTCGCGGAATGAGACTGTCAACTTTTAAACACATTTTCCTCGAAACTACTATTTTCGATACGGTTGACATGATATCTCAAGTTCTAATGCACCGATTTACTTGAAATTTGTAACAGACTTTCTTAATACTATCAAAATTGTCTCGACGTAGGGTTTTTGTAATTTGTTCTTATTACTATTTTAAAAAAATGACTTTAATTTTCAGAAAGACGCCATTTTGTGCAAAATTTTTGTTTTCAAATCGGCTACGTCCAGATAACTTTACATGTTTGTTTCATAAGAAGTAACCTTATTTTTATGTTTCAAATCAATCATCAATCAAGGAGGATTGGAATCACGTCAACCAGTTCCATTTTGCCGGCCTCTACCGACTTCAATTTTGAATTTATTTTCAACTATTATACATTTTCATACTTTTCAAGTATCAAAAAAATGATTACTCCTTTTTTTATTACGCCCGTAAAATCACCTCAAAATCGTGCATCTAGACTAGAATACCCCCTTAAGTTAAAAACTGTAATCATCGTAGCATTGGTTGCCACCCATCGCAGTGCTATGCTCCGAATACTTGTCAAGTGACATGTGAGACCACTTCGCTGATCGCTGAAGTGGTTACGCACAGTGGCGTGTCCGCGTCATGTCATTTGACACCAATGCTCCACTCCTCTCAGTGAGGGTGATTGGTTGCTGTTGGCATAAGTGGTCTAGTGGTATCACTACACTCTCAAAGCTTAAATTTTATTGTTTGCATAGTTTTTCTCAATGACCAAGATGGAAGATCTTCAAAAGCAATTACGTGTACATTTCTGTACAGAGAAGAGTGTATATTGAAAACGAAAAACTGAAACAATTCAATGATTTGTATGTTTCATACCAACATACACGCAGGTGTATGGCATTTAAACAGGCATTTAAAAATTATTTTTCTGAAAAAACTGTTTGGTATAATAAATGAAGTTTTTCACTTAACTTAAAACTTGTCAATTATTGATCTCCATGATTTACCACCACAATACTTTGCTGTATAAGACAAATTTAGATTTACTTAGACTAGATTTACTTTGACCTGAACAATATGTGTGTACAAGAACAAGAAACATGGTTCCATGTGAAATGCAAATGTCGTACTCGCAGCAGAAAGGAATTTTTCTCGCATCTTGGGTGACAATTTGAAAATTCACCATCTGCAAGTTACCAGCTTCCAAAGTGCTGAAATTTATAACACTTAAGTCTAAATATAGACATACAAAAGTAAAGGATAACATTTTTCAAGCAGTAATGCCAGATCGGAAGATTTCCTAGATTTAGAAGATTCTTATCTTTTAGGAAAATTTTTAGGAGGGAGAATTGTTTAGGAGAAAGTTTAGGAGATTTACATTTTATGTTATGAAACTTTTTGTAAGTGAAGAAAACGGCAAAAGCGGTGATTTTTGATGGTGAGTCATAATAAAAGGAACTAAAAAAATAAAATAAATATATTGTATATTTATTTTTTTATAATAAGTTTTATTCCATATTTTATAATGACAACAATAATTAAAAAAAAGTGTTTTAGACAAAAACGATTTTGATAGTAAGTCATAAGAAAAAAACAAATAAAATTAAAGAAAAACTGAATATACTATATAATTTTTTTTTTATAATTTTTATTCCTTTTTTTATAATCACATAAATTATTAAAAAAAAGTGTTTTAGACAAAAACGATTTTGATGGTGAAACAAAAAAAACAAAAAAAAAAATAAAAAACCAAATATATTATATATTTATTTTTTTATAAGAAATTTTATTCTTTATTTTATAATGACAAAAATTATTAAAAAAAAAATGTTTAAGATAAAAACGAGTTTGATGGTGAGTCATAAGAAAAAAAAACAAATGAAATAAAAAAAACTATATATATTATATAATTATGTTTTTATAAGAAGTTTTATGCCTTATTTTATAATGACAAAAATTATTTTAAAAAAGTGTTTTCGATTTTTTTAATTTTTTGGAGGAAATTTAAGTTTGTTTTAGAATTTAGGCAATTCGGGTATCTGGCAACACTGTTTTCATGCTCCACTATACTTAAATAAAGTAAAAATAGTAACGGATATTACTAGAACTATAACTAGGAACTGACTAAATATTTAAAAACAGACGTGCTCCACAAGGTTCGTTACAAAGTAATCACGACTATAAAAACTGGTTACTTTCTGGTAGAGTCGCCTATATGTGACTTAATGTGTTGGAATGAAACATCCTTTTCCAATTTCCAATTAAAATTTCATGACATTTGGTTTACAGTATTGTTTCATCATGGGTACAAAAACGAGCATCGAACAAGAAGCCAACATTAAGTTGGCGAAACATTTTAATTGATAAGCCAAGTTCATGGTGCTGATTGTGCATCTCGTGGCAGAGTTCATGAGTGTTGTTTGTGATTTAAAAACGGTTGTAAGAATACAAATAATTAATAAATAATAAATAAATAAAAGTGTTGGAAAACCGAAATCTGTGATCACTGCAGATTCCATTAAAATTGTGCGTGAATTCACGATCAGTCAAATTCAAAATTCGGTACAAATTTTAATTGAAGCTCATGAAAATGGAATTAAATATCTCATAACATAACATATCAACTTATTGCATTGTAACTGTTGACTGAACTGAAAGTTGATTGGCGACCAAAAATTGCTCAGATAGACACTTGTGATCGATTTTTTAACTAAAAATCGCACTTTAATGATCAATCTTTCCACTTATTTAAATGACTTGCATGCAAAATATTTTTGACGTTGAAAGGAATGTGTTTTAGGAACGTAGAAGCCATTCAAAAGGCTTCTACCGACTTCCAGAAGAACGTCTTGGCCTATGATAAAAATAACTAATTCGATATGTTTTTAGACCGTAAAAAACGCTGCATTGAGTCCTAAGGTAACTATTTTATATAAAACAAAGAGATTTTGTCAAAATAAAATGTGTTTTGATTTTTGAATAAAACAATTTACAATTCCCAAAGAATTTTGAATAAAACATTTCAATTTTGTCAAAATAAAATATGTTTTTATTACTTTCACAAAACTATTTTGAATAAAACAGTTCGAATTTGTCAAAACGAAATATGTTTTCATTAGTTTTAAAAGTCTTGTTTACTTTGAAATGCAGCTTGTATGGTTAAATGTTAATGTTAATGTGCGTAAGGTGATAAATTAGACCTGAACACATTGACAGGTTTAAGTCCCTCATTACAATTTTCGTGTCAGTTTTGTATGTAATACTAAAATTTTTATTAATCTGATTGACCACACCACAAAAATAAAACAACACCCTAACCAGTTTCATAGACTTGTTAACAATTTCCACTAATTCCAAATGGCAATTCAATGCATTCGACTGACAACAAACCGTGACCGAAAGCCCTGGTTGAAATAAAACCCAACAAATATGCAGTTTTTGCCAATTTTTGTAGCCAATTAATCAAACATGAATACTCAATTAATACCCTAATTGAATTATGCCATCAACTCATTCGTGAAGCCGAAGTTTAAAGTCAATAAATTAATTCGTGTGTTAATCGTGAGTGACGATGTGTTTAAAGTGCGCCCACAACACTAAAAACACTGATAACCCAATCTGTTTTACTTAATGCATTAACATAATGCTTGCATTATTAATCACCATTGACAGCTGCCAACTGCAAGTCAGAGAAAAGTCAACAACTGCCAACTGGCCAACCGGCCAACCGGCGGATAAGTGAATCCATCCGCATGCGGCACACCGGCGACGACGGCATGCAAAACACGCCACACATTAAACGCCTAAATGACGCCAATTACGTCGGCCGTGTCGATGCGGCGCGTGACCGCAGGCGCGCGTGCGCATCTCGTGCGGCAAACGACACAGCCAGCGCAGAGCTGCGGCAAACAAGTCATCCGGCCGCGGACGTTCGACGTTCGACTACGGTACGAAAGCGTGCAACGCAGCTCGGCAACTATGCAACAAATGCAACAAGCTGACAACATAAAACAAAATATGAAAGCAATGAAAAATTTGGAGTAGAAATTTTCTGTTGGTTTCATTTGAATGCGGGAGCAATGCTTTCTCACAACCAGTTTTTGCATCGCTGTGTTGTCGGTTTGGCGGTTTGTCGGCTGTTTGGCGGCAGTGCATGTGGTGTTGCCATTAAATTTTCCGACTTTTACTTATGCACACTCGAGTGCCCATTAAGTTTTTGTTGTTATTGTTGTTACTTGAACTAATAGACGGCATGTGCGGGTATGAGTGACTTTTCCCTACATGGGCTGCGCACAAATTCTTATTTAACAACTACGTAAATTTTTAATGGAAATACTTACATAATAATTTTTCGAATAGTTCAGTACTTTTAGTTTTATTGTTTGTTTAGCATACAAAGATTGTTAGAAAGAAAATCGTTTCTAGTCATATACAATTTTTTCTCAAGAGTTATTTGCTCTTATTTATTTCAATAATTTTAGATTTTTATTCAAATTCATGTTTTATTTTTTAGAGGAAAATGTTCATAAATTTCGTTTAGAATAATTTTTCATATTGAATAATTTTTATTTATTGTTTTATAAATTTTTGTTTATAATTAAATATTTTGCCTCATATAGTTTACAGTTTTAGTCACAAACAATTAAGGGAAGTTTTATGTCATATTCAGTTCTTTAAATTCAGGTTGATGTTTGTTTTTTTTGAAAAAAATGTTTGCGAATTTCATATTGAATAATTTTTCCCATTGAATATTTTCTATTTATAGTTTTACTAATTTTTTAATTTTTTAAATCACTATTTTGCTTGCTATTGCTTACAGTTTTATTCGCCTAAAATTTTTTAATTTTTGTGCGCTATTCAGTTCTTTAAATTCAAGTTAATGTTTTATTTTTTGAAAAAAAAATTTTTTTAATTTCCTTCTGTATACTTTTCCTATTGATTATTTTTTCTTTATTGTTTTATTAATTTTTTATTTATATAATTAAATATTTTGCTTTATATTGTTTACAGTTCTATTCACTTAGGGAAGTTTTATGTCATATTCAGTTTTTTAAAATCAGGTTAATGTTTGTTTTTTTTGAAAAAAATGTTTGTGAATTTCCTATTAAATAATTTTTCCAATTGATTATTTTCTATTTATTTTTTACTATTTTTTTAATTTTTTAAATCACTATTTTGCTTGCTATTGCTTACAGTTTTATTCGCCTAAAATTTTTTAATTTTTGTGCGCTATTCAGTTCTTTAAATTCAAGTTAATGTTTTATTTTTTGAAAAAACTTTTAAAAATTTCCTACTGTATACTTTTCCTATTGATTATTTTTTCTTTATTGTTTTATTAATTTTTTATTTTTATAATTAAATATTTTGATTTATATTGTTTACAGTTGTATTCACCAAGAACTTAGGGAATTTTTATGTCATATTCAGTTCTTTAAATTCAAGTTAATGTTTTAGTTTTTGAAGAAAAATGTTTGAAAATTTCCTATTGCATAATTGGTGCCATTGAATATTTTCTATTTATTGTTTTACTAATTTTTTATTTTCATAATAAAATATTTTGCTTTATATTGTTTTCAGTTTTATTCGCCAAAAATTGAGGGAATTTTTATGCCCTATTCAGTTCTTTAAATTCAAGTTAATGTTTTATTTTTTGAAGAAAATATTTTAAAAATTTCCCACTGAATACTTTTTCCTATTGAATATTTTTTATGAACTGTTTTATTAATTTTTTATTTTTATAATTAAATATTATGCTTTATATTGTTTACAGTTTTAGTCAATTTGGAGAATGTATGTCATTCTTCAAATTCAAGTTCATGTTTTATTTTTTAGAGGAAAATGTTAAAAAAAAAATATAACAATAAACACATTAAATTTCCTTTTGAATACTTTTTATTTGTTTTATTAATTTTCGATTTTTAAAATTGCATTTTTTCCTTGCATTTTAATCACTAAGAATTTAGGGAATTTTTATGTAAAATTTAGTTCTTCAAATTCAAGTTAATGTTTTTTGAAGAAAAATGTTTAGAAACTTCTTATTGTTAAAATTTCGTATTGAATATTTTTTGTTTATTGGTTCACTAATTTTTTATTTTTATAATTAAATATTTTGCCTTACATTGTTTACAGTTTTATTCACCAAGAACTGAGGGAATTTTTATGTCATGTTCAGTTCTTTAAATTCAAGTTCAAGTTTTATTTTTTGAAGGAAAGTGTTTAAAAATTTCGCATTTAATACTTTTGTATTTCTTATTTATTATTTTAACAATTTTGGATTTTTATTATTAAATATATATTTTGCTTTTTATTGTTAACATTACGAAACACATTTCATGGGACTCATAATTTGCTGATTTTTGTCATCGGTTTTTTATGCAACAACTTTGTTATATATCTTTTTCGGCTCACATTGCACAAGTGTCTTTTTTTTAATTTTCTTCAATTAAATTGCTTCAACTTGCTTATAAAGCAGTGTTTCAATTGTTATCCACCAATCAGGCTTCGCTTGTTGCGCTCACAACGTGCAACGTCAGAGTTGCAGTTTGGTTTTAGATTTTTTGTGACTGCGACTTCGTTGGCCATTAGAGACTTTTTTCTTAATGGACACACAGGCAATGCGACTGCAGCGCGACTGCATCGAATGGGTTCACGAGCGGCCGCAAGCCTTTGCACGTTTCCAGTTTGGCAAGCGGCGCTGTCCACAAGGGAAATGGGTTGTTGAAAAATTCAAACATTTAGCAATGTGTGGCGCACCAGTTTGAGCAAACATTTTGTTTTTTTTTTCTTCGATTACATCGGGTGTGCCATAAAAGTCAAAACCAAACATAAAAACAAAAACCATGCCTAAACGCTGCAGTGACAGTGACACAGTGGTTGATTTTATTTATTGTCTGCTTTACCGGTTGGATTGTTTTTTGTGTCAATTTCGGGTTTATTTTGTTTTTTTTCGGGTTTTTAATGTATGCCAAAAGTAAAGACAAATAAGGAAAACCCATATGTGATTCAAATAAATGCTTTTTTTTATTAATTGCAAAATTCACGCTCCTTGCGTTGCGTGCAAAATGCCCATGTTTTGACTGCTTATTGTTGGTTAAGATTGTGACGCAAAGAAAATCACTGAATCACTCCCAAAAGCTCCCATGAGTAGGTTTCATATGAATTTTAGATTGAGCGAAAAGATTATATTGCATAATTTCCACACATTGTTGATGAAGATAAACGATTGGAAAGTGCATTGAAAATTCGCCAAGTGAATGAAAATCACTGAGTTACTTAAAAATGCGCATATTTTGTTTCTTTTATGGGAATATGAAAGTTTCAAAAAGTCGCCAAATGAATGAATTCAACGCGAATTGAAACTTAATAAAAAAAAAACAGAGAAATGTACAAATTTACACACATTTTTGGTGAAGATAAAAGATCGGAAATTGCATTGAAAACTAATTAAAATTGAATTGAATTGAAACTTAATAAAAAACAGGGAAATGTACAAATTTACACACATTTTTGATGAAGATAAAAGATCGGAAATTGCATTGAAAACTAATTAAAAGACAAATAATCCCTGAGTGCTTGAAAATTCCTTAAAAAAAGTATTCAAAATTAAAAAAAATAAAGAAAATTCATTTGTTTCGATTATGGGAATAGAAAAGTTTCAAAAAGTAACCTTTAAAATCGGAAAAAGCAATGAAAACTAAGTGAATGAAATATGTAATCATTAATATGCTTAAAACTCCATTATGGACATATTTTCCTTCGAGTTGTCGAAAATGTCGAAAATCATGGAAATCGTCGAATCTGATTGTCATGTGAAGATTTTTTCGATTGCTCAGGAGCTACATTTTTCAAAACAAAAGCCGATTGGAACCTCTTAAATATGATTAGACAAAATAAGAAGCTAAATGAGTGCCACATGAGAAAAAAGCAAAAAAAACCTCATGGGCTGAATTATCATTTGTGAATCGCTGCTGAATAGCAACAAACTCAACTTATTTCAAAAGCAGATGACGATTGGTGATGAAAACTGAATCACTTACGATATCATCAAACGAAAACGGACGCTTTTGAATTGCACTGAGCCAACATTAACGGTGACCAAGTCAGTCTTGACGATTAAAAAGGTTTTGTGTTTGGTGAGATTGGCAGGGTACCATCTACTACAAGCAGCGCCCCTACGGCTAACCTCTTAATTCGAACCTGTACTGTCAATTGTTGAGTGACTGTATGAAAGAATAGGAGAGAACTGTGTAATAGGAGAGAACTTCTATTTCATCAGGACAACGCCCGACCACAAGTGAGTTGCCAGAAGCTCCGGGAGCTTGGTTGGAACATTGTCGTATAGATTCAACTTATCCTCCGTATCTGGATTTAGTTTTACTACACCTTATATTTTAAAAAATTTGTATTCACTAGAATACTTCGAAAAAAGGTTTTTAGATTACTCTATGAAAATGTCAGAGACACCAAAAATACAATATAAATATTTCCCATAAATGAGCACAACAATATTTTTAAATTTATGAAAGAGATGCTCAAGGGATTCGAACCATTCGTTAATATTCAAGCCTACACTTATAAAAACTGTGTGTATAAGTGTCTTTTAAAAACTCTGGTGTAATGTAATTAGTTGAATAATGGGAAATTGAAAATTGTTAGTGACCTCAATATAAAAGGGTGGCCTGAAAAGCTTTCGACCTCAACATGACGATGACATCTCTCGTCCCAAAAGGTCTCTTTGTGGCTTTTTTGACAGATATCTACTCACTAAAATTTCAGTCATTTTAGACACACATTTGCTGTTTGATTATGATTTGAATCAGCCACTATGTTTTTCTTAAAATAGAAAAACTTGTGTACAGAGCAGCAATAAAATATTTTTTAACCCTCTGGTTCCCAAGTTTTTAATCTTGTTGAAAAAACTACCAGTGATAGTTTTGTGGTGGAGAAGCAATGTTTGTTCGGGGAAAAAAAATTCATGTCAATAAGAGGCGTGATAGAGGGTGTAGAAAGTAGCAGGCCTACAGGCCTCCTTGGGAAACAAAGCCAAAAAATTCCATATGAAGATTTTTTTTTAACTAATTTAAATTTTTAATTTTTTTTTAAATATATGTAAACATAAATAACAGGTAAAAGTTTGAGTTCTGCGTGCAATAGACAATAAATTAAAAGGGGTGGGGGGACTACACTACTTTTGGAGGATGTATAAACTAGGAAAACTTAAAAAAATCGGTATAGGTATATATATATTAGGGCGGGTCAAATTGTATGAAACGATTTTTTTTGATGAAGCGTATAGCAAAAACGTAATCTATAGGTAATTCTGAGAAATTTTGCTCAAGAGATCATAGCTCTATGTCGGATTTGGAGCCCCCCAAAATTTCAAAATAGATATTTTTCAATATATACATAGAATAATTTAATTAAATTCGTCATAAAATCGGAAAGAGTTATAGTAGATTTCTCAATCTGGGCTTGTTTGAAAGGTATTTTTATCACCTTTCAGAATCTGTATAGATTACTTTTTTGCTATACGCTTCATCAAAAAAAAAAATTAACCCGCCTTGTTATCTTTTCACACAGATGCCGATAAATCTACTCTAGGGGAGACTAGTTCTCTCATCTACCTCCGCGGACTACGCCTTAGTATAAATTTTTGCAGTGATATGATCTTTTTTACATTGCGGTGTATCAAAATGTCGGTTAAAATAGAAACATAATGCTTAAATAGCGAAAAATATCATCAATGACCGTTAATTATTTACGCTTTTCATCCCAAGCAGGCCTACAGACACTCTAGGGTTTGGGTTAGGTAGGAGGAGTGTAACAACTTTTTTTCATAATTTTTTTTTTATTTTACCAAAGAACACATTAACAGGTACTCGCCAATAATTTCTTTTAGTTTTATTGAGGCTCACAATTTATTTAAAACAATTTTTGTTTCTCACACAATTTCGAAAATTATTATTTGCTTACTTTCTCACAAAACTTCAAGTTTGTCTTACAATTACTGCCGTTATGCATGTGGCAGCGTTATCTGACTACATTTATTTTATAAAATGGAGATTCCCCTTTCCATACGTGTAAAATCAGCTAAAAAAATCATAAGGTGTAATTTACAGAATTTTTTTAAGCTTAGGATGTCTACAGGCTTTCTTGGGAACTAGAGGGTTAAAGGCAATACGTCTACGCAAATTCAAGACGAGTAGGACGCTATGTACTGAGCCGCTGTACCATCGTCAAATTTTGGACAGCTGAATTTAAACGCAGGGGACCAGCTTTGGGGACGATGAAGGTTCGGGACATTCAAAAACTGCAACCACCGTCAATAACTTTGCTCAAGTTCATCAAATGGTGCCAGGCAACTGTCGTTTTTAAGGAAGAAAGATAACAAACGCTAAGAATATCTCCAAAAAAGTGTTTATTATATAAGGGAGAGGGCTGGGTTACGAACCGGGTTTTGTTTTTTGGCTTTAACTTTTCACAGAATAAAGATATCGAGAAATCGAAGATACCGTTGGAAGTTGAACATAAAACGCAACTTTGTTATGAAGACAGATAACCGTTTTTATTAAAATTTAACTCTCTACGTCCAATTTTCTAAGGACGTGATTTTTCGCTTTTCCAAAAAAGTGGCTGGGTTGTGAACCATCTGGCAAATCCCACTTAAAGTCGGAAAATACGAGAATTGAGAATTTCTTTAATCAGGAGGCCTCAAGAAGTGAAAAAAAGTTATAATAACGCCACTTAGGCCAAAAAATCGCAATGAATGCAAGTGCTCAATTTTTTGAATTTTCGTTCTAATCGGTATCGCAATGTTTGCATGTGAAATACGAACGCGTTCTCACATTGGGCACTTCAAGTGAACTCACCGCAAATCGAGTAAAATGACATAAAAATACTTGAATTTAATAAATCCGGCGATATTTTACCGTGCTAGTACAAATGTGCTACGAAAAACAGGTGGTTCATAACCCAGCCCCCACAGTGGTTCACAGCCCAACCACGATGCCATTTTGGAAACTTTAAAAATAACGACACTTCCAATCATATTTCAACATAAACAAATATTGGATCGTAAAATAGAATCAAAACCCTAAAGCACTTTAAAAAAAAGCAAACAAGTTTTCGCAATCGATTTTCGAACACGATGTCTGTAGCTGCCACAAGCAATACGTGTTTACACTTCGGTGTAACCACAAAAGCAGAGTCATATCAAAAGACAAACTTGACAGTTGAAATATTGGCGATATGTCAATTAGGGAAAGAAAAAACAGTAATGGTTCACAACCCAGCCTGGTTCACAACCCAGCCCTTTCCCTTACTGAATCAAGATTTAGTGAGTACACTTATATGGAGACTATGTACGAAAGTAAAATTTAACTTAAAAAATCTCGAACTCTCTTCTCATACCGAGGACCTATGTTCGAAATCTAGCTCGGGCTGAAAATTTGTGTTGTAACAGATGGTGGACAGTGTTGCACACACACGCATTACAAAAAAATGGGTAATATAAATATGTTGTATCACAATGGGCCTCTTAGGCCTCCGAGTGTGTCTCTTACAAAAGCACCCACCATAACCTAACCCAACCTACTCGTAGTTAAAAGTTCATGTTCATTGGCTTAACAATAAATAAATAGCTAACCGATAAAAAGTCATTGATTTGGAATATCAAACAAATGAAAAAAGTATGCCAACTAAACTAATAAACTAAACTAATGTTCACAATTTTACAAAGAATTTTTTTTACACTATTAGAAAAATTTGTAAAAATTCTTCACAGTGTAACGCACATTTCTGCCACAAAAAACACATTGTAACTTATTGAGGAATAAATGGAAAATGAGTTTTAAGTTATTTGAACTGTCAGCACTGTTTCTTTTTAGTATCACTTATTTGTAGCTTTTCCCCAACACAAAATCAGCTTACTGCCAGCGTTAGCTTCACATAATGAACTAAACGCTTTGAAGTTTGCAAACACACGCCAAAACCAGCAACAAAGCGGTTGTTCGCATATTTATTTCGAACTTTTTTGGCCAATTATGCAAATGCTATGAATTTATAACAGTTTTTCGGGCACACTGCGTTAGCTGGTTCGATAGATGTTTAAAGTCAACTACAAACAAAAACCCAACAAGAAAAAATCGCTGACAAGGAAATGAACTAAAAACAAGTTCAAAATCTCACAAATCATTTTAAATTGATTTGCATAAATTTTTTTAATATTAAACAGCATTGGCGTTGGTGTGGAATTCTTAATTTGTATTATGTTGTAGTTAAGTAAGTAATCGATACATTTTCTGTTTAGTTTCTTTGATTTCATATTAAATTTCATTCATAAAAAATTGGTGGAGGATAGAGAAATAATTGGTTATTTAATTAAGTGAATTAAATATTTAGTTGTAATAAAAAATTTCGACCTACAAGCACCGATAGTTAAGGCTTTTTTAATTCTTAAAATTATTATTATTCAAGATTTTTATTTTTTTTATTAATCTTATTTTTTTATTTATTTTTATTTTATTTCACAAAAAAAAAATTTATTTTATTTTATTTTATTTTATTTTATGATATTTTATTTTATTTTATTTTTTTTTAATTTTATTTTGCTTTATTTTATTTTATTTTATTTTATTTTATTTTATTTTATTTTATTTTATCTTATTTTATTTTATTTTATTTTATTTTATTTTATTTTATTTTATTTTATTTTATTTTATTTTATTTTATTTTATTTTATTTTATTTCATTTTATTTTAAATTATTTTGTTTTATTTTATTTTATTTTATTTTATTTTATTTTATTTTATTTTATTTTATTTTATTTTATTTTATTTTATTTTATTTTATTTTATTTTATTTTATTTTATTTTATTTTATTTTATTTTATTTTATTTTATTTTATTTTATTTTATTTTATTTTATTTTATTTTATTTTATTTTATTTTATTTTATTTTATTTTATTTTACTTTATTTGATTTTATTTGATTTGATTTGATTTGATTTGATTTGATTTTATATATGACTAGCTGGGCCCCGCGGCTTCGCACGCAAGCTCTCTTGTTTCACCCGATACAAATTCTAGACCCATTGTTAACCTCGTTAGATTTTGATTTAAAAAAAAACATATGTCTATTATCTTTGATATCAAGTATTTCCAAAAATTTTGAGGTCAAAAGCCCTTTAAATCATGAGTTTTCACATTTACCCTAACAAATTCTTAACCCTTAGTTTATCACGGTAGATTTCGATTTTCCAAAAAATTAAAAGTACATTTTAATTATTTCCCGATAGAAGTGCTTTTTTTCTAAGTTTGAAGTCAAAAGGACCAATAAATCGTGTTTCTCCATACAAACTGTTAACCCATTGTTGACCCCGTTAGCTTTTGATTTTCAAAAAAGTGAAAAACACGTGTCAAATTATTTCTCACTAAGAGTACTTTCACAAAGTTTGAACTCAGTGGCCCCATTAATTCATGTTTTTTACAGTTTCGCCATACAAACTTTTAACCGGTCGCTGACCCCGTCCGATTTTAATATTCGAAAAAAATTAAAAACACGTATCGAGTTATTTTACATTTGAAGTACTTTCACCAAGTTTGAAGTCAAAAGGCTCAAAAAAATTTGTTTCTCCATACATACTTTTAACCCGTCATTGATCCAGTTAGATTCGATTTTGAAAATAATGAGAAACGCGTGTCCAATTTTTTTATTTTTTTTATTTTTTCAAGTATATTTACAATTGTTGAAGTCAATAGGCCTATCGGTTCATGTCTTTTTGGAGTCTACCCTTAAACAAATCTTAACCCATTGTTGGTCCAGATAAATTTTGATTTTCGAAAAATTATAAAATACGTATCGAATTATTTTTGATTTAGAGTATTTTCAGGAAGTTCGAAATCAATATGTCTCTTAAATCACTTTTCTTCATACAACACTTTAACACATGTTTTGCCCCTTTAAACCCCGAATTTAAAAAAATCCCGTCTTAGCGGAGGTTCATTTTTCAAGATGTACCTACAGTTCAAATTTCATGTTTGTAGCTTCAGCGGTTTGGGCTGAGCGATGATGAATCAATCAATCAATCAGTTAGTCAGTCAGTCATGACAAACAATCTATGTATATAAAAATGGAGGCGGTACCAAGCCCCCTTGTGCAATGCTCACAACTTTTCTAGTCGAATTGTGCTACTAAGTGGAAAGTTCGTACCAAGTTTCGCTGATGTGTGTGTGTGTACTGCATAACTGTTGGATCATAAAAAATATGCCACGCCTCTTGACCAACGCGATCAAATCTCATCAGTAGAATGACACATCTATAAAACAACGGTAGACCAAATTTCAATGCTGTGCGACTTACAATTCCGAAGCTGAAGCTATTCCATATAAAAGATTTGAGTTGTATGGGCGGAGCCACGCCCTCTTGTTAAATACCCTCTGCCGAAAGATATGACTAAATGGTAGGTTCATACCAAGTTTCATTGATGTACGACTTACAGTTCTGCTAAAATATTGGGTCATAAAAAATGTGCCACGCCCCTTATCCAACGCCCATAAAATTTTAACAGTAGAATGCCACTTCTATGGGACGATGTCATATTAAATTTCAATGCTGTGCAGCTCACAATTCCGAAGCTATTCCACATAAAAGATTTGAGTTTTATGGGCGGTGCCACGCCTCCTTGTTAAATGTGCGCCCGATTCTCTCTGTAAAAAGATATGACTAAATGGTGGGTTCGTACTAAGTTTCATTGATGTAAGACTAACAGTTCCAAAATTACGCGGATAGTTTGGATCAAACAAATGTGCCACGCCCCTTGTCCAACGCCGATCAAATCTCACCAGTAGAATGACACATCTATGAGACGACGGTACACAAACTTTCAATGCTGTGTGGCTAACGATTCCGAAGCTATTCCATATAAAAGATTTGAGTTGTATAGGCGGTGCCACGCCCCCTTGTTAAATACCCGCCCCATTCTCTCTATCGAAAGATATGACTAAATGGTATTTTTATACCAAGTTTCATTGATGTGCGACTTACAGTTCTGCTGAAATATTGGGTCATAAAAAATGTGCCACGCCCCTTGTCCAGCGCCCATCAAATTTTAACAGTAGAATGACGCTTCTATGGGACGATGTCATACCAAATTTTAATTCTGTGCGACTTACAATTCCGAAGCTATTCCACTTAAAAGATTTGAGTTGTATGGGCGGTGCCACACCCCCTTGTCCAA
The DNA here is from genome assembly GCA_964056695.1 of Melieria picta. Lineage (NCBI taxonomy): Eukaryota > Metazoa > Arthropoda > Insecta > Diptera > Ulidiidae > Melieria > Melieria picta. The sequence goes on from OZ057398.1 coordinate 117,961,089, forward strand.
TACCCACCCCATTCACTCGGTCGAAGAACATGATTAAGTAGAAAGTTTGTACCAAATTTAATTGATGTGTGACTGATGGTTCCAAAGTTATTGTCTAAAAATGTATTCTTGTGGTGCCACGCCCCTTTTTCCCGACATTTCTTTTTTATAAACCTTCACGTAAACATTTTGAACAAACCCGCCGAAGGAAGTATTCAAGTTGGTCCAGTCGTTTTCGAGTTTTAAGCGAACGAACGAACCACGTTTCATTTTTATATATATAGATTTGATTTGATTTGATTTGATTTGATTTGATTTGATTTGATTTGATTTGATTTGATTTGATTTGATTTGATTTGATTTGATTTGATTTGATTTGATTTGATTTGATTTGATTTGATTTGATTTGATTTGATTTGATTTGATTTGATTTGATTTGATTTGATTTGATTTGATTTGATTTGATTTGATTTGATTTGATTTGATTTGATTTGATTTGATTTGATTTGATTTGATTTGATTTGATTTGATTTGATTTGATTTGATTTGATTTGATTTGATTTGATTTGATTTGATTTGATTTGATTTGATTTGATTTGATTTGATTTGATTTGATTTGATTTGATTTGATTTGATTTGATTTGATTTGATTTGATTTGATTTGATTTGATTTTATTTTATTTTATTTTATTTTATTTTATTTTATTTTATTTTATTTTATTTTATTTGATTTGATTTTATATATGATTTGATTTGATTTGATTTGATTTGATTTGATTTGATTTGATTTGATTTGATTTGATTTGATTTGATTTGATTTGATTTGATTTGATTTGATTTGATTTGATTTGATTTGATTTGATTTGATTTGATTTTATTTTATTTTATTTTATTTTATTTTATTTGATTTGATTTTATATATGATTTGATTTGATTTGATTTGATTTGATTTGATTTGATTTTATTTTTTTTTTATTTTATTTCATTTCATTTCATTTCATTTCATTTTATTTTATTGTATTTTATTTTATTTTATTTTATTTTATTTTATTTTATTTCATTTTACTTGGTTTGACTTGATTTGATTTGATTTATTTTTTTATTTATATTATCTGCAATGTAATAAAAAATTTATTAAACAATTTCAAACATACTCGTAGTTGCAAGACTACAAATCTTGATTGATAGGCCAAGTTAGCAGCGTCTAGCGGCTCTGTATGCTTTGTTGCATACGGCATAAAAGCGACAGCGGCCTCAATTTGCATTCGAAATACATTTCAATGCATCAAAATCACTCGGCCATGTTTCGATTCAAACATGGCCGAATGAATTTGCGAATTTGCAAATTAAATATTTTGTTGGAAATGTCTAAATTATTTAACCAAAAACTGCTGTCATCATTCGAACACTTCCGCCGCCGCTGCATTCTGCACTCGCGCGCAACTTTTGCAATGTCCAAATGATGCAATGTTGCAATTTTTCGCTTTTACAATACGACAAGCGATACGAACATGTTGACGGCAACAACTTGCCACCAAAATCGCTCGGATTGTTTTTAATTAACGCTGCTCGGACGCGCGCCGCAGCCACACTAAATCCGCTTTCGCGTGTGCTCGACTTGAAAATGGTTTATGATCTTCCGCGAGTGTAGTAATGCGAGCTTTTGACGCGAGTATTAAGTAATCAGGCAGCGAGAGTTTGATGTTCGATGACGCACGCAATGTCGATGCTGGCCACTGGGTGTGTCTGAGTGCCAATTTACGCGTGTCTCGCATCGAGTGGAATTGGCATTGACTTAAATATTTGCCGGCACGACACCTTTAACGATGCATTGTTTTCATTTTTTGTCGCTTAAAAAATTATCAACTAGGCTGGTAAACGCAGCTAAATAGCTAAGCGTTCAGGTCGTTTGGGTGCGAGCGATTTGATTAATTGCCGCACTGCCCCAATCGGACAGGCAAAGCTTGTTAGAAAGTGAACTGGGCCCAAAATCACTGAACTGGTGCTCGGTCCAGTCGTTGGCCGTGTTTGTTTGTTTTCTTTGTACAAGACATAAATTTCAACTTTTGCTTCTGCCATAAATAGTGTTGCTCACACGTATTGACGTGTTGGTCGCCGGCCGAGTTTTTCCACGCAGAATTTCGCTGGGCAGTCGGCGACTAATTGAATGCGGCTAACATCTGCATGCACTAAGCATTGGAATTTGCAAAGCACTTTAATTGTGTACAAAAGATGTGTTGATAGTGTTGATAATTGATTTTCGCCTCAAAAGCGATTTTAGCTTATGGCGAGCTTGACCTTTTGGCGAAAAATTGCATTGTACTCGCACACACATGCGAACTACATACAAACACACATTATGCTCGCATTAAAATAAATTCGGCATGGTTTCGGATACTGTTTTGCTTTGTGTTCATTTTTCGTATTTCCATATACGATTCCAGCTTGATGTGGTGTAGCTATTCGCTTTGATCTGGCGCTTCTAACAGGCAAATGAGGAGGCAGCTACATACATGAGCTATGGGATTACTACGCATTTGCAACGTTGTGGACCGAAATGAATTAATTGCAATAAAGTACACTCTAAAAAAATATGAGAGGAGTACAACATAAACTGTGTGTGTATGAATTATTATTTTTTATTTTTTTTTTTTTTCAAAAGGTTTTTTTTTTGCTTAAGTGCCAAGTGATGAACATGACTACAGTAAAACCTGCTAAAGTACTCTCCCCTCTTAAGTGCCTACACCGTTTAATTAATTTTATTTTATTTTTTTTATTTTATTTTATATTATTTTATTTTATTTTATTTTTTTATTTTGTTCTGTTTTTTTAATTTGTTTTGTTTTATTTTATTTGATTTAATTTTTTTTTTATTTTATTTTATTTTTTATCTTATTTTATTTTATTTTATTTTATTTTACTTTATTTTATTTTATTTTACTTTATTTTATTTTATTTTATTTTATTTTATTTTATTTTATTTTATTTTATTTTATTTTATTTTATTTTACTTTATTTCATTTTACTTTATTTTATTTTATTTTACTTTATTTTATTTTATTTTATTTTATTTTATTTTATTTTATTTTATTTTATTTTATTTTACTCTATTTTTTTTTAATTTAATTTTATTTTATTTTATTTCATTTTATTTTATTTTGTTTTATTTTATTTTATTTTATTTTAGTACTTCCCCTCTTAAGTGCCTACACCGTTTAACTAACCAACACTTATGGAAACTATGCGCTATATACGCTTAGTACTCAGTCCCTTAAGCACTTTTGATATAATCGATCACAGAAACTAATTGAGGGCTCAAGAGTCGCGAAGGGTCAGTCATTCGAATGATTGGGAAACACATGAAACTTTCAAGATCAAAAATTGTTAGCATATTTTCAGAAAGATCTTAAAATTTACTATAAAAAAGATCTTGTTTCACGCTTTTAGGTCGTGTAACATATGTGTACATATTTTCAAATTAAGCCCTTATATCAGAGACCTAAAATAATTATTATCCATATTTTTGGGAATAAAAAAATTGCCCTAATTTAAGAAATTTCTATAATTATTTCTTTATAATAATTATTCCCAATAAGAAATTTTGTACGTCTCCTATAACTATTATCATGTAATAAATATTTTTGAGTTGCATAATAACTCTAATAAGTAACAAGTATATTTTTCGTTGTCGATAATTATTATTTTGGGATTTTTGTTTTTTACATTGCTTCATAACTTTTATTTATGACTTTTTTAATTTACGTTACCGATAATTATTATTTTGAGAAATTTTTTTTTACGTTGCTTCATAACTTTTATTTATGATTTTTTTTCATTTACGTTGCCGATAACTATTATTTTGAAAACAAAATTTTTTACGTTGAATTACTACATTTTGGATATGAATTCATTTTTAATTGTTTTAAATTGGCAAACGGTAATTAAGTGCAGATACCTAATTTCCACCAGCAACTAAACAATTAAAAATCAATTCATACTCAAAATGTGGTAAGGCAACGTAAATACAAAAAATTCTTTCATAAAAGTTATGAAGCAAGGTAAAAAAATTGTCTTTCAAATAATAGTTATCGGTAACGTAAATAACAAAAAATCATAAAAAAAGTTATGAAGCAACGTAAAAAAAATTTTTTCAAAATAATAGTTATCGGTAACGTAAATAAAAAAAGTCATAAATAAAAGTTATGATGGAACGTAAACAAAAAAATCCCAAAAAAATAATTATCCAGAATGAAAAAAATATTTATTATTAATATTTATATATTATTAATTGTCGCAAATAATAATTATAATCAACAAATAAAATTTATGTTGCATTGTAATAGTTACATTGCAATTAATTTCTTAAAAAAATTATAATAATTAAGTCCCTGCCTTATATCATTTGTTGAAATGATAACTAATAAATTATTTGACTCCCAGTGGTTTGCCTATTGAGAAATAAAACGAACCATTTTTTATATTTTTCTTACTGAGTTGGAATGCACTTATCATAAAAATAACTACCACGTCTTAAAGGTCTAATAATAATTTCAGTTTTTAATTGAATTTTTAAATACTAAATTTTTGTATTTCAATTTTTTTTTTTTAGTGTACATAAGTTCAGTCCGTTCTCCAACTGACAGTCATGTTGACCTTTAAAGTAGTTAAAACATCTGAATGAACTTTTTAACACTTATTCAGCTTAATACCACACGTGGGCTTGGTTTGAATTTTTCACGAAAAGTCTAATATTTTAATTTTTCTTTCCCTCAGATCCGACTTTACGTCTCTGTGTGTTGGCCGTTTAATCAAAAGTTATAGTTTTTTTTAATACAATCTGCCGCAATTCTAATTATAATCCAAATAAAGTGCCCGGTTGTAGCAAAGTTGGATCCCATTTTGATGCACAAGAATGCACACCAACGTTTACAAACGTAGAAGAATTAGCCCTAATAAAATAAGGAAATGAAATTAAAAGTAAAAGTAAATAAAACCACTCAGTCTTTCGGTTTAGGATTTCATTTCGTTGTCTGGCAACAGTCTGATATGCAAAACAACTTGTGAAGAAGTTGCATTATTCAAATATTATTTAATAGAAATTTAAATAAAACTTCTATTAAGTTTAACTGGTAGCGAGTCATTAGAAGACAATAAATTCAAATACATAAAAACATTTATAAATATGCGCTCTTTTTTGTAGTAGAACTCTCCGGCTTTCCAAAAATTGATCTGTCCAGTTGATTTCTCAACAAAAAGCCCAGAAAATAGTCAAAAGCACGTCTCCACCAGCACTTCTATTAGTTTCTTTCGAGTGGTTCCTAAACCAGAAGAGATGGTTGTCTAAAATTTGCACTCATTTGTGTAGTACACCATTCTAGCTTTCCAAAAACGCATCGATCAGGTCGATAACTTGAGGGAAAACTTGAAAATTCAATGAAAGAATGTCAACATCAGTGTTTCTATCTTCTATCTATCTTTTATATTATCAAATTTTTATTGTACTAGGACAACTGACAATTTCTGGAGAAATTAAAATCTATTAACGAAACTTTAACCAATAATTTTGTGTTAATTGGCAAAAAACCAAAGTATTATTTGTTCAACTAACATTAAAAAGCATCAAACAATCTTGTAACTGTAAGACCTATAAGTGTATTAGACATGATTTAGTGTTATATAAAGATTCTTAGTAATGGAATATCTTGCGTTTTTTTTTAAACACATGAGCCAAAAAATTGTGGGGCTAGAGTGAGGTCAAATGGCATCGCATCGAGGTCAAAATTCACAAAAAAGTTGGTAAATTCCACAAATTGCACCACAGTTGCTTAGAAGTTGCTCTTAGAGAGTTAAAATCTATGACTGACCCCCACTAGTTTCTTCCACTGAATATTTCTTTCAAACATATTTATACCCTATCTCCAACCCTTAATGGGGCTCCCATACAAAATGATCGTTTTTATAAAATAGGCTCCAACTGATGCCAGGTTGCCCCCAGATGTGTCAAATGTTAGACCGACGCTCATTTATTTTCTCTTCCGAATGTTTCTTCCAAACTTATCTGCCCGCTATCTTTAAGTCTTAAGGGGGCTGCCATACAAAACAGGCCATTTCCTATGGAATTGACTCCCCACATGTAAAATTAGTAGTTAAATAAGTTAGAAAACATCTTATTTCGGAAACTACTGAACCGATTTGAATGATTTATTCAACGATTAGCAAAATTTTCGAGTAGAAAAAATACAAAATTTATTAAGATTCAGAAATTCACCACCAGAGGGCGTCTCCCATACAATCAGAGCTGTGAGGTTGTCAACTTTTGGGATTCTACGAAGCAAAAATCAAATTGTATTGTCGAAACCCCATTAACCTCCAAATTTAAAATATAAATGCAATCGTAATTAAGTGCTAATGAGAAATTATTTGATTTTTGTGGGAAAATGTGAATTTTTCATTCAGCCGTAAAAACTGTTTTCTATGTCACAAGACGTCATTATAGTCTCTGATGAGTTTCACGCCCCCTCCGACAGCATCGTTGGCCACATGTAATTTATGCACAATGTTTTCTACTTCCTGGTAACTCAATTATGCAACTGTTGGGACTTCTGTGTCAAAATCCCCACTCAATATCGAACTAGGAAAGATTGGGAAGAGATTCTGACAAAAGACAGTACAGGCTTTGAACATGTTGCAAAAGTCGCTAACTTCTCTGAGTATAATTTCAAAGTTTGCATAATAAAATCCTCAAAATATATTTGAACCCTCAATTCCATTTTCAAACCAAGGAAGTTAAAAATTTTAACATCATCGATGACGTGGAGTCTATCTGATTCTTTCGATTATTATTATTTTTAAACTTGCCATGTAAAAACTCACCGATAATTTATTAAATAAGAAGAAGATGATATTGAATTCAATGCATATTTTTCAAGAGTCTGACATTCTTCACGTTACCAGAGCTAAGAGGGCCTAAGAAGGTCTCTCTCTTTGACATTGTTAGCTCGACGGGCATTGCACGGCTCTGCAGGAACGCTGACTCCGTGGCCTGTGGGCAAGATTCCTAGCGAACCTGGCTTGCGCGCAAAAATTGAAATTCCAAATCTGCTCTCCTTTATCAAGAGGTCCAACTAATCCCGAACTGAGACTGATTGGTTAGCTCCAGAACCATTTAAGAAGGGATTCACAATGTGCCAATTTGGCCTCCGAGGGGAAGTGCTGTCTCTGTTTCGCCACACACATTTTCTAACCTAATCTAACCTACAATGTGATGGTTGAATTCTGCACCTTCGAACCTTTGTTTTGATAGCGGTTCATAAACCTAACTCAACAAACCTATGGAGAACAAAGGCCATGCTTACTCCAACCATCATTGTGGTACATGCGGCTTTGTGCATGAATTGGGTGACCTTAAACCAAATAAATTTGAACATTGGCAAGCTTCGGTTAGACTTTTGTCTAACCCAGTGTCGTCATCTCTTTTGGTATTTTTGTACGACTTACAGATTTGAAAAACTTTTTCTTAAACAAACAAATATATCCGTGTTTTGTAAATCATTCTTGTATGTAATTTTGAATTAATGGCAATTAACTTGGCATATATATTCCCGATATTTTATAATTGAACAAATCTCTGATTTCCATATTCCTTTGTTTCGTATGCGTCTGCCACTTTTTTCTGTAATTTTTTTGTATATAAATATTCCAAAATTCACACTAACGAAGCACATTTAATTTATTTAAATAATTTATTAAACTTTTGCTATGAATCTGCTTTCTTATTATTATTATTATTTGTTTTAATTTCTTTATATTTATATAATATAGAAAAAGTTGTTATTATACCGCACTGCACTTCCCAACCGCAACGTCAGTTATGTATTTTATTTGATAATTTGCACGTTTCTCTGTTGGCTATAACAAGTTTTACCGATATTCCGTTGACTGAAACGTCAGCGCCGCACAATGACCACGAAACGACTGTTTTTGACAATAGCGAACCGCGGCAGTTAAATTCGAAAAATTGCTGCCACACGCTAAAAATTCGGATGCAGTTTCTATCTGACATCCAAGAGAGAAAATGCCAACAAGTGAGACGAAACTATGGCCACACCAGTTTTGCCCACCCGAGTGTCGATGTTTCAGCGAAGAGCAGTCAAAATGTTTGTTTTTGAAACGAACTGGTCGAAATGGTTATTGGCTCACATGCATGAAGATGTTTTGTGTGAAGCGGCTTTTTGTTAGTAATTTTTATCTCTCGATATTAACGGAAATTAAAAATCGCAAACTTCAACATTTATAATTTTGGTTGCATTGCTTTGACATGAAAAATCATATAATAGCCTACAAAAACAAGCATTTGATTGCACTGACAAGAAAAGTTATGGTGTTGAAAATGTAAACGACTCCATAAAATATTTAATCGATGCTGATAAATAAAAAATATTGACTTATTGACTTGACTTGCTGTCAAATGAAATGAAATGAAATTGTATGAAAAGTGTTTGTTGTGTGGAAATGAAAAGCAAACTTGTTGCGGTCATCGTCACACGTGTGGATTGTCTGCAGATTCGTTGGCTGGCTGGTGTCTTGGAAGAAGTTGAAATATCATAAAGAGGGACAAGAGAAGTGTGCTGCTTTGAAAGCTATGTGTCAGTAAAACAAGTGAACCAATGTGGTGCGTGTAGACATGGACAAAGATATTTTCTCCTTAAACTAGTTTAAATGAAAATAACTTTTTGTTAAACACGACTGTCCACATTGCTTAGTGCGGTTTAGTTTGACATCTGTTTGTTTACAATCAATGAATCAATATTTTTATAATAAATATGTTTGCAATAAAAAGCCAGCAACTAGAACGAAAGTATTGTGAGCAGAATAATTATTTGATTTCAAATTTTGAAATTTATTAAATTTTTGTAGTGATATAAGAATAGACGCAATTTTTGGTTTCCTCGGTTAAAGCGAATTGCTGTTCGGCCGGGCCATGAGTTATTGGCCAAAATAAGTGGTAGTCGAAAGGAGCAATGTCCGGTGAATCTGGCGAGTGGGGTAGAACATTCCACTGAAGTGCCTCCAAAGTTGCCTGGATGATTTGTGAGAGAGAGAAATCAACACTTACCGCAGAAAGGCTGACATGGTTCGAGCACAAACAACATATTAGGTCTGTTTGGCAGAGAATAATTTGTACGAATTTGTACAAATTTGTACAAATTTTTACTGGATCCTGTTTGTTGACGCCAAATCTCCAGTAACGAGAGAGAAACTGAGAGCGTAAAGTGACAGTTCATTTCGTGAGAACCTGCAAGTTTTTACTGGAGAAATTTTGTCCAGTAACTTTTTGCCAGTAAGAAGAAGACCAAGAAAAACATATGACTGGCTGCCATATGATCGACTGCAAAGAAAAATAAATTTTGTAAACATTGGGAGGAAAATGCAACCGGCAAAGAAATTGTGCGTTCGCGAGTCTGCTGACCAACAACCGTCTTGCTCAGCTTTACCTGCTGCAGCTAAAAGGGAAGAATCGTAGATTGAGCCCAACGAACCGTTTGCCTTTTGCATTAAATTTCTATTTGAACTGAATTTTCCCTACCGCTTCAAACCTCAAATGAAACTTTAGTTCAGCTGTTTCGTTCTTTAACCCTCCTGTTTACACCCTTTTTACTGTGTATTGTGAGTGGGCCAAGTCCCAGTGGTGTACCCAAGAGTTAAAACATGCAAATTCTTACAAATTGCTGTTTGTTCACATTTTTGGATAGTTTCATTTTTGGGAGCGTAAGCTCGCTTACTCTCCTGATATTTTTTACTGGATAATTTTTACTGGAAATCTGGCCAAACAGACCTATTTTGTTTACACTTCAGCGAAATGACACATACTGCTTTTTTGTGGAAAATAATTACGTTTTAATATGATTACGGTTACAAGGTAGTTACAATGCAATTTAATGCTATGTTCATCAAAATTTGTAAATCCCTCAAAACTTATTTGTACCATCAATAACATACAACTTTGGTTTTCCTCATGACTCCACAATGACTCTTTTGATTTTTAGTGGGAAGTTCGAAAAAAAAATTGTAAGCCTTGTCAAATAAAAAAAAATTTTAAAAAATTGAATTCAAAATTTAACTAAAAATTAAATTAAATTTAAAAATTAAACCTTTTCGACCCATTTGGAGCAAAAACTCCCATCAATTTTTTGAATGAACTCTCTGAGACATTATATCCCAAATTTGCAAACCCAACGATTAGTGCTATAAACACTGACCCTGTATCTATTTGCAGAGCTACTCGATTTAAACTACGAGTAGATATGAAAGTATTATAGAACTTCTGGATCAATCACAAATTTCAATCAATTTTATTTAACGTGTGGAGAAGGAAACTCCTCGAACTTTAAACAATTAATCACTTGCCAGGTAAGAGGATTTTAACCACCATGAGATTTATCTCCCTCTCTCTCTCAAGCGTTCTCAGCTCGGTGAACTCCTTCAAGTCCCTCTTACTGAGATATTCGAATTACGCAGTGTGAGGAATATCTGGGACGATTCCAGCTTTAACTCTTTGTCCTTTCAACTTACACCTGGGTTACCACTGATATCTGATTTTTCACTCTACTCTCTGCCACGAAGCAGGAGTCCTAACTAGTCGTAGATCACTTTATTAATCGCAAACTGGTCGACCCCCCCGCCCCGATTTGTCATTGAAACATAATATTTCATATTGAGAAATGGCGAGTGGGCTGATTTTGACATCGGAATGCGACATTTGTTCATATTGCATTCATTGCTTCATTTGATCATTTCGAAAATGTATTTTCCTTTTAAAATAAAAACGATTTTTTCCTTGTTGCGGAATACATTAATCAGTCAAATGTAAATAGTAAAATAAATTTGATTAAATTTAAGTTAAAAGACCAATTTTGTCAATTCGACTTAAGAGTTTGTAGTAAACTTGTTTACTTTACTTCAGAATTGTTTACTTGTTGAGCTGCAGTATATTTCAATTTGAGGACCAAAATATTTACTGATATTTGAGAATTGATGCATAAATAAATGCGTTGGTAACCCTCTTCACGGTCACACAATTCAAATAAACCGGTGTTGTTTAGTCTATGCACACACCACAACCAGTGCTTTTCAAACTTTGCACAAAGCTTTCAATTAAACTTTTACCTCGTATCAAAGTAAACGTCGAAAACATGTACGCTTTTTATTGGCTGTTGACTTGGTTTGAAATTCGAAAATGTTGCAGCAACATTTGAAAGCAACTTTGAAGGAACATGTTGCTATTGAGTTATGAATTGCTATTGCTTTCAGCTGCTTGTGCGACTATCTTTCAAGAAGATGTCTATACTATTTACAATCAAAATTTATTTATCTACAAGGGCAGATTTTTGAATATAAAAATTCACAAGTTTGGTTGAAAAATTACAACTTTGAGAATTTTCCAAGCGTCTTCAATAAAAATAAAATTCAGTCAACTCTGTTTGTATCACCGGTAGCAAAGTTGTTACTACGCACGATGGGCCCAAATCATTTTAAGGGCGCCACATTTACTAGAAAACTGAGCAGCGAGTCAAACAAAGCAACCAGTGGTGCACAAAGTCTTTCATTTTGTGATTACATTCACAACTGTTGAGCCCAATAACAATTGAAACCAGATTTGTATGCGAAAATGTTTAGATTAGGTTAGGTGAACGTTGCTGTCTGGGCATGGGACTTGCCGGGAGACGCATATAGGCCGCGAAATGGGCCCGTTGTGAGAACCGAAAATGTTTGCAATAAAAATATATAAAGATATAAGGAAAGGCAGCATGTGCATTGCTGTTATTCGAAAAGCTCAAATTAAATTACAAAATTGTTGCACTTGTGGCAACCCTATGTAACTGAGCACTGGCACTGGGCCCACCGTAATTAGGGCCTGTGTGCAGAAACCACACCGCTGCTGGCTGACTGAATTTTTTTCATTTACATGAATTCAATTTTTCAATTTGATTTTCAAAAAGTTGCCTTCAATTTTTATGGGCGCCTGGACAAAAATTCGTTTTTCTTTACATATTAATTTGAATTTGAATTTTTGAAAAGAAGAGAAAAAATTTTTCTTTCCACACTCGAGAATACAAAGTGTTTTTACAATATTTACAGAGCGTCAGTTACATGAAATGCAACGAACTGTTTTATTTTCATATTTTTTTTTGTAAATATTTTTCATATTCAATGTTTTATTGTCAATATTACAAATTATGAGACTAAGTACAATGAGTGTAAATGAAGTACAACTAGAATTACAATTATCAGCTTAAAGTACACGTGACTGCAGTCCAAGTGGCAGGACAAGTGAAAATTATTCGGCGGAATCGGTAAAAGACTTAAAAATAATTTTAAAAAAAAACAGCAACTGTAGTTTATGTAACTAACTGTACCATATTATATACATATAAATATATAGTTAATGTATGTACTGATGCGTTGTCAGTTCGTTGTTTCAGTCATTTTAAGGAAATTTAAAGACTTCAACCTTCGTCTGTGAAAATGTTTAGTCAGCCAAAGAGCCACCCAGTGCTTACTTACATAGTGCACAGCTCCTGTCTACATACGGACGCACATATTGGCTTTCGGCGAAGTATAAACTACGCTTTCAACTCAGCGCCTTGCACAACAAACAGTCAATACTTCAGGCGGTGCAGCGTTTCCCGGCATTCGACATTCAGTTGCTCGCCTGGCCTAGCGGCTTTTTAGTTCGTGGGCGTGATGTCAGGAACATTGGTCGACGTTGTGTTCATGGATTGCAGCTCGGTGTTGCGCTTCCTCAGCTTCAGCATGTGGCGCGGGCGGAGCAGCTTCAGCCAGGCCTTGCGCACCGCTTCGTCCAGCAGCACAAAGTAGACGAAGAGCACCAGACCCTGCATGGTGGCTGTCAAGCAGAAGAGATACGAGAACACCAGGCCCGCGTGCATGTAGGCGAGAATGCCGAAAATCCACGACAGGCCCAGTAGGAAGAACAGCAGCACCGATAGGCGTATCTGCTTGGCAATCATCAGCCGCTCGGTGCGATTTATCGCATGGCCTAGCGAGCGCGAAATGCTGTAGAAAATATAGACGAAGATGCACAGATTGGCGCACACAATGAATGCGACCGGCATCACGATGCCGAACGTGAGCGCCGAGCCGGACGGATAGCAGATGCCGATCTCCTGCTGCAGCTCGTACTCGCTGGGTATGTACGATTCGGGCGCGATCAGCACCACCAGCAGCGTGGGCAGCAGCGGCACGCCCCAGGCCACCAGCGCGGCCTTGAGTATGTAGCGGCGCGGCCGCTCGATGCCGATGACGGTGACGTAGCGCTGGAACTGCAGCAGCGCCACAATCAGCATCCAGCAGAAGAGCACCAGGATGGTGTACTGCATGAGGGCGCCGATTGCAATGCAGTCGTTGTAGTGCCGGTACTCGATGAGGTGTTCGGTCAGGTCGTCCGTGTTGACAAAGACGAAGAGGAACATTTGCAGCGTGAGCGCGAGACACAGGTGCAGCAGTAGCTTGGTGGAGGCGAGCGCGCGCCACGAGCGCAGCACCGCCGCTGTCAGCCAGATGCCCAGCAGGCCGAGCAGCGACAGCGAGCAGCCGACCAGCGAAATCACGTCCAGTACGCGCTCGTGCACCGGCGTGACGAGCACATCGCCGCTCGGATCGTACTGTTTGTAGCTGCCGCCCAGCAGGAACGAGAATTGCGTGAGGTGCGGCGTGCCGCACTGAATGACCGGCACGCGCAGCACACTGACGCCCGTAATGTCGGTGGTCACGTCGGTGGTGACCCAGGTCGAGTAGTTCCAGTAGCCGCAGCCCGAGTTGATTGTCGACATTGTCAAGTTGACGTGATGGTTGCGCAGCATGAAGGGCAGGTTTTGTGGAAATTTTTCTGAAAATGAAAGGAAATGTGGGCAGTTGACAAAAGATTAGAGGTTGTGCTGCGCTAATTCTCATGGCATAACCCTGGAACGGTCAATTGTTAACTGCTTGGAGGTCTTCAATTCGAAACCCTACAAAGTTGTCAAGTTTTCGGTCGGTCGGAGTTTTACTTGGTTAGGCACAAAATAGATAGAAGATACATATAAGGTGTGACAATTAAGTAATGAGACTGATTCCATAAAAACCGTAAGTATATTTAAAAATTATTCTACAACTCTGCCATCCCCTTCAAAGTAGTCCCCTTTGGCAGCTATACAACGATTCCAGCGCGTTTTCCATGCTTCGTAACATTTCTGGAACGCGTCGACTGGGATGTCCGCGAGTACCCTCGTCACGGCCGCCTGGATGTCCGTAATCGACTCAAAATGGGTTCCTTTGACCACCGAACAAAAAAGTCACAGGGTGACATATCGCGCGAATAAGGCGGCTGTTGCAACACGGCGATCCCTTTAGAGGCGAAATACTGGGACACGTTGAGGGCGGTGTGGCACGGCGCGTTGTCGTGATGAAGGATCCAGTTACGAGCGATGTCTGGGCGCACCCTGTTGACTCGTTTTCGCAATCTTTCGACTAAGAGCACTATCACCATGCACTTTTACAATTTTAGCGTACGTTTCCGAAGCTGTTTCGCCCAATCTGGCGCAAAATTTTATCGCGACGCGTTGCTCTTGATTTCGTTTCTCCATTTTCGTGACGAGCACCACCAACACACGTCTACTCAACACGACACAGCAGGCGAACTAAACAAGCTAGAGCGATGGTAAATATATCAATGGAGAGGGAAAGGATGCCGGGGAAGGGGAAGGGAATTTCAAGGACGCAGGTTTACCACAAGCGCGGCAATAAAATCAGTCTCATTACTTAATTGTCCCACCTCGTATGTGTGTTTTAAGTCGTAAGGTGATTTATCCGCCTTTGACTGACTTAACTTCTTTCGCTGAAATCGGTCTGAATGCCTTCACACACATTCAAACTCACCTGTAAATCCCGGTATGGAAATGGACAAAATCCAGCTGAACGGTTTGCGCTTCCGTACGGGCGAAGGCTCCACGAAGAGTGCATCGTGCGCGTAGACCTTCAACACCAGCACCGGCGTCTTGCCGGCCATTTGACCCGCCACGTAATGCCACAGTTCCGTGGGCAGAAAGGCTGCCACCTCCAAGTCAGCCTCCTGCATCACATCCTGCGCCGATTCGTGCATGTAGACAAAACGATAGCTGAACCCTGGCAGCGTGGCTTGCATGAGTGTGCGGTGCGTAGCCGTCGAGCTGCCATGTTGCGTGCTGAGTGCGAATATGGCAATCCCCGTAATGTTGGTGCACTTGGGATTCACATAGAAGACGCTCACATTGGCCGAAAGTTGCACGCGAACGCCAATGCTCATCAGATCCACAATCTGTACCGCATTGTGTATGCGACTGTTGTTGGTCAGCTGGCTGGCAATAGCCGTCGCCGACGCACCGGGCCTTGCCGTTCGCAAAGCGAGCAGCGACAGACCGCAACGCGACGACGGCACCTGTGCCGCGGCCACAGCGTCCAGATACGATTCGAACGTGTCCAGCAGCGAATTGGTGGCATTCAGGTCGGCGGAGAGACGCAGCACATTGGTGTCGGCCGCCATCAGCGTGTTGCATATGCTGACCATGTCCGAGGTCAGGTCGGTGTCCAGCGCTTGAGCGGTCAGCTCGTGCAGTATCTGCGTGGTGAGGTGCACATCGGCGGGCAGTACCCGGTACTTGGGTTCGCTCAGCAGGCCGTACAGTTGCGTTGTGACGTTGATGCGTGCGCGGCTGTCGTTCAGCCGGCGCTGACCGCGCACAATGTCGCCGTGCAGATTGTTCAGCTTGGTGCTGAGCTGACAGCTGCGCGACGGCTTTATGCACGATTTGCGCGGCCACTGCGAGATGTCCTCCCATTCGGCACGCTGCGACTCGTCGTTGTAGCGGCAGAGGCGCGTCAGCGGCAGCCCGTTCGGCAGCAGACACACTGTCTGCAGGCCCATACGCTGGCCGACCTGTGCCCGCTGCCACATGTTGAACATTTCCAGCTGCTCGTCCTCGGCCACGACGAGGTCGTGCAGGAACTCCTCTGGCTCGCAGAACAGATGAGCGGAGTGTGCGTCATAGTCGACCGTCGTTGTGGTGCGCTGCGTGGTGGTGTTGCTGTGCGCATTGAGCTGCGTTCCGTTCTTCCTCGCGAGCGCATCCGGCGGCAGTATCGAGTCCAATACGTTTCGAATTTCTTCGATCCCCTTTTTCGTCTCAGCGCTGGTGTCGTTGGCGCTGCTGGTGCCGCCAATCCAGCAGCCAATTGCGCCGACCAGCAGCCAGTAGTTGCACAAATTCATCGCTTGCCAACTCGCCACTGCTCCACACTACACTGACAGCGTTACCGATCGCGGAATGTGCTCGCTTAGCATTTTTCGCGGTCGCAATCTGACGTGCTCAATGGTTCGACGCTAACTGAACGCCGATTGCGAGCATTGCACTCATTGCGAGTGTCTTTGGGAGCGCTGGCCGCTGCTGACTGGGCTGAAGGCGCGCAAGTTGCCAATTTGGCTGAACTAAACTGACTGAGCTGTGTTTCTTTGCGACCATACAACATCTGCATCGGTGGTTAGTGTGTGTGTGTGTGTGTGTGTCGCAACTATAAAACGGTTTGCTTAACATGGAAAGTGCTGGCTCGTCATCGATCGATTCTTGCTTTACACCTTTCCAACCGTAACAAGCAATGATTCAAGAAAAGGGAAGTGACTGCTAAAACGTTTGCAAACGAACATACAAACCTGTGTTTGGTAATCAAAGATTTAATAGTACAAGCATTCATATATAAAAAAGCATGGTTTGATAAGGACCACCCGAAGTATATACAATCCAATGACGAAAGAAATTGTGAAAGCAGATTTCTATTAAGAAAACAATGTTTTGATATTCGAGAATAATAAAATAATGGAAGAACAAACAGTTGTCAAAAGCCATGTAACTTTAAATAATACACCCAGAAGTAGGTTGGGTTCACCTGCTTTTGCTTGAAAAAAATTTGAACAAACTTCTGTGGAATTGAGTTTAGTGAGAATTGCAACTTTTTTGCAAGTTAGAAATAGACAGCATGGAGAGGGGAAACAAACTTGGAAACAAACAATGGATGAAGTTATAAACGTATGGAAAAATTAATTGTTTAAATAGACAGAAGAAAAGGTAGACAAGGGGACATGTGGCTGTATGGAAAAATAGATGGATGAAGAAATGGAAAAAAGTCAGATACGAAATCTTATATAGAAAAACGAGTAAATGTATGAGCAGGTGGAATAAATGCACAGATGGGCGGGCGAACCGATAGATGAAGTCATAAATCTATAAGAAAATGAATTGAATAAGTGAACAGATGAAAAGAAATACAAGCGACATCTGGTTAAATGGAGAAATAGATGAAGAGATGGGGAAGAGATAAAAAACTTATATATAGTATATATAGTTGTAAGTAGATATATGAGCAGGTGGAATAAAAATACAGATGGGCGAGCGAACCGATAGATGAAGTCATAAATCTATAAGAAAATGGATTGAATAAGTGCACAGATGAAAAGAGAGACAAGGGACATCTGGCTGAATGGAGAAATGGATGGAGAGATGGGGAAGAGAGTCGAAATCTTATGCGCAGGTGGTATAAATACAAAGATGGGCGAGCAAATCGAAAGATGAAATAATAATTCCATGAAAAAATGGACTGGTTAAGTGGACAGATGAAAAGAACGACAAGGGACATCTGGTTGAATGAATAAATGCATGTGATGTGATGGGATGTGATGTGGTGTGATGTGATGTGATGTGGTGTGATGTGATGTGATGTGATGTGATGTGATGTGATGTGATGTAATGTGATGTGATGTCATGTGATGTGATGTAATGTGATGTGATGTGATGTGATGTGATGTGATGTGATGTGATGTGATGTGATGTGATGTGATGTGATGTGATGTGATGTGATGTGATGTGATGTGATGTGATGTGATATGAAGGAGGGCAGGAAAGCTACAAGCCTTCCATACCACTCATTTGGACCATTGTACTATGCCCATGAGGGATAGGGGAGAGGAGGAGAGTGTATCACATATAACGATAGAAGTAGATGAGTGTTTAACCAGCCCGAGCTGAAGCCCGAAGGATTCGAACCTAGGGCCTCGGTATGAGAAGCCAACGCGCTGCCAACTGGATTATCGAGGCCGGCAGATAAATGCATAGAGAGAATGAGAAGAGATACGAATATTTTTTGCCAGGTGGAATAAATACACAGAGGGCTAAACGAACCGATAGATAGAAGTACAGATGAGAGGACAGATACTACAATAAAGAAACTGAGATCCAGCTGAGTAGTAAAATCAGACATGGGGGTTTTGCACTAAAATCCACTACCACTACGACTACGAGGTCTGCTGGGACATTTTCCACTACCACTAAATACATTTAGTGATAGCTGAATTTTTTCCGAAACTGAAAAGTCATCTAAACTGAAAAGTTTCTTACAATCCATTAGAAATCGATGTAATGATGTTGAAAAAATTTGTAAAATTAGACAAAAGTTTGCTCTATTTATTTCTATCAGAGTAGAACTGATTGCAACCACTGGCGGGCACTATAGCCCTTCCTTTCCTTGAAAAAATCGCCCGATTTGTACTCTTCTTGAGTTGAACCTCCATTCGGCAGTTGGTCGGAGTCATCACTGGACACTGAGCCATTGGATCGATGCTTCTCAAATGACGCTTCTCGTCCAGTGATGTTTGCAAAAGCTGACTTCTCTGAAGAAGATGTAGAAACCATACAACACTTTCTGTGCCACTGCCCGGCTCTGCAGGAACGTCTACTCTAAATACCATCTCTGGGGTTAAGATTCCTGAGGCGTCTGGCTAGTGCGGCGATCGCGGATCTGCTATCCTTTAGTAAGAGCTCGAACTAGTTTGCCACGGATTGAGACCATTGGATAGCTCCAGAGAGATATAAGACGGGATTCACAATGAGCCATTTCTTTCTTTATTTGATTCTTTATTTTTGCTGCAGATTCCTTTATGGTACTGTCCTTGCAGCTATTTTGAATGTTTCGAAAGAAACGTTCCCGATTCTCATTTGTGCATTTTTACTTTGAAAAAAGTAAGACAGAAATTTCGTTCTCCTTGAGGGAAGTGAAGACCAGGTATGACAGTTCCATAAAGAAGCGATCAGGCACAGCATCGGGGAACGTTTTGTAGGATTTTTGAACGAGCGACAATTTTTGATATTTAATTTAACTTTCAAATTACAATTTAATTTTAATAATAATTTAAATGAATAGTAATTAATAAAGAAACAACAACAAGCATTCATTGATCGAATACGGAAGTTGCATTTCCATAAATATTCTTCATAAATTGTAAACAAACTACACATTAATATAATACAAAAATATGCATTTGCTTTATTTTCTTTGAAATAATCAATGTTGTTTTTGTAAATGAACATTTCAAATGATTCATGCAAAAATTTGCAGTACAATCGTTTATTGTTGACTTGATTACAAAATTCGATTGTACAAATAAAGACAACCGACAGAATAGCTGCACAATATTTCTAATGCGCAAATTCTGAATCAGTTAAATTGTTGCAAAAAATATATAAATAAGTAAATATTTTGTTGAAATAAATCAAATATTCGACAGACAACGCAACAGTAACCAAAGAGCGTGTCAAAACGACAAAATGCTGCTTGCATTCGTCGAGCAAATTTATTACAATAACAAGAAATAAAATATGCATGTAAATATAAACAAACACACGTACAGACAACACGATGAACGAATTAAGTCTTCAATTACGAGTCGGTATGTAGAAATATTGAATATTATATTATTACATATACTTATTGATATTTTGAAGTAGCTGGCGGCGAGTACTCGAGACCGACAAGCACTCAGCACCAGCCAGAAGTTGAGCCCGAATTCGAAGTGTTTGAAGTTGAAGCCATCGCTTCAACGATTGCATAACCAAATAAAAATACGCAGCTGATGTTATTAGTTGGCTTAGATATGCTTAATCAAGTGCACTTCTTTTAAATGTTTAAGATTTTGCCATACAATTTTAAATGCTTGTAGAAGTAGTCAGTGATTTTGCTAAAACTTGACTTGTAGTACACAAAAATGCTTCTAAAACACTCAATTTTATTACAAAGAAACGCCATTGAGCTGTCTTCCCCTGCTATGATGCAACCCACATTTCATTGATAGCCACTATCGGTGCTGACATATCTAGGAATTCTCACGTTCAGCTATAAGTAACTTGCACACTTCTGTCTCAAATGCAAACATTACGCTATGTTTTTACGATACTTTTTATTAGGAATGCCGTTTGTAGCGTGACAACTATGAGTCAGTCATAGAGTCTGTGCAAAAAGTATATGGAAATTATGATTTAAAAGACACCACAAGTAAAGTCGCAAAGTGTGTCTTCGCTGCATTGAGTCATCATGTGAAATTTGAGCGCCAGCTGTCACTCGATGTGCTGAGATCAGCTGCTTTTAAATATCACACTTTTTATTAAGTTCAGCTTGGTATGGAAATGTTTGAGCAAAAACTTAATGAATGCATCAATCTAATTCACCTCATATGGCTCCATCTTAATTTTGTGCAGTGTCCGAAGATAAAATGATAGCTTCGCGCATGACACTTTGAGATGATTGCGTCACTTTGATTGATGACTTGAAAGGAAACTCGCAGAAGAATTACAATTACAATTACCAGGGAAAAGATTTTGGTGGAAATTGCCTTTTTTGTTTGCTGCTAGATAGAGCATTTCTGATTGAAAATGAGCACGAATTAGGTCCTCCTGATTAGAAATATACCACTTTTATTTTGCCTTTTTTTGCCTTAAAAAGGCAGTTTGCCTTTTTCATCCACAAATGCCTTTTTTAGTGCCTATTTTACCTATAAATGCCACAAAATGCCTTTTTCAAGATTTGTCGAGCGCCTTTTTATTTTTCTTTCGTTTTTAATATTTTCCCCCTTTTGTTTCGCAAAAATACCTTGAAACTAAAAAAAAATTAAGTGGCAATTTCGTTAACTTATCGATGTTTTTACATTGATTTGATCATTCCTAAGCCGTTATTTTTTGTTGTGCAGTGGAAAATGTAAAGAAAAAAACATGCCAAAATCAAAAACTTCGGTTAGTGCAAACCTAAAACCTTGAAAACTTTGATGTTCCTTTTCTTTTACAAAAAACGAGGTATAAATATTGTATGTTGCATACGTCAGATGAAATAAAATTATTAAAAAAATACATACCGTTTCCCTTTTTTTTTAGATTTTCTAGTATTTTTTCTTATTTTTAAATGCCTATTTTTGCCTTTTTAACAGTTTTTAATGCCCTATTTTGCCTTTTTAGGCAGTTTTTATTGCCTTTGCTATTTTATTTTGCCTTTTTTATAGGTTTTAAGGTCCTCAAAATCCTTTCCCTGACAATTACAATTATCCAAAATGTATTAGAAATTACGATTAGATGAAACGCAGTCTTAGCTTTAGCTACTTTAGACACCTAACAGATAAATGTTTATAATATAAAAATTTTCATGTATAATGTGAAAATTCCGCCCTATTTTAACACAGACTGTAGTCGCTTGAAAACAAATTTAAAGTAAAACTGTCTCTCATACTTATGCCAACTGCTCAGCGAGCGTTATTTAATCTTATCAGTAATTTCAGCGGATTTGATGGCACATTAACTCACTCAATTGTGCCGCAAATTGTTGGCATAAAAAGGTGCACGCGCGTCGGCTGTTAATACGTTTGAACTTATAATAAACAAACTTGCAGCACACATTGATTTTTACATATAAGTTTTAATATATGTAACTATGTATGTATATGTAAACAATGCCAATATTACGTATTAAGTGTGAGTTTTATGGGCGGAAAAGTCGCTTTAATGTGTGAGCGTAATTTTGTAAGTTGTAATTTGGCGCTCACCCAATGCCGTCACAATGTTTACAAACTGTCATACATACATATACATACATGTACAGTATTCTTTGCATATGAGAAAATTGTAAAGAAGGAAGGTAATGAGTGCTTATAAGTGATAGTTTTGCAATGTAATGACAGCACTGAGAATGCAGAGAAAAATCATAGTTTTTTGTTCACCCAAAGGTGAGTGAAATTTGTTCAAAGGACTTAAAGCTGACAAATTTTTGTACATATAAATGATTATCTCTGAAAGAATAAAACCTTCTCGCATACTGATAAAATTGTTCGTGAAATTTTTATCTAATTAGAAGCGAGTGAAAAGGTTTTAAGAAACTGAAAGCTGAGAGCTTACAACGGGCACGCGGTGAACTGATAGGAGCAAAGTTTGCTGAACGCATAGGTATACAAAAGATATAACAGGTAAATATTTCACGGCGGTAATTTTATTGAAATTTCCAATTAATTTTACTCCCAATGAATATTCATAATTGCAGATAATGTTGAACAAATTGTGTTTATAAAACTTTTATACAACATTTTGGGGTTTTGAAGGGAAGGAAGATGGAAAACTTGATACCGACGCTTGAAGCAGCAACGTGCAAATTATGAAATCAATGATAGTTAAATTGATGAAATTTAATAAATTTCTGAAAACATAATTCAATATAAAGTAAAATTTCCTCAAAATGAAAATATTAAGTCCTCAATAAAAGTGAAGAATTTAATTTAAAAATAAAACACATATTTACGGAGCTAATATTTATTTGCATTGTAACATAGACATTTACCGATTTAGTATTGAATGAATTTGATCACACGTTCTTGTTCCTATTCGATTCTCAAAGACATTTTCACAAAGATGTGGCTCCATCTCACCAATGATGCGTTGGACCTCAGCCTTGACTTCAGGAACTGTTTGTGGCATACTCGCATAGATCAAAGATTTCACAAAATCCCAAAGAAAGAAATGACATTGGAATTTTGGAAGATGATTCGGTTTGGAAATCGTTGCTCCAATAAATCGACTGTTTTCATAATTTTTTTAATCCATTTTTTATAATCGAAACAATCGCAGACGTCTACTGTCCAACTTCTAACTTTTCATTTGCACAGAAAAAATCTTAGAACATTCAAATCGTGCACTTTTATTGGTACACCCTATATTTAAGAATTTGAATATCTATTGAGATCAAATTGGGTTCTTACTTATATCAATTATTGTTCATAGTGTTGCGAAGAAATGCTCTCTAGCGTCTCATTTATTCATTCGTTTATTAATTTTTTTAAATTATTCATTCATTCATATATACATTCATTTATTTATTCATTCAATTATTTATTCATAAATTTTTTAACTCATTCACTCATTGATACATTCATTGATTCGTTTATTCATTAATTTATTAATTCATTTATTTATTCATTCAATTATATATTTATTAATTTTTTAATTTATTCACTCATTGATACATTAATTGATTCATTTATTCATTAATTTATTAATTCATTTATTTATGCATTCAACTATTTATTAGTTATTAATTATTTTATAAATTAATTAATTCATTCATTTACTTACTTATTCATAATTTTTTTAATTCATTTACTCATTGATACACTTATTTATTTATTTATTTATTTATTTATTTATTTATTAATTATTACTTATTAGTTATTTTATAAATTAATTAATTCATTAATTTACTAACTTATTCATGAATTTTTTAATTCATTTACTCATTGATACACATATTTTTTTATTTATTAATTCATTTATTTATTTATTTAGTTATTTATTCATCCATTCATTAATTCATTTTTTATTTATTTAATTCTTCATTCGTAATTCATTCATTAATTCATTCAAACATTTATTTATTTATTTATTCATTCATTAATTCATTTCTTATTTATTTAATTCTACATTCGTTTTTTAATCATTCATTTATTCATTCATTTCATACATTTCAACACTCACTCATTAATACACTAATTCAATTATTTATTCATTCATAGATTAATTCACTTATTCATTCATTCATTCATCCATTCATTCAATCATTAAAACATTTATTTTGTTATTCATTTATTCATATACTCATTAATTTATTCATTCATTCATTTATTTTAAGCAATTTAATGAATTAAGTATCATTCATTTATTCGTTCAATAAATAATTAATGTGTTTATTAACTCATTCATTATTAACAACATTCATACATTCATTCAATTGTTCATTCATACATTCATTCATTTATTCCATCATACATTCATTCAATTGTTCATTCTTTTATTCATGCATTCAATAATTTTTGCATTCAATTGTTAATTAATTCGTTCATTTATTCATTCATTCATTCTTTTCTTCATTTATTCATAAATTCATATACGAATTAATTTACACATTCATTCAAGAAAACATTCATTCGCTCATTTATTCATTCAATAAATCATTCATTCAATCATTCATTCATTCAATAAATCATTCATTCAATCATTTATTCATTCAATAAATCATTCATTCAATCATTTATTCATTCAATAAATCATTCATTCAATCATTCAATCATTCATTCGTTCAGGAAATCATTCATTCAATCATTTATTCATTCAATAAATCATTCATTCAATCATTCATTCATTTTAGTTAAATCGTTTTTAATGAATGGATTTTAAATATAATATAAAAGAGGAGAATTGACAACAAGTCACAGTTCAATACTAATTATTGTGGAACCATGTTAAGTACTTTTGAAATTGCTTCAAGAATATATTACTAGCAAAAACTATGTTTTGATTCCTTCTTGTATATTAGTCAAATCGGCTGCTTTCATTCATGATCAGTGCCATCATTCAAATCTATTTGTCCTGCTCTTTTGAGTTTCTTCATTTTATTCTCATCTCTTAAACTTTTTCACTGTTTTACCTGCCAGTTTCTTGCTTTCAGGGTATTCTTCAGGGTCATTCTTCAGGTCATTGCCTTCAACTTATTATTTCCTATCTTTCATATTGCATCTTTTTGTGTCTCTTTGTTAGTTTCTAGATCAGTTTTATCCCTGTTATCCTTACGTAACACACCACTTCTCCATATTTGTGTCTGTCCTCTATTTAAATTACTCCACTTTAGTCATTTCTGTTTCATCTCTAATAATAATAATTAATAATAATAATAATTTCATAATTTATGTTTTATCTCTATCCAACTAAATTTCTTTGTCTTAGGAATTTATTCTAGTAAGTTAGATAGTTTTCTGAAGCAATTCTTACATTCGCTTTCGACAGTCTTTGTAGAGATTATATTCTTCCAAAAAGAACCTGCTCTGTATTATTGTAATTTTTATTTTCTGTCATAAAATCAAAGAAATGTTCGGTTATACATTTTTCTTCATACATAGATATATCAAGTATATTTCAAGAGTTTGGAATAAATCGATGACTTGAAAAATTGAAAATGGTTGGGTTTTCATTAGCAAATACTAAGCTTTTGGCCGCTTTTAATAGCCTCCAACACCGCTACTCTCATTTTTTCTTTATCTACTTGGAATTCTTTATCGTCCTCATGTATTTAGTAAAAAAATAAATAAGCTTGCCCCGTTCAAAAATTTAAAAATAATTAAATCAAAATTAAAAATAAGTGAACCTAAGTAAATTACATATAATTCATGGGGCATACTCCATTATGCAAGTTTATCAATCCGCTTCCACTGACCTAAACCTCCCACTTTTTTCGCTTCCAAAGGCGATTTTATTGCGATTCAATGCTTCATTGCGTTATACACAAATTTTCATTTCGAACTAAGTAAATTGAAAATTCATTCATTCGTTTTTAAATATTATATTTTCACAATTATTTAATTCATTTCATTTCTATTGCAAAGAAACTACATCACAAACAAGCGGCAAGCATCGTTGTTATGCAAAAAAAAATAATAAATTCTTCCCGTTCAAACGAATGGGCAAAAAAAAGCTATAAATTTGTTAAAATTTTGTACAATTTTAGAAGAACGCACGCGGCGGAATGTAGCCGTTGGTGGGCGGTGCCAAATATTGGCGATTCACATTGGTGGAAGCGGTCTCGACACCTCCAACTCCACCACCACCCAGACTGATCACGTTGCCGCCGCCGTACTGCTGCACGATCTGCTGCTGCTTTTGGATGCTCTCGGCGGGCGTGCGGTACTTGACAAAGTGCACTTCCGGCTTGTGCGAGCGGTGCACGACCTGCTGCGAGGCAACGACCTTCTTCAGGGCCGCATAGTTGGGCTCCTTGTTCAGCACGTAGATCTGCAAGAAATTATGAATGTTTGTTTGTTAGAAGGAATTTTAAAAATTGTGCTCTTCAGTTTGCCACTTACGTGTGTCTTGGTCTCCTCGACGGCATTGTTGACCACCTGACGGAGCGCCTTCTCGTAGGCCGTGTTCTCGGGCGCCTTGATGACGACCACATTCAGATGCTTCTTGACTGTCTGTGTGGCTTGGGGCAGCAGTTTGGCTGTATGCTGGAACTTCTCCTCGGGTGCGTTGAAGTAGAAGAACTCCTTGACATATTCGTGCACGGGGGCCGCCTTCCGTTGGGTCTGGTACGAGGCCTGTGGCGCAGGTTCGGCGTATTGCGGTGCCGAGACGGGCTCAGCGACGGGTGCGGGCGATGGTGCCTGCAACACCTGCGTTTGCGGTACGCTGGCGCTCGCATAGTTGTAGCCAGCACCGCCGGCACAAGCAGCGCCCACCAAGCACAGACACTGTAAATATTTAAGTATGAGTTTCACTTCGAGTAAAATGTCTGGCAGCTTTTTTGCTTACCACCAAATATTTGAACATTTTTTTTAATTAAAACTCTGCTCAAAAATGTTCTTAAATACTGTCGTCGCTAGCTAAACTGCGCCACCAGAGCACGAACCGTCAATAAGTGGCTCAGCTGTGCTCTGCTACCGTTTTATACTATCGCGCCAAAAAAAAAACAAAAACACAAAAAAAACAAAATCCTGTTCTAGTTTCGAATTTCAAGTTCACGGCCGTTATTGTTTGGCATTAATTTATGCAAAATATTTCTTCTTTGAGAATATGCTGCCTTGAAGAAGACCGGCAAAAACGAAAACAAAAGCAGACACAACAAACAAGTAAAAAACAGAGTGCGAAAGAAATTATAATTTGTCTAGAATGAGCAGCGAACGGTGCTATTCATCCTGTCTGACCACTCTCACCGGTATTACCCAGCGCGACGACCACTCGCCGCGCCGTCAGCCCAAGCAGAACATTACGAAATTTATGCAAATATTGGCCCCAAACAATCGATAAATGGGCTCAACACCAACGAGCGACAGCGACAACAGTCTGCGGCCAGCATAGCGACAGCCTGAATAAAAGAAATTCCCAACATTAATTTTGCTTAAAATAACTAAGCTTAGTTATTACAGTGTGTGGCAAAAAATTGATACAAAAAAATCAAACACAAATTTACACACAAAAAAAATCAGTGGTCATTGTTGTTGTCAAGTCAGAAGTGCCAGATTTTCATTCAGCATTTTCAAATATTCAACGCAACTGAAATGTTCAATTAGGACAACAGACAACACTTAAGACCAGACATGATTTTGTATGACAGATAGATATGTTTTCTATAGTTGCAGTTGCTTTATAGGTTAGCAAACTTAGTAGTAGTTAGTTAGTAACTAGTTAGTAACTACGACTTACTTATTTAGGGGCCCCGTTCTTTTCTGGGTTAGAAGAGGTCCCCAAGAATGACATCAAGTCGCTGCTGAACTTCGCTAGGAACATCCGCATTCTAACCGATCACTTTTACGTCGATACGCAACACTAAGGAGCTCCAACTGGTATCGCTAGGGACCCAATAGGGTCTATGCGTGGCCTACTTGGCCAGTCAGCTTACCTAACCTAACCTAAGCTAACCTAACCTAGGTTTAGTTAGGTTAAAAATGTTAGGAAATTACTTCAAGCTAACAATTATGACTCAAAAAGCTGTTGTAGTGATATTGTGACAAAGTGTCACAACTGTCACAAACATTTATTTAGTTCGGAAAATCAATATTACGCATTGTTTAGTATTAATTTTAAGAAATAGGTTTTTAAAGTTTATGAAAACATGTCACAATTGTATCAATTTTAGGATGTGGGAGGGAGAATCGGAGTAGCACAAGAATTTTATAATTTTAATTTTGTTACAATACTAAATATATTATAGTGTACTACAAAAAATAATCTGAATTATAATTAATGTTCAAAAATAATAGTAAAAGTTTTTTGTATTAAAAAACTATTAAAAACTGTGTTTTTAATGAAAAAAATTTAAATAAAATGATAAGTTTGCCATTACATATAAACAAAAAAATTACTTCAAGCTCTCAATTATGACACAAAAAACGTTTATAGTGGTATTGTGACAAAGTGTCACAAACATTTATTTAGTTCCATTTATTTAGTAACCTGGGTTGGGTTAGGTTAGCTAAGACAGGCAGCTTGCCGACATTTCGACTAGTAAACTCGGAGGCGTCAACGGCCTGGAATTCTACAATAAAACGAAAACGGTTCAATTATTCGGTGATATTAATTTTGTTTCCTTCAAAGTAATCTTCATTGGAAACAGTAAACTTCCTCTTGAAAACAATTTCTAACGACTGATTTTGGAATCGCCTTTAAAATTCTCCCTTATGGCCTTAATTGCTTCAAAACGCTATCCGCAAACCTGAGTCACCAGAATAGGTAAAAGTTACAAATAGCCATGTCAGGTGCATACGGAGCTTGTAGATTTGTATTAAGGTTTTCTTTTTGGTCAAATAGTCGCATACCAGAAGAGATGTGCAAGCAGATGCAACTAAATTCACAGACATTCTCATTGCTTATGAAGCCAACACACACAAACTTCAAACAGATGGTCTTCAAACCGGTATTTGAGCACCAGATGACATATGTAACAACTTAGAAAAAAAGTGTTTAACAAAATCTTAATGTTAGGTTTGTTTGAATGGGAAACTCTGGGTATTTTTTCATCAGAATGTAAACCAACATGAGCTTCGAATGAATCTGGTGATATCAGTGACGCAAGATCTACTAAAACAAATTTTTCAAACGTTCAATTCTCTAAACAGCGATGTCGTATGATTTGAATAGCTGGACAGTCTTATAACAGATGCTGCACAGATTCTTTTTTCTTCTCATCGTTGAAGCTGCGAAAGTAGTATCGATGACACAGACTTAACCGCAGATGGCACAGTGCCCCATCAGAACTTCTAGAAACATTTAATGTTATGCTTTGCTGAGCCATAGAAGAGGCAAAGTCCTTGGTTGGTTCATGTTCGGCCACAACGCGCCTGAGATGCTGCAGTGGCTTGAAGTGTTCAATTACTCGTTGGTGTGCTTAATTGGCCCTCTGTCTGGATTAGAGTAGAATTCCTTGAACGGTGCGTTTATATGTCTCTCATATTTGCGTACAACTTTTGAGCTGAATACCATTCGAGATTAGATTTTCTACTAGCAATTTTTACGTTTGGGAGGTTTGAATCCCCAAAAACCTCTGTCTGCGACACTGCCAAGACGCCATATGATTTATTGGTGGGACCAGAGCAGCAGAGGCGCCGGGGAATTTTTGCGGCAGGCCATCACTCGGTAATGGGTTGTTATGGCCAGTTAAGTAAGTAAGTAAGTTACTAGGTAAGAGACACACTCGGAAGCCTATTGTGAGGCCCATTGTTATACCACATATTTCACCCGTTTTTGAAATGTGTATGCACCACTTTTTTCCAATATATCTAACAGTATGCATTTAAGCGAACAGCGGGTGGCAATTTTTTCTTTCATGTGGATAGCGGTAGAAGTTGATGAGCGTTTCACCAGCCCGAGCTAGGATTCGAACCTAGGTCCTCTGGTGAGAGAAGCCAGTGTGTAAGAAAGTAAGTAAATAAGTAGTAAATAAGTAGTAGTAGAAAGTAAGTAAGTAAGAAAGTAAGTAAATAAGTAGCATTGCATCATTGCTGGTTCCCATTTGAACGTACTGGAAAAATGTGTACCATATTTTTGTCAGTGTGTTTATTTTTAAACGTTTTATAAACACTTGCATATCAATGGTGCGAATTGGCCATTTACTTAGACTATACTAATTGTGCTTTCTAATATGCAACGACACAAGTCGATTGTTTGCTCTAAAAGCATTGAACTTGCCGCTTCATTATTTTGAGATAATTTATTGCAATTGCACCACATCTGGTGGCAATCGGCAGTCGACCAGTTGTGGCAGCCAATTGTGCGGTTAATGGAAACAAAATAATTGAAAACTTTGCGAATAACACTGCACAACAAAATCAAATTTTTTTTTAAATAACAAGGTTCTGACAACAGATTCTGGTAGAGGGGGCCAAAAAAAAATATACGTGTATCGGTGTTTTGAAAGTTTACGTCTGCATTTTTTTTTAGGGGGGTCAAAGTTCTACCCTTTTTGCACATTCTTATAGTGAATCGGCATACGAAAACCATGTAACCTCACATTTTAGGTATATGATGTGTTCAGCAATTTGATGTAAAATACTACGAAGAACATTTTTGTGGAGCATTTTAACCCTGTAGCTCCTATTTGTATGGGTCAATTTGACCCTTTTTTCTAAAATGCCAAAAATGTCCTGTACTACAAGACTTTTTAAGGACAAAATGTGCCACGAAAATATTCGCCATCAAATATTATTATAGGTCTCTGAATACATCAAAGGTCAGAAATTAAATTGAACGCCAGAATTAAGCCAAAACTGAAAATGTGTTAAAGTGTTTATTTCGTACTTATTAAAAATTGGTACTAAAATCTCCTACAAAACTTGATTTTTGAGGGTTAGTGTGTATGGGAAAAATGTTGAACCCAAAATTTCACTATAAGTCACCGTACAGAAGAAAGTTCTAGATATAATATATATAAATAAAACTTTCAAAACGCTGATACACGTATATTTTTTTGGCGCCCTCTACCAGAATCCGTTGTCAGAACCTTGTTATTTTTTTTGTGTTGTACAGTGTAATTTATGCGGTAATATGTGCGATTCGCAAGCAGATACTGTTTCTGAGCAATTTTAATTTATTATTTAATTTAATTGTTTACAATGACTTTATGGATTTTCTTAAATGCTTATAAGAATACAATGGATTCCTAATGAAAGAAGAGCCTAGGTTGGCTTAAGAGTTGTGCGTACAGTAAATCAAATCAAATCAATAAATACAATCTAAAAGATTGTGAGTACCTTATTATTTAAGAGAAGCATGCGAGGACAAGTACATATTTTAAAATTTTTATTTTCACCTTTGGTGCATTCTAAGCTTAACAAATTACGGGAAAACTCGAGCTTGAGCTGTGCAATATTTGCTCCTCTAAAAAATATGATGAGAGTTAAGAACGCATCTCATACTTTCGCTTATCGCAATGGAATTATTTAACCATCGAATAATTTTTACTGAACCACCATTGCAATGAATCTCTCTGACCACCAAGCAATCTTACTGAACCAACAAATCGCCCATTAATCCAACCCAAACCGCACCTAAGTAAGAAGTTCTCCACTCCATACTAGCCACAAGTTTGCTTATCTTCAGAAACCCTAAAGCACGCGCTAAATTCAAACCAATCCCACTTGTAAAACGTGTTAAGATCACACAACATTTACATATCTCCTTAACTTACTTCCTCGATGCATGTTTAATTCTAGCCGGGCACATTAAATGTTCCTGAATTCAATTCCCAAGTTGTCTCAACTCAAATAAATTCTCGCTCGAATAGCTAAAAACAGCCTTCAATATGTAAATCGTTGTTTATGGAATTTCTTGATTAATTAACTGAGTTAATGCATTAAACAAAAAAAGCGCCAAAGCATGGGGGGGGAACGTAAACCCCCGTGGCGGCCGATTGTTTGCCGATACAAACGTAGAAGTAAAAGAAACATTAACGGCGTTAAGAGATCGTTTTATTGTGGTTAATACAATGCGCGATAATTTGATGTCACTTACTGTCAGCAACGGACAATGATGATGTTTTTTGTAAACTATTTTTTTGGGCAACTAATAGACGTCAAACTGTGGCCATATGCCGATTGTTTATGGCTGAGTACTTCAGGCAGTTGAACAACTGGTTTGACTTGTTTTTTGTTGGATGTTGGAACAATTTTTTGTTTGTGGTAAACCAAATGAAATTTTTACGATCAACCAATGATTGGAGTATTTGTGCCAAAAGTTCAAAATTTGTTTTATCCAGTTTTGGCGCAGGCAAAAACGGAAATGATCGGGAATGGTGTTTAGAGTGTCTTGGGTGCAAGTGATGAGAAATTTAAAATTGAGTTGATACTTTTTAGTCTTCGTCTGACACATGACTGACATGAAATATGTCGCATTTGTGAGATCAACAAAAATTGACTGATCAATTTAATGCTTTCTATGCAAAAGCTGACTTTGAGAAAGCTTTGATTTTCGGCTTTCAGAACCGAATTCCGGCGGCAAGCAATGGTAAGAATTTACACTGGGAAACAGTGGTGCACACAGGTGGGGTTTGGGGGTTTAAAGCGCCTTCCTCATATGCAAAAATTGTTGCTGAAAAATATAGTTTTGAATAGTATTGGGTTCAAAAGTTATACTCAAACACCTTCCTCCCAAAATGAAATCCTGTGTGCGCCACTGCTGGGAAGTACTTTTAACCCTTTGCTTCCCGAATTATGAAATAGACATAGATACAAACTGGATTTTGATTATTTGACGAGAGAAGTATTTAAAAATTATTTTGCATCAAATTTAAAATGGTTTCGACTTTCCAGTGGGTGGGGGGAGGTGGTAGCCATAAGATTACACTGGGCTTTTATGAAGCAAAACTAAAACATATTTTATATGAAAACAAAATTTTCATTTATTTTCAATTTTTTAGAGTTATTTGTTAAAGTTTTTAGAGTTATTTGGTGTCCTTTGTTAAACATATATTAGAATAATATTACATTTTTGGCATATAATTCTGCCGCCCTGTCGAGCGGGAGCCGTTACACAAATGTCAACAATTTTCAATGTTGCCCCATAGAACAAACTACATATTTGAATTAGAACAATGTTGCTTTTAACCGTTTCCGGTCAATTTTCGCATTTATTGAGATAAAAATTTTGCCTTCAAAACATTGACTCTCATTAAACATTTTAACAATAAAAAACAACAAAATAAAATCAGTCAATTTTGTACGATATATCGTACAGTGGGTTCGCAAAGGAGTAAAAATGCATGAAATTTTTGTTTAGTTTTTTTAAGTTTTATGAGCAATTCATTGATTTTATAAAAAGAAAAAATAAATTATAACAACAAAAAATCAAAAACGTCATTTCATTTTGTTCGAAACTTATATAAATTATATATACTATATAAACAATTAAGTCAAATTTATTTGGCGTTATATAACCGTTTGTTGTTGTTGAGAAGTCCTTTTCCTCTCAATAAAACACGAAATCAATTGAAATTCATATAGTTTAACAGAAAGATACTAAAATACAGCCAGATT
Source organism: Melieria picta (assembly GCA_964056695.1). NCBI lineage: Eukaryota > Metazoa > Arthropoda > Insecta > Diptera > Ulidiidae > Melieria > Melieria picta. The sequence continues at coordinate 117,994,528 of OZ057398.1, forward strand.
CCTTGTTAACGACGTGGCAGGTTGAAGGTAACGGAAAAACGTGCTTATACAAATCTTATATGCTCTTTATTCACTAAGTAGAAAGTTAGTACAGTATAATCTCGATAATCCGGACAATTAAAAACCAAACCCTGTCCGAAATATCGAAATGTCCGGATTACCAAGATTACAAAAAATCGATAAAATACACTACTGAACACAAATTAAACTTATTATTTTTTATTGAATTATAACTATTTTTGCTTAAAATATTATTTTTAATAATTTATAAACAATTTTTAACGATTTTGAAGAGAATTTCGTAATTTTCGTTTGGCGACATTTTGTTTCATGTTTTGTAGAAATTGTAGATTTGCCTACATTGCACTCCACTGACAGTTGACGAAGTGACTTTCCTCGACTTATTTTGTTTTAAATTATTTTTCTGGCCCAACGTTAAGAATTGTACGCTTTTTTCTTAACTAAAGATTAAATTAAACTTGATTTTAATCAACCTCCTGTTTCACATCTGAACCAGCAAATACGAGAGAAAAAGAAAGCATATCGGGAATTCCTTGCATTTTATGAAAACATATATTTCAATAGAAAACGGGGACTCCCCGTAAAAAAGCAGACAAAAATTAGTGTCCGGATTTTTTAGTTAAATAAAATTTTGTAGTGTCCGGATCTACAGAGTCTACAATAGAAATCAATTGGGTGTCCGAATTACCGCGTTGTCCGTAATAGCGAGTGTCCGAATTATCGAGATTGTTACTGTATTACGTAGAAATAAAAACAAAGACATATAAACGAGAGAATTGTTCCAAGTTTTTTAACCTTCGGATCATGTAAACCCCATACTTCTACTTTAAGCGAAAAAACCTGTTTCAAATTTGGTTTTTTCCGCAAGTTTTTTTTTATAGATATTACACACTTCAGATCTATCTAAAATATTTATAAATTGTTAAAGAAATGTTCAAAGTACACCCTCGAATTTTTTTCATGTTAAAAAGTATAACAAGTATAGAACTAAATTTTCTATTTTTAACTTTCAGAACTTTGAAATAGACAAAAATTTAGATGTATGAATCTACAGACTGAGATCCAAAACATTTATATTTTGCATACCTGACATATTTTGGTCCCGAAAGTTAGAAGTAGAAAATTTAGTTAAAAGGAGACAATTTTTCTCTTTCATTTGATACCCATATCATACCCATACCCATATCATCATTTCACAACCGTAAATATTTAAAAAAATATTTGAAATGTGTATATCCTTCAAATTTTAAAGTGCTTTAAGAAGGTTTTTGGGTCAGAAACTGAAAAACTGACTATGCCAAGACACTATAAATGACCTCTAGTTTCACATCTATATCAACATTTGGATGGGTCTCGGAAAAATAAAAAAAATTTTTCGCACGGTGTAATAAATGAAAAGTTGGTGTTTTCACTCCGTGCATCATAACTTTGTTATTTGTCTTTCAATTCTATTGATGTTAGGCTTAATATTTGATCAAATAATATATCTTTCATCTTAGATTTTAAAACCAGAGGAGATCATTTATTTTATCTATAAAAAAAGTATTCGAAAATTTATGATTTTTGAAAATGGTCGAAAAATTCACTTTTTTACAACTTTCAACGTCAGTAACTTCCCCAAATCCAAATCTGATTTGGACAATCTATATATCGTTGGAAAGTTTAGTTAATTACCTTCCGAACGACGGGCCACTTGTGTTAGTTGGATGGTTGGTTTACGAGATATGTGCTCATAACTGAAATAAGAGGGGAAAAACGTGTTTTTCGAAGATTTTTCGAAAACGCTTCTTAGAAAATTTTTTGATTTTCAGTTTCGTGTTCAGCAGCCGAAGATTAGTTTAAAAATACTTTTATTTTTAGGAGCATTTTTAGGAGCATTTTTCGTGTCGAGTAGTGTTATAGGCGATCAAAGCTGAAAAGAGTCTTATTGGCCCAGCGTGTTCCCGATTATTGAAAAAATTGGTGTATTCTCCGAAATTTAATAAAGCCAGCAGCAGGACAGAAAACACTGCTTTGGTTCTAAACGGATGTAAATATTGAGAGTTAGAAATTTGAACTAAAAATATGTGAGCACTTGACTTGAACCCACCCGGCTTCTTGGTTCGAATGTGTTCTTTCACACAACCCAACGTTACTATTTCCCTCATCTTTGAATAATAAAATTCACTTTTTCCCTCCATCATATTTTTTAACATATGTACTCACTTTGTCTCACCTTCACTCACTCCATCAAAAATCCCATTGCATATTTGATGTTTTCTTTATTAAATAATGTTTCTTATTATTAAATTTGATTACATTCGTTTCTAGCATATGTCTCTCTCGATTTTATATAATACACACGTGTTCAATAGTTGATTAGTAAACAAAAAAAATACATAAAACTACACAAGTACATAAAGTATTTACACACATTGAATGTTTGCAATTCCTTTCTTCGTTCCCACACGCTCAGCGGTTGAACGGTTGCTGTGGGCGACTTTTAAGACTCAAAATACAAATACTCGAATATTTACTTAGTTGTTTGTCTTCTTTGTAAATGCAGCTTGATATCGATAATGATTTCAAATTCATTTAGCTATTGGTTTAAAATCTTTGCTCGGCGGCTGTGCCCCCACTCAATCAAATCACGTTACTAGTTGCACAGTTCTGCCAAAAAGATTTCTCTGATTTGTACAAGCAATGTTGCTGCGCCCAAAGGCGATTTGCATTAATTTACACTGATCTGTGTACAAAAATGCATTTCCTGTACACTCACGTCTCGTCTTTTCAGAACAGTAAAATTCTCTTCACTGATATGGATGCGGATTTCGAATTGTACAATCGATTTCAACAAAGCAGCAGCACGTGACACGAGCCTAGCTGCCGCATTGGTTTTCAGGGCAAGCTACCGTCACTTTTCTGTGTAGGAAGGACGTATAACATTTTATTTGTGTTTTTGTTTTGCATTAAATGACAAGAAATTCGCTACATTTCGCTAACTGCGTGGAAGGTAGACCGATGCGTTGCGCCATTTTCTGCGCTCTTCGTCGCTTCTCTTCGGTTTTCACTTGGTGGATACAAAAATAATGAACATTTATAGTTTGCTGTGTGTTGTTTGGTTGGTTGGTTGGTTGAGTAAATACAAACACACACACACACAAACATGTACAGGCGTAAGTAAGATGTACAAAACGGAATGCTTTTGCTCGGATTGTTTTGCGTTGCGGCGTCGGTGTGTTGCGCCCCTTACAGCAGCCGCTCCAGATCCTCGCTTTCGGCTTCGCTGGTAAACGAATCGGTATCGGTGAAGTAGTCATCGCCGCGATTACGCCGACAACAGATGCGCCCATTGAGCTCATCATCGCTCCAGTGCTCGAACTCCTCCTTGTGATGCTCCAGCAACATTAGCGACGGAAAGAGACTGTCACAGGCGCTGCAGCTGTGATTGAAATGGAGAAAAAAGGACGACTGTTAGTGCTATACAGATTGAAAATTTGATACGGTTTTACGATTATTATTTAAGTATTTTTGTGACTCAAGTTCTTAAGTTTCTATGACACTGTGTGACAGTACTTTTGACCCATTCAAAAGATGATGTTGGAGTAAAAATTAGAGATCATTCATGGTAACCTTGCATACTTAGTTTTTCATTTTCTGATCCAATGTCCTTTTGAAAGGACTTTAAAGACATAAAGTCATACACATTTCAGATTATTTTTTTTTAATATTTTCACTTGTGTAATATTGAAGTTATGGGCTTCAAATGAAAAAGAAAAATTTTAGCTTTTTGACTAAATTTTCTATTTTGAACTTTCAGAACCAAAATATATCAATTCTGTAAGGAAACAAATTCATGTTTCTTCTAACTTTAATAATAATTAAAAATAAAAAAAATAAGTTTCCATTCATAAGCAATAATTAAATTAAACCCAAAATATCTTTTTGTTAACCCTTTTGCCATTTTGTTGCCATATGGCAACATGCTTTGTTTTTGGACATCTGATCCTTCTATGGTTTCAAGAATAAATTTTTTTGTTGGTCCTTAGAATAGTTTGAAGTTTTCGAAATAATACAAAATTAAAAAAATGAATATTTAAGTTTAAAGAAGAACAGCATGCACGTTTTTTGAATGTTATACATATCTGTACATAGTAAAGAAAGCAGAAGCGGTAAAATAGAAGAGAATTTTTAAATTTTCAATTCAGATTTTTTTTTTATTATTTAAGCTAATGTTAATGAAAAAAAAATATTAAGTTTTTAGTTATACGTAAAAAATTTTATGTTTAAAAAACTATTACAGCCACAACGATATGGTTGATGTCATATGACAACACTCTAAAAAACAGGGCTGGGTTAAAAAAATTAAAAAATTATTATGAAATGGTGTTTATATAATCACACAAAAGACTAATTTGATAAATTAAAAAATTTTAACTTTAACCAGTAAAAACCTGTAGCGCAAGGGTTAAAAAAAATGGTTGGATTCAAATTGTATTTGCTTTAAAAGTTGTGTATGAAACCCCTTCACAAAATTGAAATCCTTTATGCGTCACGCAAGCAATGAATAAAGTGAACCTTACGCATGGACCAATTAGATCCTTAGCGATACCAGTTGAAGGTTCACTTTATTCATTGCTTGCGTGACGCATAAAGGATTTCAATTTTGTGAAGGGGTTTCATACACAACTTTTAAAGCAAATACAATTTGAATCCAACCATTTTTTTTAACCCTTGCGCTTGGTATTCCATACACAACATTTGGGACCAATATCAGTTGAAATCGAATTTGCCATCCAAAGTTTTATGATAAATATATATTTTGGGGGATTGAACCCCCAAACCCCTCTTACGAACGCCATTGATAGCTAATAGGATACTCACAATGATTTGATAAGATGATTTGATATGAGATAATGAAATCAGATACGACGCGAAGCTAATCGCTGGCCCAATTACACCGTGCAACAAAAATTAAAAACATTTTTCACACCGGAAAAAATCCATATGGGCGTGAAACTAGAGACCAAATATAGTAATACTGCGTACTCAGTTTTTCATTTCTACATTCTTTGTCCTTTTAAATGGACTTCAAAATTTTGAAGGAGATAAAAAATTAAAAAAATATAAAAAATACTTAACCTCGTTAGAATATGGCGATATGTATATCAAATGAAAGAGGAACGGCTCAAGAATTTAAATAAAATTGATTTTTTTATCTATTTGTAAAAAAGGATATGAAAAAGGTCCTTTGAAAATTTTAATCCTTTATATCCTTGAAAATTTATGTATAATTTTCTTGAAAAGTAACTAAAACCCTTAAAACCCCAAATCTCCTTGATCACGTGTCAAAATTTCATTACTCTAACTTTATTAGTTCGAAAGTTATTTAAAAAAGGCGGAAGCTGCAATTTTAATGAAGTACAAAAATTCTAATTTATTTAAGTATCAGTATTTTAAATAATAAAAAGATACAAAATCGATGAAACGAGAATAATGACATTTTGACACGTAATCCAAGAGGTTTTGGGTTTTAACATACTTACTTTTCAAGAAAATTCGATGTAAATTTTCAAGGATATAAAGGAATAAAATTTTCAAAGGACCTTTTTCATATCCTTTTTTTACAAATAGATAAAAAATCAACTTTATTTCAATTCTTGAGCCTTTCCTCTTTCATTTGATATACATATCACCAGATTCTAGCGAGGTTAAGTATTTTTTATATTTTTTAATTTTTCATCCCCTTCAAAATTGTTTAGTCCTTTTAAAAGGACAAATGATGTAGAAATGAAAAACTGAGTACGCAGTATTACTATATTTGGTCTCTAGTTTCACGCACATATGGATTTTTTCCGGTGTGAAAAATGCTGTCGCACGGTGTTATCAGCTGCCACTTTCACAAACCTGTGATGTGACTTACGTAATTCTAATTTAAATTATTCAGCTACTGCAACTGTATTCAGCTTAGAGCCGATTGTGGCAAATGTCACACGTTACTGCGCCAACCAGCCCCACTTACAGCAACAATTCCGCTCCTCTACCCACCACAAAAATGAAAACCCCGACAACAACAACAACAGCAATGCAACTGTGACTGCCTGAACACTTGTCAAATAATTTTGTCGTCCGCGCTGTGTTTGTATGTATTTGTGTGTGGGAGTGATTTGTTCAATTTATTTTTTTGTTGTTGCAACGCCCCCATCGTTACGGCGCGGCTTAGCTATGCTGCGTCATTGTGCGTGTGTGTGTGTGTGTGTGTGCGTGTGTGTGTGACGCGTTCGGATTAGTATTTTGCTCATTATGCTTGCATAATTAATTTATTCCTGTTCTCGATTTGTTGTTGCCGGTTTTTTGTGTGTTGTTGCTTTTTTTTGTTACGCCTCCCGCCATGGATCGAGCGTAATTATGCATCACTGCTGCCTCGTTGCTAATGAGCTTATTTTCTAATGTCTTACATAAATTATTCAAGTTTGCATATTGTATGGAATGTTTGTGGTAAAATTTTTTTTAGGTAATTCGCAGAAGGTTTTGTCATTTGACATAACCTCTATTGATGGGCGTTTGCAAAAGTTGTATGCATGCAAACATAAAAGTGAAACTAAAAGTGTGTTGAATGCCAAAATACCTACATATGCCTTGGCTTATGTACTTAAGTAGCGGAGTTTGCTTGAAGATTTGTTTAATCTTCATACAAAAATTTTTCATTTTCTGAAATTTTTTTAAAAAATTATGACTTGGAATATAAATATTCACCTTTTTCGATGAAATCACACAACAGTGACGTCCAACACGCACACACATTCACACACACATTTACACCAAGAAACTCACTTCAAAAAAGAACCAAGAACAAAAGAATTACATTAAATTTCCCGCCCATTCATCAAAATGTGTACAACCTACGTGAAAGAGTAAAGTTTACAGAAATTGTGCACTCACTGAAAATGCTTAAAATTCGTGTTTGCGGGGGCCATAAGTGAAATAAGCTGAAAGGCATGAAAACGGTTGAAAGAAAAAACAATACCGGTTTATTGGCTGCGAGCAATGACTGCTGTCTGTGATATGAAACTGATAAAAAAAAACGGAGAGCGTAGGGTATTTAAATTAAAAGTCGCAGTCAGTGTTAAACGCCACATGGTGAAATTTTTTTTCAAACTATAGGCAGCAGTTAAAATTTGATTGAAAAGCTGCACACACTGAGCTGGCACTGAGCTGTGCTTTACACTCCCTGCTTGATCTGAGTTGCAGCAGTGTGTTTTAAGGATTTTGTAAATGTTATTAAAATACGAAATATGAAAAAAATAAAAATATGAAAATACGAAAATATAATTTAATTAATAACACTGTGCGCGAGTTGAGATCCACCAACCGTTTGGCTGGATTGGCTCTAGTTTAAGAGAAATCCTACTTTGAAGTTTGCTCATTTTAGTCGAGTTCGTCGCTTAAGTCTTCGAACGTTTAAATGCTAATAGGTCCTAAATCGTTCCGAATATCGCTTTACTGTCGTCGGCAAGTTTTTAGATATTTTAACGACCAACAAATTTGCTTAACCCTTATTCTCATACCCAAACTTACTAACGTCGTTTGGCACCCGGGGTACCCGGGTACCCATTTCATGAAATTTTTAAGTTTTCAATATAGAAAACAAAATTTTTTAAATATATGATTTGTTCGCTTTTCACCTAAATAACGAGGATCCGGAAGGTAAAAAAAAAATTTTCATTATTTGTCAGTTTTTTTCACGAAAATACATCGCAGTGGGCACCCGGGTACCCGGGTATGAGAATAAGGGTTAAGACACTAATCCATAAAAAATACATTCAAACTGTGTTTTCGACAAAAATGTCCCAAAAACCCCACTTTCGTCGAGGCATAAAAACAGTATAGCGAACCCTCATGAAAAAAAATGAGTATGCTTTTATATAGAGGGTTGGCTCCTAACAAACTAAAAATTTTGCCTGGAAAACGCCCATAAAAGGCGTGGCTCGGTGTCAAAGTTCAAAGTTTTTATCCAAAAAACTCAATTAATCTCCAACTGGTTTACACGATATGGGTATCAAACGAAAGGTATTTTTCATACCTTTCTTTTGATGTGCAACATTAGATACATAAGATGTACTAATAAAAAGTTTTAAGCGAAAAATACATTTTTTTATAAAAATTTTTTGTTAACGGATTTTTTTCTCCAAAAAATCCATTACTAAGGTACAATAAGTTTGCTACCATATTATAGCCTGTGAAATTTCCTTTACAATGAAATATAAAACATTTGATATTTTTGTTTTTTCTGAATATATTTTTTAACATTAAATTGATTGCGAAGGTGAATATGAAATGGCTTTGGACCCTGAGTCAAGTTATAAAAAAATTTAAAAACCGGTAAACTGTAGAGCAGACGATCTCACCCGACAGGGTACATCAAAATACGGTCCTTTCTTAACCTGTAAGCTTCGTCCTTTATCCTTCGTCAGTTTATTGTAACTGACCTAAAATGGGCTGATGGCTACTTATACACGATTTACCTGTCAACCTTCAACATTAAACATTCGTTGTTCAAATGAGAACCATGATTGTTGTTCTGACGGGTCACTGAGTAATTGGCATCCACACGCAAAGGTTGGGTCTGCTTTCTAATGGCTTTTGTTGCAGTTGTATGGCAAAGGTCTTTCAAATCAGTTATAAATCATTTGGCCACTCGGCCAATGTGGCTTTTAGAAATTTGATACAAATCATCGACAAAAATGCACAGCTCTAATAATACAAAATTCATGAAATACAAAACGACAACAAAATAAATGAAAAACATATGATAAAACAACAACAAAAATAGTACAAAATTACAATATTCAACTCGATTCCAGCAGCCTGGAATATTTGACATGCGCGCTGAAAACGTCGGTTTAAACATGAATATTACATTTGGCAACTTAATCCCTGAGCATTGTTGCATATAAAATGAAATTGCATTGCATTGAATATTTGTGTTGTGCCCACATTTTAAGAGTGTTTTATTTTATACTATCGATTTAAAGCCTTAAGCAAACATAAACGACATAAAAACGTGGCGTATGCATGTCAGCGAATATGAATTTTTTATTTATGGCATTTTTTAGTTGGCAGAATTTTGTGGATTTTTTTTTCTATAAAATTAAGTTAAAGTACAACTGTAATAATCGAATCAACTGTGAGGATTATATTCTCTATTTTAGAATTGTAAATCTTTGAGTTGAAATTTCAAATCATCCTGATTGTATGCTTTAAACTGGCGTAAGTTAGATACCTACGATTTGCCGATGACATTTCTGAATTTATGTGAAGCATACTTTTAAGCTGACTTTGTTATGGGGCTTGTATTTAGTCGTACAATTGAACGACATAAATCAATGCGAGTTGATAATTTTTTAATTTATTGATAATAGTTCTACTAAAAATTGGCTGTTTGACTATTCGCTTACAACAACAATTCTCGAAAATTCGCTCAACTTCAAGTTACACTGCAGCAAATTTCTGACAGGCTTGTTAGTGATTTGTGTAATAAACTCTGTGCGGTTTGAGAAAATCACCATTAATTCAAAACATTTACATGCGCTAATGAGAATATTTTGCAAATTTGCAGCCTCAACGCCGGCACAACACAGCGCCAGACCACAAAAAACCAGAATATTTACATTTGGCGCAATGCCGCAAGTTATTTCGGCGTTCGCGATTGCGTTTGCGTTCGCTGTTCGCGTGTCAGAAATTTGGCTGCCAGCAAAATATGTTCATAGTTTTTTAAATTTTTTTTTTCGAATTTATATTCCAAACACTTTTAAAGATATTTCATAATTGCATTTATGAGTGTTAATTGATGCGTCCGCAAAAGTTTGGTCCTTTTTAATCAATCGAATTAAAAGTCATGTGGACGCGGGAACATCTGTCAAAAAAGTTACTACGAAATCAAATATGGCACAGCTACAAAATATGCTTTCAAAAACATACATATGTATATATATATATACATACACATACATAGCTGCACTAATGTATTGCACCATACGACCGCATTCCGTTATTGGTGGGAAATGCGAATGAAAGAAGAAATGTCAAACAACATTTCCCAAAAACGTCACGAATGCCATTCGAGGCCAAGTGCACCCATCCAAATATACACAGATCGGGTATACTAAACGAAGACAAATAAATTCGTACACTCCCACACATAAACACTTGAATTTTGTTTTTGTAGGTTCGTTGTTCGTTGTGCTAAATAAAGGACACACTTACCCGAAATGGCGTTTTTTCTGTTGATGCGATGCCAATTGCCGATGACAATGGAAGGCTCTATCACAAACGTTGCATGTCAGCGATTCGTCTGTGCGAGTGAAAGAGAAAAGCGAAAAAAGGTCAAATTGCCTGCTGGTCGAATAAGCATTTTAAAATCGAATGCGGTTTATGCAAGATTTAAGATTAAGATAAGCTCAAGCTAAGCTACGTATCAATCTTTTATGTAAATGCTTTTTACAGTGAACAGTTGTAAGAAAAAAGCAAATCAATAAAATTTATTATTTGTCATATCCTAATACATCATGAAAAATGGCTAAAATTATTTAAAAAAAATAAAAATTTTCATAATTAATAAACTGTAGATTCTTCAATGCTGACTCGGTAATATTTCTTTGATATAAATTATTAATTTTTTTTAATCTTCTTTTTTAGTCTTTCTAAATATACAGTTAACAGTTCAATTAAACCATTAATCTGGTTTTTGTTTAAGGAAATTTTAATTGATTAATTGATTTAAAACATTTACAGATTTTGTTACTCTATTTATGTAATAATTAATATTTTTATAATTCAAAAACGATTAATTCCTCAATGCCAACTCAAAAATGTATCAATGGAATTAATTTTTTAATTGCAAATTGAATTTTTTTTATTATTATTTTTATAATTGAAAAATTATTAGTTCTTCAATGCCAACTCTTTAATATATCAATGAAATTATTTTTAATTAATTTTATCTTTCTGAAAAGACAGACATGAAATTATTTTCAATTAATTTGTTTAATCTTAGTCTCCCTGAAAATATAGTTAAAACTTTAATCAGGCAATTGATCCGATTTTTGATTATACAAATTACCGATTAATTGAATTAAAACATTTACAGATTGTTTTATTCTATTTTTGTATTAATTAATATTTCTATAATTAAAAAACGACTAATTCCTCAATGCAAACTCAAAAATATTTGAATGGAAATAATTTTTATTTACAAATTGTACTTTTTTTTAATAATTATTATTTGTATAATTAAAACATTATTTATTCTTCAATGCCAATGCATTAATATTTCAGTGAAATTATTTCCAATACATTTTTTAATCTTTCTGAAAAGACAGTTAAAATTTCAATTAGGCAATTAATCGTATGTTTGTTAAAAGAAAATGTTAATTGATTATTTCAATTAAAACATTTACATATTGTTTTACTAAATTTTTTAATAATTATAATAATATTTCTATAATTAAAAAACGATTAATTCCTCAATGCCAACTCAAAAATTTATCAATTTATTAAATTTATTAAATTTATTAAAAAATTTTTAATCACAAAATTTAAAAAATTAAAAAAAATAATTAAAAAAAATTAATTCTTCAATGCCAACTCATTAATATATCAATGAAATTCTTTTTTGTTAATTTTTTAGTTGTATCTTTCTGAAAAGTCAGTTTTAAGTTAAATTAGGCAATTAATCTGATTTTTGTTTACGGAATTAATTGAATTACTTGAATTAAAAATTATTGTTAATATTTTTCTAATTAAAAAATTATTAATTCTTCAATGCCAACTCATTAATTAATATTAATATTTTTTAATTTTTAGTAATTATAATATTTCTATAATTAATTATATTATTATCTATGTCAATTTTTTAATTTAATCTTTCTGAAAAGACAGTTTAAAATTTAATTAGGCAATTAATCTGATTTTTGTTTACGGAGTTAATTGAATTAATAGAAGTAAAAATTATTATTAATATTCTTCTAATTAAAAAATTAATTCTTCAATGCCAACTCATTAATTAATATTAATATTTTTTTTAATTTTTAATAATTATAATAATATTTCTATATTTAAAAATATATTTTTTTATTACAATTATAAATATTATTATAAATTATAAATATTATTATAATTATTAAAAAATTGAGTAAAACAATCTTTAAATGTTTTAATTCAAATAATATTAATATTAATTTCATGAATGAAATTATTTTCATTAAAATTTTGTATTTTAATCCTTCTGAAAAGACAGTTAAAAGTTAAACTAGGCAATTAATCTGATATTAGTTTAAGGAAATTTTAATTGATTAATTGGACTTAAACATTTACAGATTATTTTACTCTATTTTTGTAATAATTAATATTTCGATAATTAAAAATCTATTGATTCCTCAATGACGTATTATTACGGTATTATTTTGTTAATCACAAATTGATTTGTTGTGAAATAATTAATATTTTTGTAATAAAACAATGATTAATGCTTCAATGCCAACTCATTAATATTTCAATAAAATTATTTCCAATTAATTTTTTAATCTTAATCTTTCTGGAAAGATACTTAAAAGTTCAATTAGACAATTAACCAAATAATCACAATCAGAGTTGACTACATAGTGTCAGCTAGTCTTTGCAATAAGGTTCATTGATTTAAGTTTTAAATCAATATTAATCGAAATTAATCAATAATTCACTTCTTTGGCGCCGCCGGAGACCTGGCGAAGACAGTATCCACAGTCTGCCAAGTTCTATGAGTAGCTTTAACTAGTTCACTTGAAGGAAAATGGATGTTCATCCACCTCCTTCTGGTATCTCTACGACCCTTTCTCAATGAAAAAATGACCAGAGTCCCAGTCGATGCGTATTGGCTCATAGCGACTTCAACTGTCGTTTAAGCGGGACAATAGTAGATCAAATGTTTTTCAATTTAAATTCTCATCATTCATTTCTATTATCTTTGCATTATGCTCTCAACACATTGGCGACGACAGCGACATGACCGCATCTTTCAAAATATCCAATCAAAACATATTTGTGGAGATGATTATTGCTGTTGCTGCCACGTTTATTGTAATCAAGTAGTTGACTACAGGGCCACGATTGAAGCCGAAGCTATCTTGTCTTGCGGTCTTCAATGTGTTCTGGCCATAATGTAAACCTTTCTACACGGGTTTGCCTCATTCAAAGTCCCACAGTTAAAAATAACTAACAAAATAACCCAATTCATTACACCGTGCGACAAAAATTAAAAAAATTTTTCAGACCGGGTAAAATCCATATGTGCGTGAAACTAGAGACCAAATATAGTAATACTGCGTACTCAGTTTTTCATTTCTACATCCTTTGTCCTTTTAAATGAACTTCAAAATTTTGAAGGGGATAAAAAATAAAAAAAATAGAAAAAATATTTAACCTCGTTAGAATATGGCGATATGTACATCAAATGAAAAAGGAAAGGCTCAAGAATTTAAATAAAATTGATTTTTTATCTATTTGTAAATAAAGGATATGAAAAAGGTCCTTTGAAAATTTTAATCCTTTATATCCCTGAAAATTTATGTATAATTTTCTTGAAAAGTAAGTATTCTCCTTGATCACGTGTCAAAATTTCATTATTCTCGCTTCATTGATTTTGTATCTTTTTATTATTTAAATTACTGATACGCAAATAAATTAGAATTTTTGTACTTCATTAGAATTGCAACTTCTGCCTTGTTTTTTTAATAAAATTCGAACCAATAAAGTTAGAGTAATGAAATTTTGACACGTGATCAAGGAGATTTTGGGTTCTAACATACTTACTTTTCAAGAAAATTCGTTATAAATTTTCAAGGATATAAAGGATTAAAATTTTCAAAGGACTTTTTCCATATCCTTTTTTTACAAATAGATAAAAGATTAATTTCATTTCAATTCTTGAGCCTTTCCTCTTTCATTTGATATACATATCGCCATATTCTAACAAGGTTAAGTATTTTTTATATATTTTTTTTTGTTATCCCCTTCAAAATTTTGAACTCCTGTTAAAAGGACAAAGGATGTAGAAATGAAAAACTGAGTACGCAGTATTACTATATTTGGTCTCTAGTTTCACGCAAATATGAATTTTTCCCAGTGTGAAAAATGCTGTCGCACGGTGTTATTTAAAATACTGAAACAATTTAGCAATTTCCAGCCCACTTGCCACTGTCTTCAAACTGGTATTCATACATACACATATACAACCAAATACAACAGAATAAACGTAATAACAAAAAATACCATTTGTCGTTTAAAATTTGTCATTTGAAATCTGCTCTGTGTCATTAAATCTGTAAATCTATAAAAATTTTAATGTCGCATTACGCATAACATTGAATGCCAAATTATCTGGAAACGTTCGTCGCGTTTCTCTCATGCAAATTTTAATACACCGCCCTCGTCGCTTCTACTCCCCACTCGGCTCTTCACTCACCGTAGTCATCGTCGTCTGACATGGCCATCGCCTGCAAGCGATTTATGGTGTTTTCATTGACTTCTTTGTGTCGCTGCGTCGACGAGTTCGATTTTAATAGGCCGCCAGCGCCGACGCCGCCGCAAATGCCCGCCACATCCAAATCACACAAATCGCCATCAACGAAGTTCCCCTGACAGTCGGGCAGATTACAGTGCACCAGGCCATCGCTGCCGCCGACACAGTCGCCGCCGCCGTCATCGTCGGCCGCATGGGGACAGATGTTCGTTGTGCGACTGGCGCCGTTGCCGTTCGCATTGCCGCCGCTGCCAGGTGTAATTATTTCGAAATTATCGAGATCGTCAAAGGGATCATCGATTTTGTGCTTCGCCGATGCGGCATCGTCCGAGTCGGCGCTGAGGCGGCCGTACGCCTTGCGCGGCGGTCGCTTCACGTACTTATCTGCAACGAAAAGCAAAGACGAAATGTTATATGACAGCAGAAACAGGCGGAAACCGGAAGCGGCAAGTGTGTTCAAGCGCATAAAAGGCGCGCATGAAAATTAAATGAAATTTGTGTGTGTGTGTGTGTGTGTGTGGGAGTGGAAGTGGGAGTGCGAGGGTGTGTGTGTGAGAAAACTACATTCACCATAGATTACGCCAATAAAATTGTACGTTAATGTGCTGCCGTTTTCTGCGTTTGCAATTTATGATGCCGCCAATGCGATTTATTCGATGTGTGGCAGCGTGGCACGCGAATGTTGCATGCTGCACGCCGGCAGGGCAATCCATCATTTGCCATTTACCACACCTTGCGGCTTGCGTGCAACACATTAGCTTAATTGCACTTTGAAGACAAACCTTTTCCATCTTGGCATCCATTTTTTTAGTGATTGAGGAATTGAAGGGAGAGAAGCAATGTGTGTAAGATAAATGTTTCCTACAAAAGAAGGAAACAATAAAGATGAGATACTCTACATGAATCAATTACAAGATCATCCAATGCGATTTAATGTTGTCATCTTTCTGAAATCCTTTAACCCTTAAATGCATGGGGCAATTTTTTTCGAATCAATCTAGAGCAAGCACAAACATGATTTAAATTGATTCAACAGATGTACGAAGGATTTAGGCACTGTACCATATATGGTACGCCATGCATTTAAGGGTTAAAGCTTATTTGTACCAGCAACGCAAACGCAATATCCCTGAGTTGAATTTTCATACGGCACACAGTGATCCGAAGTGGGACAAAAATAGAAAAATTGTATGTCACAGATTTCAAAGAAATTGGTGTAATTTGAAAGATAATACTTTCATTAAGCAATATCTCAAATTCTTTCTTAATCGGGTAAATTTTGAGAGAGTTATAGCATTTACAAGTTGATCAAAATCTAGAAAAATTGTTTTATGATTAAATGCAGTTTTGAGCGTCAACAATTGAAAACGTTACCAAAACACTATTTTCGCTTCAATCGGAGAAAATGTTACTGCTATGCACTTATAAGAGTCCAAAAAATCTTTTCATGAGCTATTTTGAAAAAAAAGTTAAATAAAAACGGGGTTGTACGTTATTTAAACAAAACATTCTTTTTTATTAAAAACTATAAAAACTATATATTTTTGTAGATCGCAAATGTCGAATCGCGCATTATTACACCTACATTTTTAAGCAATCCTATAGAATGGACTTTCTTCTTTTGGATCAATAAAAAAAATCAATAAATTCTGCGATTTCCTGCGATCTTGGAAAATAATAGAATTTTTGTAAACTACTCTAACTAAAAAAATTGGATTTTTTTATCCTACGTTGAGGTGCCCACCGGTACATTCACTTTGGTACGGAGCTTGTAACGCCCAGAAAGTGATGTAACTGGGAAGAAAAAGTATAGTAGCACAGTCGCTATTATAAATGGGCATGGTCCGCCCACTAAAGGCAGAGTTGCCATACGGAAGTCTTTCATAAAATATGAAAACTTCTATATTAACAAAGCAAAACAAAACAAAAATAGTTGTATTTCAATTGAACTGTTTGTGTGGGATTAAAAACATCATTCTTGATGATAGTGAAACTGAATAAACTGAACTTTTTAAAAATGGCAATTATTTTTTTTTCATCCTGGAAATTTTACTATAGCATTCATTCGTTCATAGCTGAGTCATCTCTATGTTAAGTTCTACGGAAATAAAAACAAAAAAGCTTTCTTTCAAGCAACTTCATCGCCCTCTTTCCACCTTTTAAAGGTCGAATATAGAAAAACGCTGAAATACGCATTTCGTTATTTTTCTTTAAGTATATTTATACAAAATTTTAAAACAATCCGACCAAAAAACAATATCCGTCTATATAAGCTTCACCACCCCGTTTCCGGCCTGTCAAGGTCGAATTTTTTTAAATCGCTCCTTTTTAAAGGATGACTTTTTAAAATACAACTATTGAGCAATTTTCATCATTATAGTTCCAGCGGTTTGGGCTCGGTGGTGATGGCATACTTGGTTATATATACTCGATTTTTTTTAAAACTATATATTTTTGGAAAACAAACATCATTTTTGAAGTCAGTAGCCCTAAAAAATTCAGATTGCAAATTTTCAGCGCATTTAGAGCACTCCTTCTATTTTTGTCCCAATTTTGTATGGAGTCGAAACACTGTGCGGCAGTTCGTTGCAGTTACAGTGCAAGCTCGATTTTCGCGACTAATTAAAAAATAGACATGTCGCGAAAACCGAATTTGCGCGATAACAGAACCCAAAATTTTGTTGAAAAATTGTATGTAATTTTTAAAATTACAATTGTTTTAACTGATATATTTATATTTTAAACATTTTTAAAGAAGTTGGAGATTTTGAGTTGCTTTTTTGGCAAATAATTTTTTAAAATAACAGCTGAATCACGTAGTTCATATAGTGCTGTTGTCGGCTTAAAAATCCAAAAAGGTTAATATATTGTAATAAAATAAAAAAAAAAAACAGATAAAAGTCGCGAAAATAGAACCTCGTTTTTCGTAAACTGTCGCGATTATAGAACCTGCAATGTTAAAAATTAAGCCGTCGCGATAACCGGGCCGTCGCGATAATGGGTAGTCGCGAATATCGAGCTTGCACTGTATTATTAAATGGGAGAAGCTAAGGAGATGAAGAAGAGATAGAAACGATACAAAACTTCCTGTGTCACTGCTCGACTCTGCAGGAACGCCGACTGCGTAACCAGGAGTCAAGATTCCTGCCGGACCTGGCTACCGCAAGAAAGTCGAAATCACGGATCTGCTGTCTTCCTTTAAGAGATCGAACTGGTATGTCCCGAATTGAGACTGTTGGTTACCTCCAAAGGAAAACAAATAGTGACTTACAATGGGCTATTTTGACATCCGGGTGGAAGTGCTGCCAGAGCCGCACACATCCTCTTCTCCTTCCCAATTTGTATCTCCAATAAATTGAAAATTCAAATTCACTGCAACCCATACAAATTGCAGACATACAATTCGTACATTTAATATTCATTCAATAATATAAAATGTAACTTTGACTGTATGCTATTGAAAAGGTTTTTTCTCACTGAGCTACAAAGGTGTTAAGCATTCATTTTCGGTTCACAATGTGTGAGAAAGAATATTCCATATGTTCATACAAACAACGCCACCAAGTGAACGAGAAAGTATGTATTTATAAATAAATAAATAATAAAGATTAATATACATATGCACACATTTGTGTGTGGTAAACTGTGCACACATTTTTCTATAAATTCCATTTTTCGACTGGTGACATTTGCTTCTGAAAAGAATTCAAGGCAAACGAAAAGCAAAGGCTCAGTACAAAATAAACGAAAAGCGATAGAAATGTCACAAATTTAGGTGTATTGCATTACATACGAGTACATGTACAATATACAACAATAATATGTATGTATATGTGGCGGTATGGAGACGTGTGTAGCTGGGTAACAGCGATGTCAACTTGTTGACAAGTTTTCAACTTTTCCAAGAATTTACTTGCTGTAGAAAATGAGAAAATAATAAGTGGATTTGTAAATATTTTCGTTCAAAGTGTGCAAAATATTTCTTAAATTTAAAGTAGAAATATTTGTTATTTTTTTCGATATCCATTTGATTGTTAATGCTTATAGGGAGAATTATTTGTAAACAATTTTTATGTTTAAATTTTTCAATTTTAGTGAATAAATTTGAATAACAAATATATAGTCAGATATAAACAAGCGGAACCATTAATAATGCATTAACAATCATTCTGCTACAAGTAAATAACTTTCTCGAAAATCAGGAATTTCCACTTCCATGAAGCGAGCGCAAAAACACCTAGTTGGCATCCCTGGCCTGAACATATGCACCACGTCCAAATGTTTGACACATCCCAAATGAGAAATAATGCGTAAGAAAGCAAAAACCCCGAAGGGGGAAGGTAAGCCAAGTCAGAATACGCCCAACCGGGAGCAACAGTACCCCACACACAAGACGACTTGTATATATATGTGAGTGTGTGTGTGTGCGTGTGACAGGCAGTGGGAAGAAATTGTAATGCCCACAACACATACTTAATTTTTTTTTTATTCATTTACAACACGTCATGTTGTCGGTGAAGCTGACCAGGCGCACGACTCGCATTAAATATTGATTTTCAATGCTGTTAAATTGTTTTCTTTTCATTAAATTTAAATTGGTTTGCTTTTGTGATTTTCATTTTTTTGTTCCATTCCATTTTGTTATTTTTCCGTTTGTCATGCGTTTATAAATGCTTCAAAAATATTTGTAAAAAGTTTGCAAACGTAAAAACACAACAACTTAATGTACTGCGGCACTGCTGTGTGGGCACAGACTTCAGTAAATGGTGAGCACACATTGTTTGGACAGTGTGTTGTCACTCTGTTTAAATAATTGAGAAAAAATATTTCAACTTTTTACGTAATTTTTATTTCAAATATATGTTTTTTCAAGCGGCACTGAGTGTTTAAATGTTTTAATTGTTTTAAATTGGTTACTGTGCAAAATAAAAATGAACTTGAGCAAGTTGCATACTTATTGAATGAACATTTTTTGAATTTTATTTGATGACTTTTAATTATTGTGTCGGTTTTTTAACGAATCTATCTATCTATCTATCCATCTATCTATCTATCTATCTATCTATCTATCTATCTATCTATCTATCTATCTATCTATCTATCTATCTATCTATCTATCTACCTATCTATCTATCTATCTATCTATCTATCTATCTATCTATCTATCCATCTATCCATCTATCTATCTATCTATCTATCTATCTATCTATCTATCTATCTATCTATCTATCTATCTATCTATCTATCTATCTATCTATCTATCTATCTATCTATCTATCTATCTATCTATCTATCTATCTATCTATCTATCTATCTATCTATCTATCTATCTATCTATCTATCTATCTATCTATCTATCTATCTATCTATCTATCTATCTATCTATCTATCTATCTATCTATCTATCTATCTATCTATCTATCTATCTATCTATCTATCTATCTATCTATCTATCTATCTATCTATCTATGCGTATCCAATGAATTTTCTATCAATATCCTTGCAATGTCCTATCCATATTCCATTCATGTCCTATGGGTATTCTAGTAATATTAGGTTCAGGTTTAGGTTTAGGTTTATTATTATTTAATAGTCAAATAGAAACAGATTCATTAGATTAACAAAACAATTAAAATTAAATTAAATCAAAATTAATATATAATAAATTTAAAAAAAAAGTACTAAGGTGCGAAAAGATTCACCTCATCGAGCTGCCTTTTGAAGCATGATCTAGTAAGAGACAGATCCAAGAGAATTGATTTGGATAATATTCAATGAATTTTCTATCCATATCCTATCTATATCCTTTCCATATCCTATCACATTCCATAAATATCCCATCCATATTCTTTACATATCCTATTCATATTTCATCCATTGGCCACCCACAGCTTATCCCATTTTTGTTCTATATTACCTACCAAACAAACTTTCCATTTAACAGTTCACATGGTTGTCAATTTGCCCAAAGCCCAAACATGTGTCGCACTCAAGTGAAAGACATGGCTTAGATATTATATTAAGTCAATTAAATTAGAGCAAATCATAGCCAAGTCTTTTGCTTTTAGCCAAGTTTCATGGACATGAATTTAATTATGATAACTGGCTGCAGTTAATTTCATCAGACCTAAAACAACATGAATGAATGTAAAAGTTTCGTTTGAACGTCTGCAGCTGCCAGCCAGAATGCAATTAGACAAAATTAAGTTTATTAACAATTTTGTGCATGTTTTTCAACTTTTTTAGTTCTGGCAGCTCAACTCAACTTCCCAGAGGATTAAGCGTCGAACTGAACAAGAGTTGGACTGCTCGAGGAAGCAAAGTAATAAATGGAATTTTTATGAAGTAAATTGAGATAGACATGAAGTGTCGAATCTTGGTTGCAAGTCTAAATTTCAATAGCGACAACAGCAGCGAAAGGAAGTAAACATGTCGAAGCGGCTAGGAAGGGAAGTTGGCTAGAACTTGTCGCCGGTTGAAAACTCAATGCGGCACCTGCTGCTGATTGCAACAACAGTGACTAGTACTTGGAAAATATAGAACAACACATGCATGAATGTGTGTATGTATGTGTGCGTCATGGACAAAGCGCCCCGGGCAAGCGAGCTGCCGCTGCTGATAACATCGACACGACAATGATAAGACACTGCTGCCGCTGCAACGCAATTTACTCTTACTTGCATATACATACAATACCCGCCACAGCCAACAACAATATTCCATGTGTATGGAGCATGGTTTGTTGCGACTTCTTTGACGCAAATGTCATAACGGAAGCGGTAAACGAATGCCCAGAGCATTCGCGCAATCTTTCCATTCGAGCAGCATTTGCGTTTCCATGTTTTATTTTTGCTTTTCATTCGCACATTATATTTTTTCCGCCAGCAATTTCAGGCATTTACTGGCAGGTGGCATGAACAAATCTTGAACGCAACAATGCTTCAAGAAAACTCAACAATACTTTTGTTGCTTCCGCTTCGCCCTCGCGCTCTCCTAGCAGACGAAGCCAAAAAGTTATACAACGCACACAAGTTTGAGTTTATTGTGTGTTATAAAAACACAGACTTACATACCGAAAAAGAATGATTCGCAATTGTTTGCATTGTGCGGCAGGTGCGAGCGTCAGCTGCAGTATTTTGCTCCACGGTTCTCGCACTTTGTCGTCGTGATTTTTCGTTTTCTTTGCTTTTCTTGGCCATGAAGGGAAGCAAGCAATATTTTAGCCATTTTAAAAGCACTGCTTGACACTTGTGTCTCATATTTGTACTCGTTGTCGAAGCACAAATTTTTCCTGGTTTCCGATTTTTTTTTGGTTGGTTTTATGTGTTTACGAACTGCACGAAAAGCGCAAAACAAATAAAAATTACAAATTATTAAATTTTTCGCAGAAAATTTAAAGTTCACTCCCAATGGTCTGTCTGTCGCCTGCCACACCCATTTATAGCTAATGACGCTTTTCGTTCTCCTTGCGTTGTTTTCGCTACTCACGTCTCGCCTAACGTCAGCTGTCATTTTTTCTTATCAACTGCAACTCGCGGTTTTTGTTGTCCGTGTTGTGTTGGTTTGTGTGTGTTTGTTGTTGTGGTTCTTGTCATTGCTCTTTTGACAGCGGAAAAATCTGCAAAAAAAAAACTCAGCCAGCAGCCCGGAATTTATGCGAGTACGTGACTCGGTCGCTCGCTTTATGAAAATTGCAATTTTTGCAATTTGCGTTGACACTCGCGCGGGTTGCTTTGCCACAACTGACGTTTTATCAAAAATAAATCAATGCCGCTGGCGATGTGCAGAGCCTGTGAGATGATATGCAAAAGTCATTAGGGAAAATTAAGCGTATTATTCACCTGACATACAGTTCATTCATTCATAGGCCTTGAAGCAAAGCTAGACAGTTTGCTTTCTTTAACCCTTTCAGTAACAATGTCCAATATATTGGACTACAGCCCATACAATTCATACAGAACGGGTTTATTTTCATGTCGGAAAGGGTTAAGTGAGGTTAAGTAGTCGAATGTAGGTTAGTTGTGTTAAGGCAGGTTCTCACCTTGTGGATCCGAAAAAGCGCACTTTTTTTAGGAATTTTTTTGAGAAAACGGTTAAAGATACAACTGGATATGAACACACATTTATTTAGAGAATACAATTTTTCAAATTGAATGAATCAAAAAAGGGGGAGAGGGGGCGTCCATCAGTGGCGGCATGTCGGCGAGGAGGTGTCCCGCTACCGGAAGTGATTCCGTCAAAACCCGTGATCTGAAACACAAAAATCAAACACATTCTTAATGTGTACCGTAGTATCCATTGAATGAACTAAGATCATGAAAAAAAATCAAAATTACAAAAGTTATGAGGTTTTGAAAAAAAAATTACGATTTTCGCTTTTTTTGTTCACTTATTATTTTTTTTAAATAAACAATTTTCAATAGTTTTTGCTGATCGTAGTTCGTTTATTAGAAAAACACCTAAGGAACATTTAAAAAAAATTTGGTGACGATTGGTTCATTCCAGCGCCTTCAATCACTTCCGTTAGGTCCGAAAATGTGGTTCTCAGAAAAACGCGTTTAAAGTTTTGGCTTCGCTCGGCCGGTGCTCGACACTGCTCTATGTAACGGCCTGTAACTTTTGTAATTTTTCAGATTTTGATCTGAAATTTCTGGAGCACATTTTTGAAACATATATCTACACGATAAGGTAAAAAAAAATCGTTTTTTTTCCCCCACAAGGTGAGAACCTGCCTTAAAGTGCAGTTGATTTAAGTCAGGTTAGGTTTCTTTTGTCAGTGGAGACTATTCTGCTACTTGCATGTAGCAGCGTATTCGTATATACAAACAGATTCGCGAGTTACAGAATGCCATCACTGTTCTGGTTAATTGGTTGGTGAATTGGCTGAGTGGTTGCTACCACAACTAGGTAACGCAATTAGTAGAGTAAGTTCGGGCAAAGACAATTAAACAATAAGATGTCTTACGGCCATACAACCGAATGGCATAGGGCGAGCTCGAATTTGCAAAATTTTCATTATCGAGAGCAAGCAAGCGTCGGTACAGTGAGAGCGTAATAATATTAACGCTCTTTGTTTTGCTCACACAAAGCACAACGGCTTTGATCACTGCCAAGCAAAAGAAATATTATGTGCGCTCACTTCACATGCGTTGAAGTCAGTGGCGCAGGCAGAATTTATTTTTGGAGGGATATTTCACTACTATTTTTTGTATTTGAGGGGGTTTGAATCCCCAAACGTTCCTGTCCCGTGTGCGCTACTGATTAAAACAATCAACCACCAAAAAAATCAACACAAGTGCACATAGAGATCACACGCATATTCACATCTCTGCCGACTGCAAGCAGAGAGAGTTGCTTGCGTGGCTTCATCGTTGCGCAGAGAGAGTTGCTTGCGTGGGTTCATTGTTGCTCTCCGGATGTGGCGCTGCTGTAAAAACCACTCTCACGTGGCTTTATTGAAAAAGCCACGGCAAATTTTTGAAGCGCCACTGATTTGTATGAACGTAAGACATCTTATAGTTTAATTGTCTTTGGTTCGGGTAATGTGATATACCTGTTTGTTTTACAGCGATTCCCGACACATTTTGCTTTAAAACACACTTTTTTGGCCTCAAACTGTTCACTGATGCATTATTTAGTATATCTATGATTATTAACTCTTTAAGATAAACTGTTGACGAGTTTTTTAATTAAAAATCAAAATATCCAAATATTGGCGTCTGATAAAAGTGGCGGGTAATGTGATATACCCGAAAAAACATTATTTAACAGA
Organism: Melieria picta; assembly: GCA_964056695.1. Lineage (NCBI taxonomy): Eukaryota > Metazoa > Arthropoda > Insecta > Diptera > Ulidiidae > Melieria > Melieria picta. Next base: position 118,018,857 of record OZ057398.1, read on the forward strand.
CCTATTAGTTTCAAACTTGGTGAAAATACTCCAAATCAAAAATACTTAGAGACGTGTTTCTCATTTTTTTTGGAAAATCACAATCTGACGGGGTAAACCAAGGGTTAAAAATTTGTATCGAGAAACTTCATGGATTTTTTTTATCTGAAACTTAACCATAACTGATTTTTGAGAATATTCCACTTCAAGTATTATAAAATAAAGTATATATACATTTCTGTATACAAATAGTACTACTGTCATAAGTTTGGGTACTGTGATGTACTATATCACATTACCCGAAATTTACTTTTTGCGAAAAAAATATTATAAAAAAACAATAATAATTTTGTTAAGAAGAGCGTACCTCGCAAACTCATAATCGATATCACTGATTTACTTCTGATTAGCCTCGAACTTTGTAATAATATTTTTTTTGTACCTTTATGCTTTCAAACTTCATGACCAAAAACTTGTGCAAGCACAACTCAAAGCTCTTCATCACACTGACTGTAAACTATTCAAGCAAACACATCCAAAATCATACAGCAAGAGTTTTTTAGCTGTTATGATGTTTTAAAAAGGTTAATTTTGAAAAAGGTCAACGCACTTGTGAAATAAGCCACTATATCACATTACCCGAACTTATTCTATATAGTGTCGTTTTGTATTGACATAGGCTGATATTTTAAGTGAGATTGTAAGATTTAGGCATTGTAGAAGCTTCCTGATCTCCATAGTTGAAATTGTGCTTAGGTCTCCCGGAGGCGGAGTCCCGAGCGGGCATAGCCTATTCCTTGCTAAACCCGAGCAAGTACGCAGTCAGCTGGTCAGTTTCTACCTCTGGTCTTCCTCTTCACAACTACAACAATAAATGTTGAAGGGTATTTCCAACTGGCTCGCGTGTTCCCCCACCGGCCCGTGACCCGTAAGAACCGCAACGAGGTATGTGGTAATGTGTAATGTGGTATTACCCCGAGTGGTTCCAATTAATTACTTTGGGTTGTCCAGCTCGTACTTAATGTTGCCCTTAATGCGTTGCAGGCAGACAGTTTGCTCCATCTTTCCTTAGCAGTAAAAAGAAAGTTCTATTATAAAGTTCAAGCTGAAATATATGCTATCAGGCGTTGCGTGCAATTCAACCTCGAACACGGGTACATGAACCAAGACATAGTAATCTGCTCAGACAGCCAAGCAGCCATCATATGAGATAACCTCAGGGTTAGTGCTGGAATGCATTAAAGCATTGAATGAGCTGGGCATACGTAACCAGGTAAACATCGTCTGGGTCCCAGGACACAGGGGGATAGACGAAAACGAGGAGGCAGACAGCCTTGCTAGGACCGCTGCGGCCACTGTCCCAATTGGACCAGAGCCTTTCATTGGTCTGGGCAGGAACACCCTAGCAGAGTCACTAAGACTCGAGGAAAGAACCAGGAATTCAGAACACTGGTACAGTGCTCCGAATCTTAGACAATCCAGAATGTTCATTAAGGGATATAACCCCAAATGGAACGAAGAGTGCCTCAGGCTGAGGAAAAACCAGCTTAGACAGATTACCGGACTTCTAACTGGCCACCGCAGACTAAGAAAGCACATGAATACAGTCGATATAGAACAGGTAATCATCTGCAGATTTTTCGGAGCTGTAGAGGAAACGCCGGAGCACATCATACTGCGCTGTGAAGCAGTCTGTCGTAGCAGAAGGCGATACCTGGGCCATTACTGGCTTGCAGAGGAGAATATCAAGCACCTGGACCCCCGTGGGTTACTAAGTTTCATTAGGTCGGTGGGTCTAGGGAATGTTCTCTAACGATCTGTAGGGGGTACAATAGATCAGTAATGGTCTCAGTGCAATTAACCCCCCTAATCTAATCTAATCTATCTATTATAAAGTTTAACAGATAGGGAGCCTTCTATGTGAAATGCTCACTTAAGTACAAATTATGGCTCAGTATCGCATTGGATGGTGTGACTTTCTCTTACAGCGCTGAGAACCAAGAGAATTCCATTGTGAACCTGGCCATATCTCTGATATTCAAAGCGATAGTTCGCTTAGACTAATGAAGAAAGCTGAGCCAAGAAGCTTATGTTGTCTTCTGGCTAATAAGGGACATCCTCTATCCAGAAGTCGCTGGATTGCAGTCTCAGTCTTCCCGCAAGCTTACCCATAAGACAGTGACCCCTGAGCACCGAAACCGTTGTGCTTATTGAGTGACAGCTGAGGTTAAGCAATTGGTTGGACCGTTTCATATTGTAGGCTAGTCAAGTAAGTCGGGAGATGTTGTAGGTTTGTTCCTCAGACCACAATTCATTTGCTTCTTTTTGATAAAATTGTTTGAGCATAAATTTTACCTATGCAAGTGGAGCCCACACTGGGAGGAAGGACAAGGCCTCGGTGAGCAGCGTACCCACTCTGGCGAGCTCGTGCGCCGCGCCGTTGAGATCCCACTGTGCACTGGCACTCCGAATTATGAGACGTTGCACAGTGATTCGACTCCATACAACCGCGGAACAAAATTAGAAGGAGTTCATAAAATTTGGTATACTAGTGTGTTGGCTAGATTTTTCAGACTTTACATTTAATCAGTAACGTCAACATTGATAATTGCAAAGAGTAACAGAAATTGTCTTAGGCCGCTTTAGTTTTGCAATAAAAATGATAATAATAGACGTATGTTTTGCATTTGTGCAGTTTTCTCAATTTTTCATGCTGATTGCATACTTTTAGGTATAAATAAAATAAATGTTGTCGAAAAATAGGTGTTTAGACCACTTTTCAAATAGTATTATTTTCTGAGATCGGAAGATATCGGAGGATGTAATTACATTATCCGACAAAGAAAGAATGCTTCTTAAAATAAAAAAAATCCAGGAACATACTTTCACATACTTTTTTGATATTTTCCTCTAAGTTTTGCTAATTTTCAGATTTTTAATTCTGAAAAATATTTTTAATTAAAAGTGAAGTAAAAGCTTCAGCTTTGTAAATTTGGAGAAAATATTAAAAGCGAAAATGTGCCACATCATTTCTTAAGCTATATTGAAAGTTTTAGCAACTTCTTGGTAACCATGTATTTTAAAAATTTTTTTTACTCAATAGACTAAAAACCAGAAAATATGTGTTTACAATGTTTTGTGAAAAAAGTTCCGACTTTGAGCAGCTCTTGCAATTGCACTAATTATTTTTTCGCACAGATTTTTTAGGGCTTTCTTAGTTGGAGTTTTACCTTTCAAATGACATCAAAATTGTTAAATTCTGAGACTATAAATTTTTTGAATTTTGTCTATGGAACGAATCACTGTGCGTTGGTATGAAGAATGTAAAGAAAGAACGAGCCATGGCGAAGGAAGAGTCTTACCAGCCAAATCAGTGGCAGTGTCTTTCCAAGTACAGGAAGTATCTTTCGTGTCAATAGTCTTTGAAAGGGCATTGAGTATGTCTGATATTCGTTCAAGGCTCCATCCATTATAGTGGAACACTGAATACAAGATGTCACTATCGTGTTAATCAACTTCCAATTAAATTAATAGTCTTCAAAAAAAGAATTGAAAACCTTCTAAATATGTCTGATATTAGTCCATAGGCCAATGGTTCACATCGACACTATTGTGACGACAGATTTACGCGTTAAATATAGGATTCGACTAGATCTATGGCGTCTTAAAAAAATGTTATTCTTCTGGAGATCTCACAGTATGCAGTTGTACCACCTGGAGCCATCTCGCCTTTACTTAGCGAGAAAATTCTGACTTTTCTTGTCGATAGCTGGTTTCTTTCTGTTGGCTATGTCTTAGATTCTCTTAGACTCAAATTACTAACCTAGAAATGTTCATATCTCTAATGTAGTTAAGATTTTTAGAATTCAAAGTAGTAGAGAAGTGCAGTTTTTAGAATTCCAGATTTAATGCTTTAATCCACAACTTGCCACCCACAACAGTGAAACTTAAAAAAAAACACATACACAAATTTTCATCACCACAGCCGATTAAAATGTCAGCAGTGTGAGATCAATGCGAGCGTGAAGTCATTTATCAGTCTATGCACGCATGACAGATGACAAAGCAAAATCGTACATAAGAAATTTCATGCGAGCACTAAATGGAATATTTTGCAATAAGCAGAGCCTAAGCTGCTGCGTATGTATGTATGTGTCAGCGTAAAGTGGGCATGAATGACGTTTTGGTTTGACAAAAATGTCAAAAAGCTGGCAGCACACAAAATACCCAAGTCAAATTTAAAAAAAAAGGCAAATTTCACATAATGAAGGACTTAGATGTCAGCTTTAAAGCAACGATACACATGCACATTCGATCATTAATCAAACTTGACAATTTTTCGCACAGTAGGCGGAAAAAACAAAAATGACAAGCCAACAAAAAATGGAAATTGCCTAAAGTAAGCCCTCGCTGAGATGATGAAAGTGACACTACGGTACGGTTGCGGATAATTTCGAGCTTAAGTCGCGCCAAGACGCGCAGTCATGGCTCGCCTTGAAATGCCAGCCAGTGGAATTTTTATGCTTGCTGCAGCACACATCCTGTACTGAACTGTGTATGTGTGTGGGAGTGTGTGTATGTGTGCGTGTGTGTGTGTGACAAGAACAAGCACATAACTTCTCGTAATCATAGTGCACAGTGTGGTGGTTTGTATTCAGTGCCGTCAATGCGTGACCAAAAATCCGCCCATGTCGTTCAAGGCGCTGCACTCAAACGCTCGTTACGCTTTTCAGAAATCGACAAGTGTGCACTTTCGTGCCTCTATTGATGTATTATGCTACAAAGTAACTCACTTGTGGACATGTGTGAGTGTACATAGTACGTGTGAAAACTGCCAGCAACATGAATCGCTAAAAAGCCACCGAAATTGTGCGCCTAATCTTTTACTTTCACGCCTGAATGAATTCGTAAATTCGTCTAAATCATATCAAGCGCTGCTTTCTCAGAAGTATATACATAAATATATATTTTTTCTTCGACTGTCACTTTTAGCCAAGAATTCTCTCCACAGTTGCCGTATTAGTCGAATACGTTTGTGTTTTCTTTTTCGCTTCTCATTCAACTGTAATTTTTTAATTTTCTTCTCGCTGCTTATGGCTTTGCCGTTGTCGTTGTTTTTGTTGTTGTTGTCTTCTGTATTGCTGCCAGTTGTTTGTAATAATTTCAGCATATTGATCCGCAAAAAAGTTTCGCTGTCACGCACAATTTGTGTGCCCGCCTCATCCTTTTCGGTAATTTCCTGTGCTTGGTGCTCGTACGTTGTGTGTTCTGCATATGTAAAGCAGTGTTTCCCAAAATTTTGTGGATCAATTCATTAAAACCACATCGAAATCACAAAGTATATCATTATTGTTTTGTAGTTCTGCTTATATATATAGAAGTCCATGAGCCCAATAAATCTAGTTTCACATAACTCTTCGTTGACTCTGTTAAATTTTTATGAAAAAATACTTGTCTAATTATTTAAGTGCTTTAATTACATTTCAAGTGAATTGACCTATTAAATCATGTTTCCCCATACAAACTCTTAACCCATCGTTGACCCCGACAGATTTAGATTTTCGAAAAAATAAAAAACGCGTGTCGCTTTATTTATCATTTGGTGCACTTTAACCAAGTTTGAAGTCAAAAACCCCACTAAATCATATTTTTTCATACAAACTCTTAACACATCGTTGACCCCGACAGATTTCGATATTCGAAAAAATAAAAAACACATGTCGTTTTATTTATCAATTGGTGCACTTTAACCAAGTTTCAAGTCAAAAACCCCATTAAATCATGTTTTCCATATAAACTCTTAACCCGTCGTTGACCCCGTCAGATTTAGATTTTCGAAAAAATAAAAAACACGTTTCGCTTTATTTATCATTTGGTGCACTTAAACCAAGTTTGAAGTCAAAAAACCCCATTAAATCATGTTTCCCCATATAAACTCTTAACCCATCGTTGACCCCGTCAGATTTAGATTTTCGAACAAATAAAAAACACATGTCGCTTTATTTATCATTTGGTTCACTTTAACCAAGTTTGAAGTAAAAAACCCCATTAAATCATGTTTCTCCATACAAACTCTTAACCCGTCGTTGACCCCGACATATTTCGATTTTCGAAAAAATGAAAAACACGTATCGAAATATTTCTCACTAAAAGTACTTTTCACCATGTTTGAAGTCAAAAGGCCTAAAAAATCATATTTCTTCATACAAACTTTTAACCCTTGGTTCACCTCTTTTAGTTTTGATTTAAAAAGAAAAATGAGAAAGACGTGTCAAATTTCTTTTGATGTGAAGAGTTTTCACCAACTTTGAAGTCAATAGGCCAATCTGTATACAAACCTTAACCCTTGGTTCACCCCGTTAAATTTTGATTTTCGAAAAATTTAAAAATACGTGTAAAATTTTATTTGAAGTATTTTTAACAAGTTTGAAATCAATTGGCCTATTATATCAAGTTTCTTCATACAACACCTTAACTCATGTTTTGCCCCTTTAGACCCCGAATTTCAAAAAATCCCGCTAGAGGTTCGCGCAGGTTCATTTTTCAAGATGTACCTACAGTTTAAATTTCATGTTTGTAGCTTCAGCAGAATCAGTCAGTCAGTCAATCAGTCAGTCAGTCAGGAGTATGTAGATTTATATAAGTTTCCATTAAAATGAAACTACGTTTTGATTACGTTTACAATGTTTTGTTGTTATAATTGATTTTTCCTTTCCATCAAATCAATAAATTTTTCATAAAACTAATAAAACAAAACATAACATTTTATGAATTTTTACTCCCTTGGGAATCAATGTACAATCGTTCAAATTCAATGGAGCTGTAATTCTCAACTTAAATGATGTTTTCCATACTTTGTTGAATTTGATTGCTAAAATGTTTTAAAAGAGTTTATATTTTAAAGGAAAGAATTTGATCTCAAGAAATGCGAAAATTTAGCGCAAAGCGTTAAGTTTTTGTTATGTTTTCAATTAGAAAAATTGAATTATAATTGAATAAATATTGAATGCAGCAATTACAACAAACAAACCAATTATGTGAAATAGACTAAACTCATTCAAATCAAACTGCATTGCTTTTGTAAGAAATACATTTTTATTATAATTTAGAAAAAAGTATTAAACCGGAAGAGAAAGAAAACGCACTTCACTTACTAAATTACTGCTCCGCATTGTCTAGAAGAAAGAATACGGAGGGCAACTTCTTTTTCGACAATCTAGAGGATTTAGCCGATAGGACCATTCACAGTCTACTGGGCTTCCAAAAGCCAATCTTGAACTTCCGTCGTTTTAGAAAACTTCTCTCACTAAAAACGGACCAGATTAGAACCATGATTGGTGTTTAGATGAGTTACTGTGTAATTACTGTGTAAGGCCTTTCTAATGACTTCTGTCGAACCCAAATGAACGAAAAGGAGGAAGAAAACTCACTCCACCTTCTATGCACTTGTCCTGCATTATCTAGAAGAAGAAATACTCATTTGGACAACGTTTTCTAAGTCAAACTAGGAGATCCAGCCCATAGGACCATTCTCAGTCTACTAGGTTTCGTATGGGACTCAAACTGGTTTAACGAGTGAGTGAATTATGTTTGCTTTGCCTTGGAGAAGCCACTTCACTCTAGGGACCTACTGACCTATTGAATTAATTTTAATTTCAGTTTAGTTTCAATAAATCATTGATTAATTAGTTTAAGTTGTAATTTATTCTAAAGAAAAATTACATTAATCAACTAAAATTCTTATAATTTTTGTCTTTGGGGAAGCCACGTCTACCTACCGACCTACGATTATAATTTAATTCATTCAATTATATTAATCAATTTTAATTTAATTTTAATTAATCATTGACTAATTAGTTTAAGTTGTAATTTATTCTAAAGAAATATTATATTAGTCAACTAAAATTCTTATAATTTTTGCCTTTGGGGAAGCCACGTCTACCTATCGACCTACCACTATAATTTTAATCATTCAACCCCATATTGAATTAGTTTTAATTTCAGTTTAATTTCGATAAATCATTGACTAATTATATTAGTTTAAGTTGTAATTTATTCTAAAGAAATATTAAATTAATAAACTAAAATTCTGATAATTTTTGCCTTTGGGGAAGCCACGTCTACCTACCGACCTACCATTATAATTTAATTTATTCAACCTCATATTTAATTAATTTTAATTTCAGTTTAATTTCAATAAATCATTGACTAATTAGTTTAAGTTGTAATTTATTCTAAAGAAATATTAAAATAATAAACTATAATTTTAATAATGTTTGCCTTTGGGGAAGCCACGTCTACCTACCTACCTAATTAATAATTATAATTTAATTCATTCAATTATTTTAATCAATTTTAATTTTAATTTAATTTAAATTAATCATTAATCATTAGTTTAAGTTGTAATTTATTCTAAAGAAATATTAAATTAGTCAACTTATAATTTTTGCCTTCGACCTACCACTATAATTTAATTCATTCAACCTCGTATTTAATTAATTTTTATATCAGTTTTATTTCAATTAATCATTGACTAATTAGTTGAAGTTGTAGTTAATTCCAAAAGAATATTAAATTATTAAATTTAAATTCTTATAATTTCTTTCCATACAAAGCAACCATTACTACAACCCTTCGCCCAGTCTCGAATTGACAACTGAATGTTCCATGTCCTCCAGCTATTGAAGTTGTTTTTCAGATCTTCCACTTGTTGTTGCTGCTTAATGTATTTTTCGATCTTTCCTTATCGCAACTGCATGCACGTAGTAATTTTCCGTTGTCGCCTTTTGTGCATTTCGGAACGTTCGCATAAATTTAATGCCATCCATTTAATTTTATCGGCATCCGGTGCTTCTGCTTCCCGTCCGTGTCGGCACACAGCGCCACAGTCGATTGATGGGCGCGCGAGCGGTTACAGGATTTTTGTTGGCTGTCTTGCTCTTTGTTGTTGTTGTTGTTGTTGTACATGAATAATGCAGCGCTGCAGCACCAAACTTCTTAGCGCAACGAGCACCTGACAGCACTGAAAGCTGCGCACAACTTTTAATATATTCATACGTGAGATTGTTGTTGCCGCTGTTGTTGTAGTTGTGTTATGCGGCAGACATGAGCATATTTTCGATAGCTTTCAAAAACCATCATATAAATATTTGCATTTGCTTGTACGAAATTCTCTTTGAATTTAATGAAGCTGCTAACATGGCCGACAAGTATTGGCATCACGGTCGGAGGTGTCGGTATGAGGTATTTACATATAAAAATGTGCGCATAGTGTTGGTCATCATATATACGTGCAGTTGTCCTTAACTTAATGTGTTTTAATATTGGCGAAATTTAATTGAACCCTTCGACTTTTACAACGATTTAATTTAATTTAATGTGTTTTAATATTGGCGAAATTTAATTGAACCCTTCGACTTTTACAACGATTTAATTTAATTTAATGTGTTTTAATATTGGCGAAATTTAATTGAACATTTAAACTTTTGTAATAATTCGGGTGAAAGGAATATTTTCCAATTAAAATACTCGCATGAAAATAAATAAATTTCAATACAAGGAAATTTACGTACAACAAACATTACAATGCGTGGGGCTATAGTCGGTCAAATGGGAGCATCAATTGGTATGAGCTCATGAATAGTAATTTCTATATGTCCAGACCCAGGCCCAGAGTTGAGGGAAGGTTTTGTGCACTAAATTTTGAGTAAATATTTATAGAATGTTTTAGTCTTAGTGGGTTAGCGCAACTTTTGCATTTGTAATCGAAATTAGTTGAGATTCAGTTTCAGTACAAATTGACAGCAGTTGAAGTATTCGTATTCGAACGCTCTGAATTTTGGCTCCTTGATTTTCAAATTTGTGATCGATCTCAGTTGAGATTTAATTTCAGTACAAATTGACGGCTGGAATTTGGGCTCGTTGACTCTCTAATTTGTGATTGAACTCAGTTGAGATTCAGTTTCAGTACAAAGTGACCACAGTTGAAGTTCAAGTTCGTGGCTTATATGACTTATATGTAAATTTATAGTCGAACGGTCCGAATTTCGGCTTCTTGATTGTCAAGTTTGTGATTGATCTCAGTTTAGATTTAATTTCAGTACAGATTGACGGCTGGAATTTGGGCTCGTTGACTCTCTAATTTGTGATCGAACTCAGTTGAGATTCAGTTTCAGTACAAAGTGATCACAGTTGAAGTTCAAGTCGGTGGCTTATATGACTAATATGCAACCGCAGTTGAAGTTTGAGTCCGTGGCTTGCTGACTTATATTCGAACGCCCCGAATTTTGGCTAATTGACTCTCTAATTTGTGATTAAACTCAGTTGAGATTCAATTTTCGTACAGATTGAAGCATTAGAAGTTCGAGTCTGTGACTTATATGACTTATATGAAAATTTGTATTTGAACGCTCCGAATTTTGATCCTTAATTTTTAAATTTCTGATCGAACTCAGTTGAGATTTAATTTCAATACAGATTGACGGCTTGAACTTTGGTTCGTTGACTCTCTAATTTCTAATCGAACTCAGTTGAGATTCGAACTCAGCTGAGATTCATTTTCAGTATAAAGTGACTACAGTTGAAGTTCAAGTCCGTGGCTTATATGACTTATATGCAAATTTATAGTCCAACGGTCCAAATTTCGGCTTCTTGATTCTGAAGTTTGTGATCGATCTCAGTTGAGATTTAATTTCAGTACAGATTGACAGCATTAAAAGTTCGAGGCTGTGACTTGGTGACATATTTAAACGGCCCGAATTTTGGCTCCTTCACTCTCTAATTTGTGATTAAACTCAGTTGAGATTTGAACTCAGTTGAGATTCAATTTCAGTACATATTGATTGTATATGATCATTTGTTGTTATAATATCATTTGTTTTGTTTGAATAGATCAAGAAACCATTTCGCCACTTTTGATTTTCATTTGTATAGAATATGTTTTAGGACTGTTTTAGAATTAGTTTGAAAGATACGTTTGACAATCATCAAAGGTTCTTCATAAACTTGAGTCATTGAATTTGGTGTTGCTTTGATTTCTGTAGGAAAGTAATTCGTATACCTTACCTTATTCCGCTTTTTTTCTCTTCTACAGAAAGACGCTAGAAGCTAAGAGGAGATTTAAATAGCTTTTTCCTTCTTTATGTGCAAAAAGCAATTTTAAGTTAAGAAATTGTGAAGTGTTGTTTTGAAATTCTTATGGTTCTTGAAGGTGTTGTTTGTGTTGGAATGATGACGGAGTCTTGAACCAATCAAATGTTGACTTTGAATCGTTTTTTCTGCTAATTATTTTGCATTTATAGTTCACTTAAGTGACAAAAGAGTAGATTGGGTTTCCTTGGCTATTATGTTTGACTTAAAACTTCTGATCTTCTGGTTTTTAATCTGAATAGTATTCATTTGATTTAGACTGGTAGAAATCCCCTCTCAAACTTTGTATTTGAACTTGAAACTTTAGATTGCAGACAAGACAATAATTTGAATTTTCTATGCAATTGTCTCAGACTTAGAACCTTTGATTTCCCGTTTTGTGATCCAAACAAAAAAAGTATATATTCACTTGAGTTACAATGGTCGAAATCTCCTCTACGCAGTCCGAATGCAATTGCCATAAAAAACTTTCTATTTGAACTATTCAGCGCTTGGAAACTTTTTCAACTTGCCACCGGCCATTGCTCAACTTTTAGCAACTTTCTTTCCACTTGGCCCCCTCGTCAGGCTCTATGCTAAATAATTGAAATTAAAATGCAATTAGCATGCAATAAATAAACGACTGAATGCGCTCGGCCCAAGTGCGAAATAATTGAAATTTGCTGCAACTGGTTATGGTGGGACGTGGCACAATGACGGCAACACGACTGCGAACAAAAGCGCAACAGCCGAGCGGTGTGTTTGATGAAGTGGCCGGTGGCGAACGTTGCACTTAGCACAAAGCAAGCAACAGCCAAATGAAATTAATTTTAATGCACACAACGACACACACACACACACAAGCACAAAGCTGAAGCTATGTATGCGAACATTTTGCAATGTTGTATATTTGTTGTTTTATTGTTTCTTGTGGTAACACATTCTCACTAGTTGACCCGTGCTAAAGTGGCCCATAGGTTGTGCTGTGTTGATCAAAATGAAATATCAATGAAGTGTACGCTGTGCGTGTTTCTGTGAGTGTGTGTGTGCTGAATGCTACACTCGCTGCTGTTCTGTGCACTCAGAACGAAGCAAATGCAGCGACAAATTTTGCGTTGCACAAACCATCAATTCGCTGCTACATGGCCATCTGGCTGCTTGTATTTGTGTGTCTGTGTGTGTGTGTGTGTGCGTGGTTGTTGACTGGCCTGCTTAGTAACCGGAAACGGAGAAGGGAAGTTGACTGAAGTGCGCGCTGCTGGATATTTGATATGGTGACGTTGTTGTTGTTGTTAGTATAGCGCTACTTAAACATTTGTAATGGCAAAAGTCAAGCGCTGTATTACAACGTTATTTGATAAGTTGATGGGTTGTTGTGATGTCAAGTGAAATGACATAAATCGCTCAATAACTTTTCAGTGCAAATAAAAATTGCAAAAACATAATAAAAAATATAAAATTATAAATAGATAGAAAAAAACGTCAAGTACTCATTATTGTGGGCTATTTTATTTTTTATTATTTTATACTATTTTCACTGAACCCAACAGTGAAAATTTAATTTTAACATTTATTGAATCAACATTTTTCAAACTCACAAAATTTAATTTTACACAACACAAAAAAAATATTTCAAAATTGTTATTTCTTAAGCTAATACAATTTCAATAACTTTTCAGTGCAAATAAAAATTTAAAAGGCCATTTAAATAAATAGATAGAAAAAATTTAAGTACTCATTATTGTGGGCTATTTTATTTTATATTATTTATTATTATTTTCACTGAACCCAATAGTGCAAATTTAATTTTAACATTTATTGAATCAATTCACACTCTCAAAATTTAATTTTTCACAACACAAAAAAAATATTTCAAAATTGTTATTTCTTAACCTAATAAAATTTGAATAACTTTTCAGTGCAAATAATAATTGAAAAAACTATTTAAATAAATAGATAGAAAAAACTTTAAGTACACATTATTTTGTATTATTTTTTATTATTTTATATTTTATTATTTTCACTGAACCCAAAATGCAAATGCAAATTTAATTTTAAAATTTATTAAATCAACATTTGTCACAGTCATAAAATTTCTCTAACTTTAACTTTGCGCACAATACTAAAAAAATATTTCAAAATTGTAATTTTTTAAGCTAATTAAATTTCAAAGTTGTGCTGAGTGCCTAAGCCAATTCTATTCATTGCCATCCATTGAATTAATTGAAATTACTTTTACACTCAATTTATTGAAATATATTCAAATTTATTTAACTAAGCAACAATTAAAAAGAAAAATTTTTCACACTCACAAAATTTAATTATACACAACACAAAAAAAATATTTCAAAATTATTATTTCTTAAGCTAATAAAATTTCAATAACTTTTCAGTGCAAATAAAAATTGAAAAAACCATATAAATAAATAGATAGACAAAATTTTAAGTACTCATTATTATGGGCTATTTTATTTTTTATTTTTTTTTATTTTTTTTATAATATAGTATTTTCACTGAACCGAACATTGCAAATTTAATTTTAAAAATTTTTATTATTATTATTAATATAATCAACATTTGTCACAGTCATCAAATTTCTCTATCTATAACTTTACACAATACTAAAAAAATATTTCAAAATTGTAATTTTTTAAGCTCATTAAATTTCAAAGTTGTGCTGAGTGCCTAACCCAACTCTATTCATTACCATCCATTGAATCAATTGAAATTGCTTGTACTCTCAATTTATTGAAATATATTCAAATTTATTTAACTAAGCATCAATTAGAGTGAAAAATTTTTCACACTCACAAAATTTAATTTTACACAACACAAAAAAATATTTAAAAATTATTATTTCTTAAGCTAATAAAATTTCAATAACTCTTCAGTGCAAATAAAAATTGAAAAAACCATATAAATAAATAGATAAACAAAATTTTAAGTACTCATTATTGTGGGCTATTTTATTTTTTATTATTTTTTATTATTTTATATTATATTATTTTCACTGAACCCAAAATGCAAATGCAAATTTAATTTTAAAATTTATTAAATCAACATTTGTCACAGTCATAAAATTTCTCTAACTTTCACTTTACACAAAACTAAAAAAATATTTCAAAATTGTAATTTTTTGAGCTAATTAAATTTCAAAGTTGTGCTGAGTGCCTAAGCCAACCATTGCCATCCATTGAATCAATTGAAATTACTTGTACACTCAATTTATTGAAATATATTCAAATTTATTTAACTAAGCAACAATTAAAGTGAAACGCATTTGCAGCAACATGCCTCATCCACTTTGGTCTAATGAAATGCAGCACAGGATTTGGCATATTTATTCGGAAAACATTGAGCTGCACATTTTGTAAATATGTCAGCATCTACTCATGTGTACTTATGTGTGCTTAAGTTTCCATTCGTATTTGCACAAGTTGTGTACAAATTCGATTTTCCTTTGCCGCAATTTGAGTGACTTGCCCGAAGCAAGAAGGATTTGCAGTGCGTTATGTCGGGAGAAGGTTTTGTTGGAGAAGTTGTGGAGGCCGTTATTGGCTTTGCGCATTGCAGCGTTGCAATACACATTGCATAAATGTCAGCTTTGAGAATGTTGAAGCATTTTGGCAAATATGTCAAATCGCTGTAAGCAATGATTGCAATTTTAATGCATTTTCTATTTGATCAATGTGACTTGATGAACTAATTTGAAAACTACACCAAAAGAGAAACGCAAAACACATGAAAGATATTTTCAATTCAATTCAATTCAAGGTAAAACTTTTTGCCTTCGAATGATGATATTTTATAATTTAGCTCAATATTTATAGTTTTGTAAAGTATTGCTTGTCGAAGGATTAGTTATTTCATCAGTTAGTTTTTTCAAGTCTTGTAATTACTAATTAGTTACATCTCGAAAACCTTACAGCTTAGTTGTAATTCAGCTTCGAATTTGCATCTAATCCATGTAAAAATCCAATCAATTTGCCACTCTGACAACGTATTTGTTTGGCATGAAACCCTAATCCATGCAACGTTATTAAATTGGGCCACTGCACAGTGATTCGACTCCATACAACCGCGGGACAAAATTAGAAGGAGTGGTCCGTTCTTCATAAAATTTGGTATACTAGTTAATCATGGTCTGCTGAATTGAAATCTCCATTTTGTTTTTCTTGAACTTTTGTTAAATTTGCAATTTTCGTCATTTTTGGTGAGCTATAGCAACAAGTGTGTTGGCTAAATTTTTCAGATTTTACATTTAATCGGTAACGTCAACATTGATAATTGCAAAGAGTAACAGAAATTGTCTTAGGACCCTTTAGTTTTGCAATAAAAACGATAATTATAGACGTATGTTTTGCTTTTTTGCAGTTTTCTCAATTTTTCATGCTGATTGCATACTTTTAGGGATAAATTAAATAAATTTTGTCGAAAAATATGTGTTTAGGCCACTTTTCAAATATAATTATTTTCTGAGATCGGAAAATATCGGAGGATGTAATTATACTATCTGACAAAGAAAGAAGAAGAATCCAGGAACATACTTTCACATACTTTTTACATATTTTCCTCTAAGTTTTGCCAATTTTCAGATTTTTAATTTAGAAAAATATTTTAAATTAAAAGTGAAGTAAAAGCCTTAACTTTGCAAAGTTTGGGAAAATATTCAAAGCGAAAATGCCCACATCATTTCTTAATCTATATTGAAAGTTTTAACAACTTCTTAATAACCATGTATTTTTACAATTTTTTTACTCAATAGACTAAAAAACAGAAAATATGTGTTTAAATGTTTTTGTGAAAAAAGTTTCAACTTTTGCACTGACACTAATTAATTTTTTGCACAGATTTTTTGGGGTTTTCTTAGTTGTAGTTTTACCTTTCAAATGACATCAAAATCGTTGAATTCTGAGACTATAAATTTTTTGAATTTTGTCTACGGAACGAATCACTGTGCACTGCCATAATTAGCTCGCCGCAGGCCAACGTATAAACACAAAATTTACTGGCAGCATTGCACAAAATTCCGGCATTCACATTATTTGCAAAATTTATTGAATCACGCTAATGAATGCAATTAATAAACCATTGTATGGCTGGCATACTGGCAACTGTGCCAAACAAAGTGCCAACATGTGGCACGCGAGTGTGCGAAATTTCAAAAATGAACGCGTGCCGACCGATGAGCTCCTGCTGTGCAACAACAAAGAAACAGCAGCTGAAGTGTATTTCAGTCGGTCGTTGAAGACTTATTTGTGTGCTGCAGTGATTTTTAGTGATTTCATTAATTATAATAAAAAGTTGGGAATACTTGAAATCATATTATGACCAGAAAATATTGATCGCAAAAATAACTTAACATGTCTCACTTTGTTGAAGAAAGACTGCATAGCATCAGCCATCTGAAGTTAAAAATGTGCATAAATTTGATGTCAGTTTTCACTCTAAACTGTAGTTTATTTGTTATAAAAATTTCATTATCTCGAAAGTCTATTCTCATCGTAGTAGTTCGATATTCTCTGATCCCTACACAGTCAAGCTTCTCTACACTTCCTTTGTTAGATGCCGTCTGAAGCAGTGCTACCCACAAAATCACTTTTTTGGGGGTCCGTACACCACTTTCGAGTCTGATACTAGATGAAACCATATTTGAAACGCAAAATGTTTGCAAAATATAAATATTTGCAAGGGGTATCAACCCCTAAAACTACTCCTTGCGTACTACTAGTCTGACGAATGCGTCTTTTGTATGAAATCCACATTATATTTCCAACTGAAACGGTATCGGAGAGAGCCAAAAATATTTATTGAATTTGGTTCTTCGATCTCTAAAGTTTTTGGATCCCATTTTTCCGTATATTTCTCGTTCCTCCCTCATCCTTCAGTCACCTAAAAGCAGAAGAACTATCTTTTTATCCAACTGTCTTCTGTGTTTGTCTGTTTTTGTTGTTGTCCATGAAGTTATTAGTGCATCTATTGATTTTCCTAATCTTTCTGGGTTTAATTAACTTTAACGTTTCTTCTCAGGTCGTTTGTCACTACGACTTCTTCAAAATTTGTTTCGGTATATCGAATTACGTCTCTAATGTTTTTTTGAGGAAAATGCTTCAGAATTTAACAAGATTTCTGGTTCTCATTGCCTAAATCTGTCAAATTCTAAACTTATATAAATTAAAACAACTTTTAAATCCCTTTATAAATAATGTATTTTTTACCATTATCTTATTGTCTATGTATTTTAAAGTTGTTTTTTTTCATTAAAATTTGTATTCAGTCTGTGGGGTAACCCATAATATATCTCTCACTGTCACCGTAATAATAAATCCAAAACTAATTCAGTAATTTAATAATTCCAAGTACTAAAGACTAACTTTTGAAATAAAATAAATAAAATTTATACTTTTTATTTCGCAAGACAAATTATACCGCACACTAAATACAAAAGAGTCACAACTTGAAAATCTGAAATTTTCAAAAGCGGCAAAAAATGTTTGATACTGAAAAAGTTATGCAATTAACATAAAAACAGATATAGAGTATTTTAAAGCAAAAAAAGTTAGTGATAAGAATTAAATTTTTGTGGTAGTTAAAAACGGTAGTGTGAATTAACTTATAGAAAAAAGTAGATTTTGGAAAACTTGAAAAAAGTCCTTTCGGAATACTTTGAGTTGTGACACTTTTGTATTTAGTGTGCAATATGTCAATCCTGTTTCCTTTTCCTCGTATTCACTCCTATTTTCATTTCATTCAACATTTCTAAGATGAGGTTTGAATGGAATGCACTCAGATTTTATTTGGATATCTAAATTCTATCGAAAACTTTCTTGTATTGACTGATGAGCGAGCAGCTGGCTGAATTAATATAAATAAATCGATTATTTTTCGGTTCCTCTTCACATTCATATAAATAGGTACTTCTCATACTAAACTTCAACCCTAAAGTGAATAGTCTGAAAGAACCCACTGTAGCGTGCCAAATGGCAATACGGGAAATTGTGCGAAAGTGCTGCCAGGAAATACAAAATATCCTGCAACCGAAATTACAGCAGAAAGGGGGCCGCATGGAAGGTGCGAAAAGTTGCAGCTGCCCGCAAAAAAATGCAAATGCAATGCGTCGCCTAAAGGCGTGAATGCAAAAATATTTCCATGGCGTTTAGTAACTGAGGGACGCGGCAAAGAATGAAAGAAGGCTCGCCATAAAAATAAAACATATACAATCAAGCTGGTAATCAAATAAAGATCGTCTAACTATTTTTAAAAGTTAAAAGTTTGTAAATTTGTAAATAAACAAATTTTTAATTTCAAACAATCTTGGAAATCTGGTTTATGGACGGATCAAAGCTAAAAGATGGAGCGTTGGGACTGGCGTATATTCTAAATTTCAAAAGTTTTTTCCTATTGGAGGTTAGTTACCATCTTCCAGGCCACAATACATGGGATCATTGAGTCATACACCAGAAAGTGGCTACAGAGCAAATCTTTTAAATATATATTATACGACAGTCAAGCGTCCCTAAAGACCCTACAAGCCTACGCGGTCTGCTTAAAACTAGTCAAGGATTGCCGCAATCTTCTAAATAAACTGATCTAATAACTAATCTTCTGATAAACTGAATCGCAGGACAGAAAGGTCCTAAGCGCCTTCCCAAAAAAGGTGTAATGTACCCACTGGTGGGACCCGAACCATTGTATGGACTGTCCAGAGGATAAATAGAAGCATGGTTAACCCTTTTGCTACATGTTTTTACTAGGGAAAATTAAATTTTTGAATTTATCGAATAAGTCTTCTGTGTGGTTATAAGTATCAACAACATCCCATACTAATATTTTTTTAAATTTTTGTTATCGAACCCTGTTTTCTAGAATGTTGTCATATGACAGCAACCATATCGTTGTGGCTGTAATAATTAGTTAAACATAACATTTTTACACGTAATGACAAATTGAATATTTCTTCATTTACTTCACTAAAAATTAATTTACAAAATGTGTCTGAATTGAAGTAAAAAGTCAAATTAAAAATTTTTGTAATTTCTTTCTGCTTCTTTGGTCCTTATGTATATAACCTTCAAAAAACGTATAGTCTTATCTTTTTTAAACTTACAAATTCAGTTTATTAATTTTGTATTATTCCTAAAACTTTAAACTATTCCAAGGATCAACAAAAAATGTTTTCTTGAAACCATAGAGGGTTCAGACGTACACAAGTAGCATGTTTCCATGTGGGTAGACAAAAATGTTTCACAGCATTGAACCAACAGTACGGGACTACATCAGGTCGAACGTTTCTTGACAACAGACAGAGGAGGGTCCAGAAAGCTCTTCATGCTAAAGAAGAAGCACTTCCTAATCTTCACGAGATACCTGACTCGTCATTGATCACTCGGGCATCATCTCAATAACATGGAAAACTGCTCATCGCTTGTCTTTAGGAAGTGCCGGAAGAACCGGAAACATTCATACAATTGCTTTCTGATTGCTCTGCACTTAGCAGAAAAGGATTTCCAGTTAGGGACGACAACCTTAGCCTTGCAGTAGGTCTGAAATTTTGAACCGCAGAGAGTTCTAGAGGGTTAAATCAGGTCTTGCACAAAAGGTCACCACTGGTCGCGGTGCTAAATAATAATTATTACTATTCATACAAACAAATCGTGGTTTATTGAATGTTATAAATCAGTGAATCAAGATTAAGGGAAATATTTTCAATGCTTAGGTCAGAATTTGCATTGAAGAGTGTTCAACTGTTTAGGTAAAATCTCAAACCCCTTGTCACGTGTATGTTGAGGGCCATTAAAGCAGAACAAATACTTTAAATTTTGAAAACAATAAACAAACAATTTTAAAAACAATATTTAATTTGTCTCATTCATGGATTTTATTTGACACAAATTCATTTTCAACAACACAAAAGTGTTTTAGGAAAACCCAAAAAAGTATTGAAAATGTTTTCCAATTTTTTGCTACCAGAACAAAAATGCATTCAGAAATTATTCTAGCATATACAGACACATACATAGTTACTAAAGAAATGCATGTATATGTGGAGAATATAAATGCTCGAAATTTTCATCAAACCTCTCTATTGAAGTGAAATTTCCACAATTGTTGCTATGATTGAGCAAACACAAAATGAATTTGCAAAACTTTGGGCAACCACTTTTCAACGCAGCTGCAACGAGTGCAAAAAAAACCACAAAAATTAAACAAAAAAACCAACAAATACAATAATAACAACAACAGCAAATACAACCAAAATAACACCAAGACTCCAATTATTTTCCACTGCTAAAAATGTGAAAAATGGCACAAGAGAAAACCGAAATAAATGCCGCAAAACTTTTTTCTTTTATTTAGTAAATTCCTTGGTCTGGTTTTAACTGAAAAATTTAACTAGAACTGCAAACAATTTTCAATGCAATGCATTGGCAGTTGAATTGAAATGTTGAAAATGCATACAATTTTTTTCTTTTAAACCGCTTTAAATTTTTAGTGAGAGTTTCTTTAACCGCTGTGGACATGTGTTGCTGAAAGAGCAAATGAATTTATGAAAAGATTTTAAGAAATAAAAAATATAGGTAACATTTTTTATTTTTTAATAAAAGGTTGTCTTAAAAAATTAAAAAAAATATTAAAAATAAATATTCAAAATATTCAAAAATATTTAAAAAAAGTAAATATATTGAAGAAAATTCACATATTATAACATCGTTCGACAAAAATCAAAAAATTTCAAAACACACGAAAAAATCTATATACTCGCGAAACTAGGGACCAAATGTAGTAAAACTGCGTTTTTAGTTTTTCTCTCTGAGATCAGAATTTTTTTTAAAGGACTTTGAAATGTCAAGGACATGTTTATTTCAAAAAATAATTTTAAAAATTGAGCGCATTATAGAATAACAAAATGAAAGAGAAAAATCCTTAGAATCTTAGAAAATTTAAGTTTTTGGTGCAAAAGGACAAAGTGGTGTTGAAAATGTCGATTTTTTCTTGTGTAAAATTTGTTGTCGCACGGTGTAATCGACAAGAACTTGAACTACTGTGCTCAGTACAAATACAGTAGACCAGATTTAAACGCGGCTTCATATTTCTTCATAAATAGAAACAATAACATGACAAATATTTTGTCAAAGAGTTTCTCTATTGCACCCAAAATCTCTCAAATCGCTCTTTAATCCATTGACTTGCAGCCTACTCTTTCAATAACTTTTTGCTATTAGTTATTATGCTGGACACTAAAAAAAAATTTGATGTTAGATTTTCTGCTGCCAATACAGCATCGATTTCCTAGAATTTTCTTGTTTTTTTTATATATTTATTTATTTCATTTTTACATTACATTTTATTTATTTTATTTTAATATTTTTTAATTGTTTAATTTATTAATTTTGTAATGTGTCATTCAGCGTTTCTTGAACATTAAAACACAAATGGCAAATAATTTTTCAAATCTCTGTCTTTTTGTAATACAAAAAAGACGCCGTCATTCTACCTGTTTCAGTTGTTTAATTTCACTATGGACTTGAGTAAGTTATTCGTGTATTTTTTTAACGTGTCCTTTAGAAGGTTTTTAGTTTATAATTAATTAAATTAACCATTAACCTCTCAACCAGTGATGACCATTCTGCTACTTGCGAGCCGGTTTGATTAGTCCTTCTGCACTTTCTCCTGGTCGTTTTTCAAGCATTCTCCCCACTACGGACTTTACGACAGTAAACGCAAACTATAAAAATTTCTACCATCTGTTCGTATCACAGTATAGTCATCACTGTTCCAAACCAACCAAACGAAGCCCACGATTTTCCAGTAAATATTTAATTTAAATTCACATAAAATCATTGAGTGTGAGTTTTTTATTTGTCTATATTTAGAAAGCAATAACAACAAATAGCGTCCATTGCATATGTCAGTCAGTTCGTGCTATGGCTTTACAATTGCTTGTCAACTTAAGCCTTTAATCCTGTCTGGCACTGAGCCACACCCCATTCTGGTCGCCGTTGACAGTGTTGACAATGAGTCTGACATGTTTGCAGCGCCCCAAGACAAAAAATCCAAATAAAATACAAACACAAAATAAAACTGCCCATAAAAACAAAAAATAAATATTGTCAAATCCCACAAAATTCCCAAAAGTCAAAGGCAAGTCAAATGGCGTTGTGCGACCACAGCGAAAGCATTCTAAGCGCTTTTAAGCGTGTGGCATAACGTAATTTGCGGCACGTTGCAGAAAAACTTTGCGCCCACCAACAATGCGCTCCACCTTCGCTGTTGACAATCGGCCACAGCGCCAACTCAAAATTCCAGGCACACACACACAAAGACAACGCACACACACACACACAGACACAAAATTTCAGCTCACATTGATTGCTGCTGCGATGGCATTTCTGCTACGATTTCGGCCGCATCTTCGGGCCACGTTTAATGGCCATAAATGTTAGCACACGCAATAATGTGACCGTAATGAAATTTCACTGAGAATTTCTTCTGCCTTCGGGCGCTTCGTTTTTTCGTTTTCGTTTTTGTTTTTCATTTTATTTCTTTTCGTACAGCAAATTTTTAACAACTAGTTATTTTTTTTTTACTGTTTGCTACCTGGTTCGAACTTGCGCCAGCAGTTTCCACATTGCTTCGTTCTCCCACATTGCCTTTGGCTTTGTTGCTTTTTTTCGGTGTATACTTTTATGGCCTTGTGGTCAGACTATTAAAAAGTTATTAGCAAAGTTTTCGCATTGTGCCGAGTTTTATAATCGCGCTCAGCTCTGTTCCGGCGAGCGTCACTTTGACATTCTTTGCTCTATGTGTTTGACGCCAAAGTGGATGAAATTAGGGTCATTTATTTTCTCACATAATGGCGCCTGGCATTTCAGTGGACGGCATTTCAGTGCTGAAGCTGTGAAATTGACAGTGTTCGATATGAGTTGGTGGAGTTGTGCGAAAAATGCCATTAATTTATTTTCAATTCTCTATGAATGTGTATGAAACTGAAGCAAAGTTTTTTCTACCATAATGAGTAAGTAAACATAAAAAATGAAAAAAGTATATAAAATTTTTCTAATTAGTCGCACGGAAAAGAGAAGCAAAGACTTGTTTGATATCTCTGAAACGTGCTTTGCTTGGGGCGGCTCATCTTTCAGAGCGTGCAAAGGATTAAAAGGAAGGAACAAAATCAATGTGAAAGTTTTCTAGAATCACAGTAAGGATTAAAACTTTTGGTAGAGGCTTTTACTGGGAAAATTTAAAAATTTAAATTTTAAAATTTTAAAATTAATTAAAACTTTTCGATTTATCTTCTGTGTGGTTCCATAATAATTTTTTTAAACCCTGTGTTTTAGAGTGTTTTCATATGACACCAACCATATCGTTATGGCTATAATTATTTAAACATAAAACTACGCATAACTAAAAAACGTATATTTCTTTATTTACTTCGGCTAAGATTATCTTAAAAATATATCTGAATTTAGGTAAAAAATTAAAATTAAAAATTTTTCTTATTTTTTTCTGCTTCTTCGTTCTTTATTATAGAAGGTTTAACATTAAAAAAATTTACATTATTCTCTTTTTTAAACTAAAATATTCAGTTTATTATTTTTGTATTATTTCCAAAACTTAAAACTATTCTAAAGACTAACAGAAAAATTATTCTTGGA
Organism: Melieria picta; assembly: GCA_964056695.1. NCBI lineage: Eukaryota > Metazoa > Arthropoda > Insecta > Diptera > Ulidiidae > Melieria > Melieria picta. The sequence goes on from OZ057398.1 coordinate 118,042,619, forward strand.
ACCATAGATGGATCAGACGTCCACAAAGTAACATATTGCCATATGGCAACAAAATAGCAAAACAGTTAAGAAGTCGTTTAGTCATTGTGCCCTAAGAAGTCATATTACAACAAAGTCTCCATTGCATGGAAAATTTCACAACATTGTACAAAAGTAGTCTAAAAAGTTTCTGGCCCAACAAAGGTAAAAATAATTTCTTTCAAATTTACTTTTGTATCTCTATAAAGTCTTCTTGTAATTCTTCTCTTTAACCCGCCAAAAGAGGCCTTTGGAAATGTTCATTCGAATAAGTTTTTGGATCTTAAGTGACCCTAGCGATGCTCCCATCTCTTGTAACCGTCAAAAGAGAGCTTGGAAAATGTTCATTAAAATACGTTTTTGGGTCTAAGGTGACCAAACGCTGCTCAGACAGCTTTCTCATATCTAAATCTTGATTCAATATGTGACAAACACATTCTTTGAATAAGTTTATAGCCTCTGCTATCTCTCTGTTTTAAAATCGACAACTTGAGCGATGTTATTGTCAGTGGTTGCAGTGTTTGAACGTTCCGAACATTTATAGTCTCTCAAGCTGATACAGCCACGTTTTAATTCAGCGGTGGTAAATGATGGCACAGAGTCCCTGTTCACTGCGTCTCGTCCTTATTTTGCATGTTTGTATTGTCTTTCAGAAGCAAATATTTAATAACTCCTTTATAATCGTTTTTTTCATCTTCAATTTAACACTCACATCGTCTGCCCTAAACCATCGCGGACCAACAACTGCGCATCCAAATTGGTTGAAAAGTTAGTTCGTGTCTTTCTTGTTCTTATCGGTGGTCTGTTAAAAGTTGTATTTTGTTTGACTGGATTATAAATTAATTAATTAATAAATTAATAAATTAATAAATTAATAAATTAATTAATTAATAAATTAATAAATTAATAAATTAATAAATTAATAAATTAATAAATTAATAAATTAATAAATTAATAAATTAATAAATTAATAAATTAATAAATTAATAAATTAATAAATAAATAAATAAATAAATAAATAAATAAACAAATAAATAAATAAATTAATTAATTAATTAATACATAAAAAGAGGCTTAAACCAATTTTCTACTTTTTGTTGACGAGTGCTGCCATCTTCATGTTGAGGTAGGAAATTTTTCAGACCGATCTCGTAGTCACAAGAAGTGACTAGGAATGAAGTTTGTTTTCTTGAAACATCCGATATCGAGATGCTATGGTATGAAAAAGGCATTTTCTAACAACTGAAGTGTAGTTCTGGTGACTTCATGACCTCAACTCAGAATATGTTTTAGCTTTTCTCTGTTTCGATTGATTTGAGTTTAGTTATCTTACAGTGTAAGGTAAAGAAATTCGTACCAAGTCGAGTGCGACTGCTTTGGACCAACGCTTTGTAAGGCCAGTTCATTACTTTCATGACTCATAAATAGAATTCGAGAGACCTTATGGGGTCTCATTTGCTCAATTACTTCAACGATTTATGTACATAGCTCTGATTTATATCACGGAGGATCTTACAGAGCTCTGGTTAATATCATGAAGCACCTTATAGGGCTCCACTTGAAGTCGTATATCCTCACAGTTCATTACTCTAATTATTTTTAAAAAGGGTTTCAGCCGGAAGTTAACGGAGTTAAGTTGCGGAATCTAACAACTTGAGTTCCAAAGTAAAGAGGACTTTTTCAAAATAATAATAAATTGGTTTGCCAAAATCGATTTCTTTTATTCAACGTAGTTCCCTTTGAACTCCATACAGAGATTTATAATCTAAAATTATTCCGAATGTGTAATTTGGATCGCGTTTTAGTATTTTACATGTCCTTTAGGATTGTGTTACAAGCCTTTTGCGTGGCTTTTCCTGTGTTCAAAATACTCTCCTTTCATCCAAAAATGAATTTTTTTCAAAATATAAAAGTCTCACGGTGCCAGAACAGTTGAATACGGAGGGTGGTTAATGATGAAAATGTGATTTTTAGTCAAAAAATCAGTCGATCAAGTGCCGATCGAAATTTGAATTCAAAGCAATTTTTGGTCATCAGTCACATTGTATGAAACAAATCGTGAACACACCTTTCAGTAGCCTAAAAGTTTCGTTGGAGATGTTTAAATTCAATGTCAAGAATTTCAATGAAGATTTTTGCTGATCTTTGATGAATCCATTTGTTATTCAGTTTTAATGGAATCTGCAGTTCAGTTCATTTCTGTTGGGAAACATTTTTGTTCTCACAAACGCGTATACCACTCATGAACTCTGCCACGGGATGAACAATCATTACCATAAACTTGGTTTATCAATTGAAATGTTTCAGTAAAATTTTGAACTATGTATAAGTTTAAAACAAATCTTAATATTGGCTCTTTGTTCGATGCTAATTTTTTTTACAGATGACACAAACATACTTCACTTCGGATGCAATAACTCGGCTTTCAGTGAACCAAATGTAATGAAATTTTGATTGAAAATCGAGAAAGTAGGGACCTTTTCAACGCAGTGCGTCACAAATAGATGGAATCTCGTTTCATTGGTTTTGTATCTTTTTATTATTTAAAATACTGATACTCAAATAAACCAGAATTCTTGCACTTCATTAGAATTGCACCTTCCGCTTTTTCTTAATAACTTTCGAACCAATAAAGTTAGAGTAATAAAATTTTGACCGTGATCAAGAAGATTTTGGGTTTTAACATACTTACTTTTCAAGAAAATTCTATATAAATTTTCAAGGATATAAAGGATTAAAATTTTCAAAGGACCTTTTTCATATCCTTTTTTAACAAATAGATAAAAAATCAGTTTTATTTCAATTCTTGAGCCTTTTCTCTTTCATTTGATATATCGCCATATTTTAACTAGGTTAAGTATTTTTTATGTTTTTTTTTTATTTTTTATCCCCTTCAAAATTTTGAAGTCCTTTTAAAAGGACAAAGGATGTAGAAATGAAAAACTGAGTACGCAGTATTACTATGTTTAGTCTCTAATTTCCAGCACATATGGATTTTTACCGGTGTGAAAAATGCTGTCGCACGGTGTAAGCAGAGCCGTAAACTGCAGCTTGCTTGAAACCTACTTTTGGACTACACTGACCAAATATTTAAGTCAGCCAGAGTTTTCTAAACTAGCGTAAGTTATCTAACCGTGTCAAGTTGCATGTAAAGTAGTAAACTCGCCTTTCAATACCGATGTGTATGTAATAGATTTAAATATTTTGTTGTCTTCTTTTGCTTCTTGTTCTTGTGCAGTTGAGTAGTTGAAAATTCTTTACATATTGAATCCCATGTGTGCAACTACTCAGCTCGATATATAACTAACAGCATCAAAAGAAGAAGAAAAAGTAGAAGAAGAGAAAGCAAGCAAATTACTGCAGGGAATGCGTTGCATAAAAGCACACACACACACACTCACACAAGGCCCCAAATGTGTCACTTACTCGTAACTATATGTGTGCAGTGAAAAGTTCTTGATGTTGCTTGCCACATGTTGCTGTCATAGTTGTTGCTTTAGTAGCAACACCAGTGGCGCACGCAAACAGGATTTTGGAGGTTCAAACCCTTCAAATAACTGTTTGTTACAAAAAATGTGCATGAAAAACATGTATGAAAAGTTTTATTCAAACTCTTACAAAATAAAATCTTGTCTACGCCACTGAGCAATACGCTGCTTGAAAATCAACAGCAAAAAAAAAAACATAAAAGTGGCGCACAAGGGATTTCGTGCAGAGCGTTGGAAAAACAAATAAAATTGCATAAACACACGCATGTAATTTCTGTACGCCCCGTCCGCCCCGACACTTAACTTAGCTGCGAAAAATTATATCCGATTTTATGGCAATGTGGCAACAGTTGCAGCAACAGCGAAATGTTGATAAACAGCAGAAAATGTGTGCGAAAAAGCAGATTGTGTGTGAGTGTGTGTGAGCGCATAAAATAATTTATTATTAAAACAATAATGCAGCGAGTTGAAATGCTATGTGTAAGTGGGTGTGGCAGTTTGGCACTGTGTGCATGTGCAGCAAATTGAAATTAATGGCAAAAGTGTGGCAAATGGAAATAAATAACACAAAACTGCGCAACTGAAGTATGTATGAATGTAGATGTGTATGAATGCAGTCAAGTAAGTTTATGTGTATGAATGGTGAAAATTGAACAAAATTAAAGAAAATTGTAAAAATGAAATTTTAAAAAAATTCAATTAACACTAGAATGCCCGACAATCTGACATACCTAAAATATCCATATGTAGTCATTTTGACTACATTATTGTTTACAGACTTTTTTTTTAATTTTATTGGTTTTTAAGTAGCAAATATGTATAAATGTACACGGGATTAAATTCAAATAAGCATTTCATTTTTATTTTTATGGTTTAAAAAGTAAATTCATTTAAATAAAATAGCGTACTTTACACATAAATGGGATAAAATGGAATGAAATTTGGAATTTTTGAATGATTTTTATGAGTGAATTTATTATTATTATTATTATTATTATTATTATTATTATTATAATTATAATTATTATTATTTTTATTATTATTATTATTATTATTATTATTATTATTATTATTATTATTATTATTATTATAATTATTATTATTTTTATTATTATTATTTTATTATTATTTTTATTATTATGATATTATTTTTAAATGTTTGCAATTATTTGAAATTTTCATATTTCGCAACTGAAGATGCATATTTGTCTATTTATCAGTAAGATTTGCTGAAAATTTTATATAGGTAGTCAAAATGACTACTTTTGGGCATTTAAGGTAAATTTTGCAAAATCGGGGTAAACAATTTTTTTACAAAATTTTTAATTTATTTATTCCATTTAGCTTTAAAAATTAATAAAAGACACCTAAGATATTTTTTTAGAAAGCGATGCAACAAAAGTTATTTACAATAATAGACCTCAATGTAGTCAAAATGACTACCTTGGGCATTCTAGTGTTAAGGACTCCGGAGAGCTCTTGTAAACATTTTTCTGATAATATTATAAAATACCTTTTTTGTTGTTTTAGTGCCTCAAGAGATAAATGCGAATATCACAATTTTTTATAAATCAAGATTTATAGCGTAAATTATGTTGCCAACTGCCAGCGAAAACACAAATAAATCAAAGGCAAAGCCATAAAACAGTCGCAATGGTGCGTGCCGCCGCCGGCTATGCAGACAACAATAACAGCTGTAACAACAAGAACAACAACAACAATAGCTACATGAAGACATTAAAATGGGTTTCGCATTAATAATTTAGTACCCGGTACAGGGCGGGTTAAGCGCTGCGCGGCAAAACAATCAAAGGCAAACAAAGCGCACACTAGAAAAAATTTTGTTATCCCAAAAGCAGTAACGACCAAAAGCTTTATTCTAAAATGGCCTTAAAAACTCCATAAAACGTGACAGCAGACGACGGCAGACAGTGGGCGGCTTCAAATGGCCCAAAAGTCTGATTAGGGTAGCAGATGGCAAAGGGAATTATGGGGCATGTAATCAGCGCACAAAATAAATCAAATGTTTGCGCAAATTAACTCTGATCGCAACCGCACAAACACAAACACACAAACACACACACACAAACACACATGCACACATTCACAAATACTCGTTTACACTGAGAGAGCGTCAAAGACAACCGTTCGCACCGAAGGGAATTCAATTAGCAATTCACAATACTCATACGCCAGCGTGTCCACGCGGCGTGTAGCTGAACCCACTGACGGCAGACGGCAGCAGCAGCAGCAGCGACGGCAACCGCAACCGCACTCATATGTCAGCCGTATTATGTTGCCGATAATTGGCGTGTTGCTGCCTTATTGGCACAAATTCTAACATTTGGCCCCACTGTGCAGTGTTGTACTCGTAATTGGACTGCTGGCTCTGGGCTCAATTTTATGTGCATCGAATCTCATTTCTACGCCTGCCATATGCCGACATGTGGCCGCCCAAAGCGTGCATACGAAAAAACTGCTTCTGGCTGGAAAAAATGTTCTCTCTTTGAACTCATCCATTCCATTGTCGGAGAAGCCTTTTCATGTCAATTCAGCTGTCAATTTTTTTCCCATGAATATGAAATTACATCTTGTTGTAATTAGCCTGTGCCACGTTGTTGTGATACATTAAATGCGTTGTGCTCGTTAGGATGACTCAATGTCAACGCAGCAGCGCCACGTATGCGTTGCGTGTTGAGCTAATTGGATGCAAATTGCAATATGCCAGCAGACCAGGACACGTTTTGCTTTATGTTCTCTGCGACTTAATGCGACGGGCATGTGTTCGCTTGCGGCCATTTCTTAGCCGCATTGGCAATTATAACACCGTGCGACAGCATTTTTCACACCGGGAAAAATCCAAATGTGCGTGAAACTAGAGACATCATTTCTACACCCTTTGTCCTTTTAAAAGGACTTCAAAATTTTTAAGGGGATAAAAAATAAAAAAACATAAAAAATACTTTACCTCGTTAGCATATGGCGATATGTATATCAAATGAAAGAGGAAAAGCCCAAGAAATTAAATCAAATTTATTTGTTATCTATTTGTAAAAAAAGGATATGAAAAAGGTCCTTTGAAAATTTTAATACTTTATATCCTTGAAAATTTATATAGAATTTTCTTGAAAAGTAAGTATTGTAACGATAAGACAGTTTGTCGCTGTGCAAAGCAACCCTGCCGCTACGCGCCGTGCTATAATTCAATCTGGCAACGACGGCCGCGACAATGATGGCAACTTTAGTCCAATCTGGCAATGATGGTCGCGATCATCATGGAAACCTTTAGTCCACTCCGGAATGTGCGAGAACGATCTGCGCGATGGCCGGACAGGTATAAAAGACAGCCGGGTGCGGCGCAGCGGGTCAGTCTGATTTTGACTAGTGAAGGTGCCACACGGAGTAATTGAGCGAATAATTAAGTGTAAAGACAGTAAAGTGTAAACCTGTGAAATAAAGTGATTGTTGGTTTATTTTATTGACTGCGGTTGAGGAACTAAGTGTGTTTTATATTCTAAACTGCGCAATCCAGAGATACGAATTAGCCCACTAAAACTCATATTCGTAACAGTATGTTAAAACACAAAATTTCATTACTCTAACTTTATTAGTTCGAAAGTTATTAAAAAAAGGCGGAAGCTGCAAGTCTAATGAAATACAAAAATTCTAATTTATTTTAGTATCAGTATTTAAAATAATAAAAAGATTCAAAAGTTTATTACTCTAACTTTATTAGTTCGAAAGTTATTAAAAAACGGCGGAAGCTGCAGTTCTAATGAAGTACAAAAATTCCAATTTATTTTAGTATCAGTATTTTAAATAATAAAAAGATACAAAATCAATGAAGCGAGAATAATGAAATTTTGACACGTGATCAAGGAGATTTTGGGTTTTAACATAGTTACTTTTCAAGAAAATTCTACAAAAATTTTCAAGGATATAAAGGATTAAAATTTTCAAAGGACCTTTTTCATATCCGTTTTTTACAAATAGATAAAAAATCAATTTTATTTCAATTCTTGAGCCTTTCCTCTTTCATTTGATATACATATCGCCATATTCTAACGAGGTTAAGTATTTTTTATATTTTTTTTATTTTTATCCCCTTCAAAATTTTGAAGTCCTTCTAAAAGGACAAAAGATGTAGACATGAAAAACTGAGTACGCAGTATTACTATGATTGGTCTCTAGTTTCACGCCCATTTGGATTTTTTCCGGTGTGAAAAATTGTTTTAATTTTTGTCGCACGGTGTAATCGTCGCTCCTTTTTTTTCATTGCATTTGCAAGGTTCTTCTTGTTTTTTTCATAAAAATTCATTTTTTGTACCATCTGCTGCACTCTATTTCTCTGTATCCTTTTGCTCTCTGCGCACGTATCTCACTTTCCCTAAGGACATTATGCCGCATAAATGGATTTTTCTGATTTATTCACAATTAAAGCAATTAATGGAATCTGTGTGTTGGTGTGTTGCTTTGAGTTTAATCGCAGCTATAAACAACTGCGTTGCGTCTGTGTGTGTTTGTTCTTCTGTTTTTCTGTTTGTGTGTTTCTGAGTGTGTGTGTGTGTGTGTTTGTGCCCACTTGATTGATGTAATGTGGTGTAATGGGTGCATGCGTCGTTGACATGACGCTAATTAATCCATTTCGTAATGACTGTGCGTCACAGGCGGAAATCCCATTAAATCATACCAACCGTTAAGCTAAACGACACTCGAGCGTGGCTGTGTGGATGTGAGTGTGTAAGTACGTACTTATAAGTAATGCATATTGGCAGCCATGAGTGAACATTGCGAGTATCGTGAAGCTAATCGGCAGCAATTGATGGCTGTATAAATAGACGTCGAAAGTGCCAAAAGTGATTTGCGAAGTTCTTTGCACGTGTCACAGAAGAATGTCTAACAAATTGCCTTCAATACATGGAAAGGTTATATCACAGATACACAAATATAGTATTTTTAGCAAATTTGTTAAGTGTAGTTTTTGTTTTATTGGTTTGTTTCCATACTTTGAAAAGTTCAGTATTTTAATTTGTTTATTTGAAATTTCGCTTACTTATGTTATATATTCAAATATTGTATTGATTTGCTATTATTGAATCAATTGTAATAAACAGGGAAAGGATTTTGAGGACCTAAAGACCTATAAAAGAGGCAAAATAAAATAGCAAAAAAAGCACGGAAAGGCACTAAAAACTGCCAAAAAGGCAGAAAAATGCACTAAAAACTGCCTAAAAACGCCAAATAGGGCATTAAAAACTGTTAAAAAGGCAAAAACAGGCATTTAAAAATAAGAAAAAAAATACTAAATAATCTAAAAAAGGGGAAACGGTATGTATTTTTTAATAATTTTATTTCATCTGACGTATGCAACATACAATATTTATACCTCGTTTTTTGTAAAGGAAAAGGAACATCAATATTTTCAAAGATAGTTTAAAAACTAAAACTAAGATAGTTTAATTGAAATGTAGGCACATATTTTAAATTCATATTTTAATTTCTCATATACTTGTATCACAAAAAAATAAATAAAATTTTTGCGCCAACCGAACTTTTTTATTTTTGGCATGTTTTTTTTTTTTAATTTTCCACTGCACAACAAAAAATAACGGCTTAAGAATGATCAAATCAATGTAAAAACATCGATAAGTTAACGAAATTGCAATGTTGCCACTTAATTTTTTTTAGCTTCAAGGTATTTTTGCGAAACAAAAGGGGGAAAATATTAAAAACGTTAAAAAAAGGCCCTCGACTAATCTTGAAAAAGGCATTTTGTGGCATTTATAGGTAAATAGGCACTAGAAAAAGGCATTTATGGGTGAAAAAGGCAAACTGCCTTTTTAAGGCAAAAAAAGGCAAAATAAAAGTCGTATATTTCTAATCAGGAGGACCTAATTCGTGCTCATTTTCAATCAGAAATGCTCTATCTAGCAGCAAACAAAAAAGGCAATTTCCACCAAAATCTTTTCCCTGGTAATAAACAAGCTGTCTAATTTTTACTATCTGTCTTTTCCATAACCGATGAACTAGTTTTTCGTAGTGTCAGCATCACATAACTTGTGCCAAAACCAATTTTCTTTCTAAAACGACGTCAAGACGAGTGTCAAGCAATATGACAAACATCGCCCCGCCAACCGCTAAGCACATAAAGTGTTTAAGTGTTGCATTACAGCAATATTGCATTAGTGTTACAAAAGCACACAGCACAACACAACCCAACACAGCACAGCAATAAGCTTCCCATTGCTGCTGACAGCATCGACAATGTATGCATTAAAAATTCATGGCGCAATCGACGCTGCTGCCGTCGCTGCTCGGTGCGTTTGTGTGTGTGTGTGTGTGTGTGTGTTGTGTACGAGTGTGAAGATGTTTGTGTGTTGGCTGCGTTAAACGGGTCCGAAGTATGACCGTCAAGTGCATTGCCGCAAGGTCATTGGAGTCGTCATTGTTGGATACGTTTTTATTTTCTTGCAGTCGTTTGCGTAAATCGGTTTAATTAATTTAACATTTTGTAAAAGTTCGGTATTGTTTTTTTTACATATTTTTAAGAGTTTCAATTAAATGGAAGAAAAGACTAAAAGAAAATTAAGTGAATGAAATCACTATTATAATTTTAAAATTATATAAAAGCATCCAAAATAAATTAATCAAAATTATATTTTTTAGTTCGCATGACAAAAATCAAATTGAAAGCAAATCAAAATTAAATTGAAAAAAATTCGAGTATAAAAAATTAAAAACTAAAAATTACAAATTAAAAAGTACTAACAAAAAATTGCGTACTAAAAAATACAAAGTAAAACAAAAGTAAAAAAATACAAATAAAGTATTTAAATTAAAATAAGGACTAAAATTATTAAATTAAATTAAATAAATAAAGAGCCCTTAATTGAAATGAAAATAAAGATTAAAGTTAAACATTTAAATATAAAATATACAACTGAAAAATTAAGAATAAAAAACAAAAACCAATAATTAAAATTTGTTTATAATTTATAAAGTAGTTAAATTAAAATAAGGATTAAAATTATTAAATTAAATTAAAAAAATTAAAGAGCCCTTATTTTAAATGAAAAAAATATTAAAGTTAAACATTTAAATATAAAACTAATTAATGCACTTATTAAAAATTAAAAGTTAAAACTGCTAATAGTTAAAAAATAAAAAAGTAAAAAAAATCAAAAAATACAAATAAAGCATTAAATCTAAAATTAACATTAAAATTAAAAATTAAATTAGAAAATGCAAAACACAAATTCAAATTAAAAATTTGGAATTAAAAAATACAAATTCAAAACTAAAAATTAAAAATTAAAAAATACAATTCTGAAAATAAAAATAAAAACTAAAAATTAAAATTAAGAAAAATAAAAAACAAAAACAAAAACAAAATAATTAAAAATTATAAAATTTATAATAAAGGTACATAGTAATTATACAGAAACAACAATTTTTAATTGTAGTTCTTAAAACTAATTTTGCTCTTTTTGTTAATTCAAAGTGCAATTAAAATTAAAACTAAAATTAACATCATTGAATGATGAAAAATTAACAACTGAAAATTCAAAACTACAATAAAAAATAATACAAATTTAATAATATAAATTATAAATTAAACAAATAATTATATATTCAAAACTATAAAGTTTAAAAATACAAATTAGAATTAAATATATTAGTATTTAAAACTAATTAATGTACTTATTTTAAAAAATGAAAACTGCTAAAAGTTAAAAATAATAAATTAAAAACATAATCAAATAATAAAAATAAAGCATTAGAACGAAAATTAACATTAAACTAAAAGATTAAAATTAGAAAATGCAAATAAAAAATACAAATTGAGAATCAACATCAAAATCAAATTCAAATTTTGAAATCAAAAAATACAAATTCAAAACTTAAAACTAAAAATTAGAAAATACAATTCTCAAATTAAAAATAAGATATACAAATTATAAATTTGAGAATTAAAAACAAAAACAAAATAATTAAAAATTATAAAATTAATAATAAAGACACATAAGTACCTATTATACAAAACCAAAACTATTTACTCCTATTTCTTAAAACTAATTTTGCTTTTTTTGTTAATTCAAAGTGCAATTAAAATTAAAACTAAAATTAAAATAATTGAATGATTAAAATTAATAACTAAAAATTCAAAACTACAACAAAAAAAATAATAAAAATTTGAAAATATAAATTATAAATTAAAATTAAATATTAATTAACTATTTAATTCTAGTTCTTAAAACTAATTTCGCTTTTTTTGTTAATTCAAAGTGCAATTGAAATTAAAACTAAAATTAATATAATTTAATGATGAAAAGTTAAAAACTAAAAATTCAAAACTACAACAAAAAATATTACAAATTTAATAACATAAATTAAAAATTTAAATTAAATATTAATAAAGAAAACAAAACATAAAATTATAAACTTGAAGTGACAATCATAACAATTGAAAATAATAGTTGTTATTAAATCAAAGAACTATATTAAAATTATATAAAAACATTACATTAAATTATTTAATAAAATTATTAGAACTTTAATTAGAATTAGAAAAATTAAAAGTAAAAATTTTAAATTTACAATTTATTTAGTATAATAATTAAACTAAAATGAAAAAATGTTAAACTTAAAATATATTAATTTGAAGCTGATCTCAAATTAAGCTATGGTTTGGTTAGGTTGGAAAATCTGGTAGTCAGGCGAGCATTGAGTCACTTGAAGGTGGGCATACTTTTTCGAAACTATTCGTCAGGTGTCATGCAGCACTGAATAACTTTCCAAAGCGATTGGGGCCTCCCTTTCAATGAACACTGCCGCAGCTGAGACTCTGTGAATGAAGAAGAGGACGTTTGGCACCTGATGTGCTACTGTCCAGTCCCGACTCTGGCGAAAAAGACTCCGTCGTCTTGGGATACCTTTTTTGGTGGCCTATCCAACCTGTGAACCATTCAAATTTACTGTACCGCCCGTTTCATAAGAGAGCTCAATTGCTTCTCTTTTCCTCGCGGGGGAATATACAGCTTTAGGGTCCTTCCCTATTCTTGTAGTAACACAACGCACTACGGCACTACTGACCTACATACATACATATGTGAACTTCATAAGCTGCCACCCTGATCTAACCCAGTTTGGAAAACTGTTATGAATAGAGCGAGACGCATCCTTGTAATACCAAATTAAGAAGGAAGGAATCCCATACGAATCTTGCTATCTGACTGTCACTTAAAGCTGAAATATCAGTAAGTTTTGAAAGAAACGAAAAACTTTGCAAACATTATGTGAATTGTGTCCTGTCCCAGGTTGCTTAGCTGTCTGCATTGCCTTCTGTTCAGTGTTGGCCGCAACTGGAGACTTCTTCCAACTAGAGACTTTTGGCATAAATCAACATAAATCTGTTTGACATTAAGTTTGACTGCCGCAATTCACAATTCAGTCTCACTAGTTCAGCGACCTGCACTGCGATTTCTCTATGACCCAATACCCTGTAGCAAATATAATATACAACTACTTATACATACATATGTATGTCATATTTTCCTACATTGTTCATTAATTTCCTGATGCCTTCAAGCTAAATGTAACGATGAAAGTTATTCCGCTCCTAAGTAGGTCAGTCAGTGTATTGTAGCAATAAATTGATGGCATCCATGCTGACGTTTTAGGATTTAAAGCGCGACGAAAGGGTTTTGTACGCTTTTCGAGCCCAAAAGGATACAACTGTGTGTGGCATTTGTGTTGCGCCTTTTTGTTGGCCAAAAGATGCTGCCAATTTCATATGCAAATTGTGTGTGTGTCAACGATTCGGTGCCATGAAAAGAAAAGGCCAATAAATTCTCGTCTGTCAATACACATTCAAAGATGATTTATTTATACCTCGTTAGATGGGTGCAGTCAAGTGTAGAATAGAATTAGTTTTCACAAAGTAAACGTTTTTAATATATGGAAATAAGCCCAAATGAATGGACAAGTTTGCGCTTAAAGCCGAAACATAAAAGTGTGAATATTTTATTTCGTTCTGCTTTCAGCAGCTTCAAGAATATGTATGGTGCTTTGGAAATAAATTTCACTTAGTGCTAATGATTAGTTAAATAGCCAACAAAGCTTCAACAGTTTTGCGTGTCTATTATCACTGCGCTGTTGCTTAGTTGGTGGCGCAATTCATTTCATACATCAAGCAGAATACAATAAAACTGGCAGTTCTAATTTATTTTTAGTTCACAAAAAAAATAGAAAACAGATAAAACAACATAAACCGCACTCAGTTTCATTCATGCGGCCGGCAACCACTGCAAATTACACACCGACACACCAACACACGCTTACGCAATGCTCGCCCGCGCAAAAATCTAACTTGCGCATCCCATACGGCTTCAAAGCACTCACACACACACACACACACATCGCCATCGTCGCCGGGCATATGTGAAGCAAGCACCACAACAGACACCCGACGCCGTCACAAAACATCCAAACACCGCCACCCGGTCGGCGCTGCTGCGCCTAATGTAATTAAATTGCCACCCGCCACTGTCGGCTACTGTCTGGCTTTTGTCCGTCCTTTTGCTCGTCCGCTTGTGCAGCCCGTGTTGGCTGGATTACACGCTAACCAGCTGAAGAGTTTAATACAGCAACGGAGGCCACAGAAGGCGGCAGCATAGTACAGCATGAAAGAGTACAGCAACAAAATAGTCAAATTAGACACTGTAAATGGCCTGCAAGCCGCTGCAAATAAATTGAAAATTTCATACAACAACCACATACATACTCGTATTCAAGCCTTTTTCTTGCCTCTTTCTATCTCTTTGTCTATACATTTTAGTTGCTTCGGCAGCTGGTGCGCCATGGAAGCAACAGTTGAAATTGGTTTAACCAAAACAAATGAAGCGAAATATGTGAAATTGCTTTATTTACGGCGCTTATGTTGCTTATTATTTCATTCGGGAAATTACTGTTTTTGTTGTGTTTAATTTTTTCCATCTTAATCCTAGAATATTTTGTTATCCTCTGAATTTAATTTGTGAAATATAATTTTCTTTTAATATTTTTTTAATATTTATTTAATATTTCTCATAATTATAAAATTGTTTCCATCTTAAGCTTAGAATATTTTGTTATCCTCTGGATTTAATTTGTGAAGTATAAATTTCTTTTATTGTTTAAATAATTATTTAATATTTATTTAAGATTTGTCATAATTATAAGATTTTTCCATCTTAAGTTTAGAATACTTTGTTGTCCTTTGAATTTAATTTGTGAAGCATAATTTTCTTTTAATATTGTTTTAATATTTATTTAATATTTATTTAATATTTTTTAATATTTATTTAATATTTATTTAATATTTCTCATAATTATAAAAATTTTTCCATCTTAGCTTAGAATATTTTGTTATCCTTTTAATTTAATTTGTGAAGCATAATTTTCTTTTAATATTATTTTAATATTTATTTAATATTGATTTAATATTTCTCATTATTATACGATTTTTTCCATCTGAAGCTTAGAATATTTTGTTATCCTTTGAATTTAATTTGTGAAATATAAATTTCTTTTAATATTTTTTTAATATTTATTTAATATTTCTCATAATTATTAGATTTTTTTCCATCTTAGCTTAGAATACTTTGTTATCCTTTGAATTTAATTTGTGAAATATAATTTCCTTTTAATATTGTTTTAATATTTATTTAACATTTATTTAATATTTCTCATAATTACATAATTTTTTCCATCTTAAGTATAGAATATTTTGTTATCTTTTGAATTTAATTTGTGAAATATAATTTTCTTTTAATATTGTTTTAATATTTATTTAATATTTATTTAATATTTCTCATAATTATACGATTTTTTCCATCTAAGCTTAGAATATTTTGTTATCCTTTGAATTTAATTTGTGAAGCATAATTTTCTTTTAATATTGTTTTAATATTTATTTAATATTTATTTAATATTTTTTAATATTTATTTAATATTTATTTAATATTTCTCATAATTATAAAATTTTTTCCATCTTAGCTTAGAAAATTTTGTTATCCTTTGAATTTAATTTGTGAAGTATAATTTTCTTTTAATATTGATTAAATAATTATTTAATATTTCTCATAACTATAAGATTTTTTCCATCTTAAGCTCAGAATACTTTGTTATCCTTTGAATTTAATTTGTGAAGCATTATTTTCTTTTAATAGTTTTTAATATTTATTTAATTTTTATTTAATATTTCTCATAATTATACGATTTTTTCCATCTGAAGCTTAGAATATTTTGTTATCCTTTGAATTTAATTTGTGAAATATAATTTTCTTTTAATATTGTTTTAATATTTATTTAATATTTCTCATAATTACATAATTTTTTCCATCTTAAGTATAGAATATTTTGTTATCTTTTGAATTTAATTTGTGAAATATAATTTTCTTTTAATATTGTTTTAATATTTATTTATTATTTATTTAATATTTCTCATAATTATACAAATTTTTCCATCTAAGCTTAGAATATTTTGTTATCCTTTGAATTTAATTTGTGAAGTATAATTTTCTTTTAATATTGTTTAAATAATTATTTAATATTTATTTAATATTTCTCATAATTATACGATTTTTTCCATCTGAAGCTTAGAATATTTTGTTATCCTTTGAATTTAATTTGTGAAATATAATTTTCTTTTAATATTGTTTTAATATTTATTTAATATTTCTCATAATTACATAATTTTTTCCATCTTAAGTATAGAATATTTTGTTATCTTTTGAATTTAATTTGTGAAATATAATTTTCTTTTAATATTGTTTTAATATTTATTTATTATTTATTTAATATTTCTCATAATTATACAAATTTTTCCATCTAAGCTTAGAATATTTTGTTATCCTTTGAATTTAATTTGTGAAATATAATTTTCTTTTAATATTGTTTTAATATTTATTTATTATTTATTTAATATTTCTCATAATTATACGATTTATTCCATCTGAAGCTTAGAATACTTTGTTATCCTTTGAATTTAATTTGCGAAGCATAATTTTCTTTTAATATTGTTTTAATATTTATTTATTATTTATTTAATATTTCTCATAATTATACGATTTTTTCCATCTTAAACTCACAATACTTTGTTATCCTTTGAATTTAATTTGTAAAGTATAATTTTCTTTTAATATTGTTTAAATAATTATTTAATATTTATTTAATATTTCTCATAATTATACGATTTTTTCCATCTGAAGCTTAGAATATTTTGTTATCCTTTGAATTTAATTTGTGAAATATAATTTTCTTTTAATATTTTTTTAATATTTATTTAATATTTCTCATAATTATAAGATTTTTTTCCATCTTAAGCTCAGAATACTTTGTTATCCTTTGAATTTAATTTGTGAAGCATAATTTTCTTTTCATATTTTTGTAATATTTATTTAATATTGATTTAATATTTCTATTAATTATAAGATTTTTTCCATCTTAAGCTTAGAATACTTTGTTATCCTTTGAATTTAGTTTGTGAAATATAGTTTTCTTTTAATATTGTTTTAATATTTACTTAATATTTCTCATAATTATACGATTTTTTCCATCTTAAGCTTAGAATACTTTGTTATCCTTTGAATTTAATTTGTGAAGCATTATTTTCTTTTAATATTGTTTTAATATTTACTTAATATTTCTCATAATTATACGATTTTTTCCATCTGAAGCTTAGAATATTTTGTTATCCTTTGAATTTAATTTGTGAAGCATTATTTTCTTTTAATATTGTTTTAATATTTATTTAATATTTCCCATAATTATACGATTTTTTCCATCTGAAGCTTAGAATATTTTGTTATCCTTTGAATTTAATTTGTGAAATATAATTTTCTTTTAATATTTTCTTAATATTTATTTAATATTTCTCATAATTATAAGATGTTTTTCCATCTTAAGCTCAGAATACTTTGTTATCCTTTGAATTTAATTTGTGAAGCATAATTTTCTTCTAATATTTTTTTAATATTTATTTAATATTAATTTAATATTTCTCATAATTAGAAGATTTTTTCCATCTTAAGCTTAGAATATTTTGTTATCCTTTGAATTTAATTTGTGAAGCAAAATTTTCTTTTAATATTGTTTTAATATTTATTTAATATTTCTCGTGATTATATGATTTTTTAATGAATGCAGAAATTTGGAGATTGTAGTTGGAACTTTCGGGCGCGATGCCAGACCCAAACATTGGTATCCCTAGTACGTCTGGACCACTGGTCTGACCACTGACTATAAAGACCACTCTGCTACTCGTGGGACATACCGGTATAGGCTTACATAGGCATCCGTCTAATCTGCGGCTGCTAAATTAGTGAGACCAGGACACAAATCAATTTCCTCCGAATGGTGAAACTTTACTTTGAATAGCGTTTTTCTGAAAACGTTAAAAGTCTCTGGTTGGAAAAATAAAACTCTAGGATGGCCAAAGGATTCTAATTGACAAAACCTCGGTACACTTCATATGTGAGCGTCCAGCTTTCGGGAGGCTCAGGCACATGTGCCTTGGCCGCATGATCCTCCGCGAGGATAAGCTCAGGAACCTCAAATTGTCAAACGTGCTTAGCTTCGTTAAAGCAAAGTTTTGGTTAACTTAGATTCATGGTTTGTGGGAATTTTCTTAGGGCGACTGCAGTCCTGACTGCAACAGGTCACTGTAGGCTGGTCCTTTCTGGTGACTAGTAATCTGCAGCGGCGCAGTTGAGCATTTCTTAGAAATGGCCCCATCTGGCTTGGCAATGAGAGTCGCCAGTAAAAAAGAGGTCGTGACTTGCTAGCAAGGAGGGAGCAAGGAGGGAGGCACCAGCCAGTGCACAAAGAGCACAAAATTTTGGCTACGTGCCTGCTTTTCTGGACACTTCCTACACTTTAATAATGATAATAATATATACACCTAATTCTGTTTTTACACGGTAGATTGGTTCCAGAAAAATCCGTGTAAAAAAAAACCGTGTAAAAAAAGACATTGATCGTATGCAAAAATAGGTGAATGGTTCCGTATCTCTAAAATCTATTAAAATTAGTGAAAAACAAGGATACATAAAATATTTACCAAAAATAAAAAATATAAATAACTGAAAGAATATAAAATGCGAATGAATATAATGCGTTAAAATTAAAAAAATGTAACGTTGGAAAAACTAATTTGCCTATAAAAAATTTCTTTACCAAACACGTCTGATTGCATTGATAGTTCACAAAATATTAACACATTTCAATTGCTCTGACAAGTAAATTTGCTTGTATCCACAAAAAGGGAACTTCCCTAAATTTGTGATATGAACATATTTCGCAAAAATTAAATTTGGCAACAAAAATTTAAGCCCAAAAGATTTTAAATCGTGCTAAATGGAATAAATTCGTGTAAAAAAATTTAAAATTTTTTAATTTTCAAACCGTGTTAAATCAAAACCGTGTAAAAAAAGACCGTGTAAAAACAGAATTAGGTGTACTTTACTTTAGGAAGTCTGTGTGTATTTGGTTGATTGCAAATGACTGTTGCTGCTTTGATCTTCCATGTACATAGGAAACATTCTTAGTAAGAAAAACACACCAAATACTTTGAATGAAACTAATGAAAGCATGTAATTTACGTATTTAATATATAATGAAATGTAACAACGGACTGAACATTACTTGGCACTGCGGCCTGCGCAAAAATCCAATGACAAATTACTTTTCTTTCGTTGCTGCTAATTGGACTTCCTTTCGACTTCAATACTTGTGCAATTTTCGCGTACGAAAGTGGCGTGTTGTCACCTTATATATCACATAAACATGTACATGTATATATTATTCGACTATATATATTGTAAAACTACACAAGTGTGACTGCGTAATTGCATAAATTAACGCATTTAATTCAAACATGAACCACACACACACACATAAATCACAATTTAATCAAATTCAATACAAATTATTTTGTGTAAAATTTTCTAATTTATGCATAGTCAACATTATTCAGAGTGAATTTACATTTTTGCGCCACACAATTTCCGAGTTGCTGCACAGGTGACAGCATTCGGAACTGTGGCCGAGATGTGCTGGTGCGAAGCTGTGATGAGCAGTCGAATGCAAATGGCAGCGGCACTCGTACAATTGTGTTGGTGACAGTGAGAAATGCTGGTGATGCGGCTTATTCAAAAAAATTCACATACATACATATATGAAAAAATAGTGTCAACAAAAATAATACACTAAAAAAATAGTTTGTGTTTGCATACAATCAAACACACAGCCAGATGCAGCAAATTCACTTGCACACGTTCACATGCACATAAATATATATGTAAATATATGTAGTATGTGTGTCTGTATGAGTGTGTACATTTTTCTGGCGTGTCCATGGTAACGAGCAGAAAGACAACAATACAGCTGACACAACGCGTGGCTGCAGTTCCATTCGCATATTTTGTGGCATGCTGCACTCCAGTTAGCCCTTTTACTGTCCAACGCAACAACAATAAAAACAACAACAAAAACTCTTGCTTATGCTTATTTAATGCGCATAACTTTTATTTATTTGCTTTTATGCACAGAGTTTTTCTTTCGGATTTCATTTTTTTGTGTTTTGTGTTATTTGAGAGAAAGAGCAACGTAACTGCTCTGCGCTGAATTAGCGCAAAAATATGTAAATCTGTGTTTGAAAAATCGACACACAAAAAACACCAACAAACCGAAATGACTGTGAAAACAGACCAGAGTGCATTTGTGCTGTGAACAATTGAAAAAAAGGACGACAGTCGCAAAACACTTTGCCACAGTCTGCGCGTACACGCTGCCCAAACAACAACAACAACAAAATGCTGCTAACATGCGATTGTGTGCATTTGTGTGTGTGTGTGTGTGTGTTTTTCAGTGCCTGAGTGCCAGCCTTGTTTTATTTGCTGCATAATGGACCACAAAAGAGCAAGTGGGCCACTTGCTGTTGTTGGGTTCGTGTTAAAGTTGTCTGCCAGCCGTTTTCATTGCTCGCCCTCCAGACGTTTTAAACTTTTCGGCAATGGCCAACGTTGCGTAGCAGCAAGGTTGCCTAGTTACACCGGTCTACAAGAATTTTGAGTGTAAGTAGAGTTGGGGAAAATAATAATTAATAAGTTGAAGTGTGGCAGACAGTCTCTTGACCCGAACACGGCAGACGGCAGCGACAAGGCCAAACGACTACAAAGTTTAAATTTTTGCTTTTTTTAATTGTTTTTCATCCATTCAACATTACTCATTTACTTGACCTTTCGACAAGCTCCGATCTTTCCCACTCCAACCAGTTGTGATGAGCTGCTTGCAACTGATTTTCAAATTAAGTAGTCGTATCAACGCACAGTGATTCGTTCCATAGACAAAAAACAAAAATTTATAGTCTCAGAATTTAACGATTTTGATGTCATTTGAAAGGTAAAACTCCAACTAAAAAAACCCAAAAAAATCTGTACAAAAAATGTATTAGTGTCTGTGCAAAAGCGGCTCAAAGTTGAAACTTTTTCACAAAAAAATTTAAACACATATTTTCTGTTTTTTAGTCTATTGAGTAAAAAAAATTTTAAATGCATGGTTATCAAGAAGTTGCTAAAACTTTCAATATAGATTAAGAAATGATGTGGCCATTTTCGCTTTTAATGTTTTCTCAAAATTTCCAAAGCTGAGGCTTTCACTTCACTAATGGCTTCAAGTTAGTAGGTTTGAAACCATGCTGAACAATTTTTGAAGCGTATTAGGCCATTAGTGTTGATCTTCGAGATATAACCCTAACTGGGTGCGTACAAAGCAAGTGGACATTAATTTCTTCCTCCTCTACGTCTTTGCAGCTTCGAGAGACATCATTGGCCAGATGTCCCAGACTTAGTCTTCTAGCGTGGCCACCAAGATTGCTGTTACCAGTGAATACCCCGACAACAACCCTGAATGTGCTTATTTTACTGTTAACTTTTCCGCTACAGATTTTTCTTGGGGAAAGTTAAAATTTTTAATTTATCTATTTAATCTTCTGTGTGATTCCATCAAATTGACTATTGATTTATTGATTTATTTCAGCATACAAGCTTTTAAATGCTCTTTTAAATGCTACAAAAAAATAGATTAAAATCGAGTAATAATAATAATAAATAACATTAAATAACAATAAATATAAATTAAATTAAAAATAACATTAGTATTAGAAGTATTTAGAAAATGATAAGATATACAGAGGAAAACAGAGAAAGAGAGATGTGTAGATATGGGGAGATAGCTAATTAGGAGAAATGCTGGAAAAGAAGATGCATAATAATTTTTTTTAAATTTTATTTTTTGTATTTTTTGTATTTTTTTTTATTTTTTTTATTATCGCAACCTTTTTTTTTAGAGTTATCTCATATGACCGCAACCATATATTTAATTGTGGCTTTAATACTAGAAATACCATTGCGGCCATTTTTACGGTTTTTCATTTTTTAATATCTGTATTTTCTTAAGCATTTCTTTCAATTTTTGCTTTGATAACGTTTATTTTTTTTTATCGGGTTCTACAATTAGTTCTACAATTAAGGTTCTACTATTACAATTAGCGAAATCGGATGTGTACTTTTCGAGATATCAGCAGATATAATATGTAGTCTTTGTAGGTATAGAAAACTGACGGTCTTTCTAGTGTTGCTAATTATTTAACCCTTTCGCTACAGGTTTTAACTGGGGAAAGTTAAAATTTAAAATTTTACGTCTTAGGCTTCTATGTGATTATATTAGCAACATTCCATAAGAAATTTTTTAATTTTTATACTCGGACCCTGTATTTTAGGGTGTTTTTCTATGAGAGCAACCACATCGTTGTGGCTGTAATAATTACTTAAACATAAAACTTTTTACGCATAACGAAGTTTCAATATTTCTCCATTTACTTCAGCCAAAATTAAAAAAAAAAGTATCTGAATTGAAAGAAAACGTCAAATTAAAAAGTTCTCTAATTTTGTCTGCTTCTTCTTCCTTTACTATGTCAAGATATACCATTAAAAAACGTGTATACTTCTCTTCTTCAAACTTAAATATTCAGTTTATTAATTTCGTATTTTTCCTAAAACTTCAAACTATTCTAAAGACCAAAAAAAAAATGTATTCTTGCAACCATAGAGGATGCAGACGTCCACAAAGTAGCATGTTGCCATATGGCAACAAAATAGCGAAAGGGTTAAACAAAAAATATTATTATATTAAATATTTTCTCATTTTCTTAAGATAAAGATAAAAAATGCTGAATTTAATTAAAAAGTCAAATTAAAAATTGCTCTAAAATTGTTCTGCATCTTTTTCCTTGACTATGTAAAAATGTAATTTTAAAAAACCTGTTTCCTTTTCTCTTTTAAATTTAAATACTCAGTTTATTAATTTCGTATTATTTCTAAAACTTCAAGTTATTCTAAAGATCAACCAAAGAATTTATTCTTGAAACCATAGAGGCTTCAGACGTCCACAAAGTAGCATGTTGCCATATGAAAACAAAATAGCGAAAAGGTTGAGCAGACTTCTGGTGCGCTTCCAGTGCAGCTCTGGCCAGATCTATTGCGTTGCAGAGGCCACCTAGAAAATTTTGGTGGCTCTTGTCACGGCTTTCTCTATGGTCAGCTTACAAGTACTGAGTGGAATACCCAGCAAATTCTGAGCATAATTCCTTAGGTGTGTCCAGTCTTACCAATTTGTTTGCTCTATGTACATTTTGCCGGGATCCCTCTGTGACCTGGACCCATAATTTGTACAGTTGTACAGTTTTCTGATCAAGTTTTTGATGTCAGAACATGAGACCCTAGAACCCTAATAGCCGCTTTGCTATCAAAAAGTACTCTTTGTTTAGCTTTAGGACAGCTTTAATGGCCACTGACAATGACCGACATATAGTAAAGATATATAAACATAATTACTATGTAAAACTATGTCTATATTTCAGGCAACAATTTGTTTCCTTTTTTGCTGCACAGTGTTTTATGGCAAAAACTAATTTGTTGCCGGTCTGGTCTCGACTCAGGCCATTTGAAGTTTCAGCCGTTTGCTTGCCAAATGAGCAGCCTTTAATTAGAAACGGGCCAACGGTTGTTTTGACAACAATTGCCGCTCTTATTTCTACGCCAAAATTTTGCTACGCCTATTCGCAGGCAAAGTAGTCCAAGTGTGAGTGTTTTGAGCACAAACTTTTCTCATAAGCTGGTTTATTGTTAATATCCTCTGCCAGCTACACTGTAACCTTTAAACATTTTCTCTGAAACTGGAACTGAAAAGCATTAACAGCACTTTTGGTTAGCATTAACTACTGCAACATTTGCGTTACTCGTTGTTGCTAATCAGTTTGAACAAAAATGTTGCGCATACAAATTAACAATAAATTTTAATTTCGCCCAAACTGATTCCATCAATAGTTTTGGTTTTGTTTAGTGTCCGACCGAATATTCGGTTTCGGTTTCGGCCCAAATAAGTGTTTCGGTTTCTGTTTCAATTTCGGCCAAAAAATGCCCGAATGGTCGAAACCGAAACTTTCTAGAATATTTTTTACATTTAGATGATAATTTAGATGCCACCAATGTAAATAAACTTCATTTTTTTAGAATATAATATTAAATTATTTAATTTTGAATATTAGCGAGTAAGGTATGAAAGGGTGATTTTTTTATGTTTAAGTTTGAAAAAGAGAAAGAATTGTTTTTATTAAAAAGTATTTATTTATTTATGTTATGTTTGTTTATTTTTTCATTATTTACTTAAAGTAAAATTCGTTTGTTGAAAAATTGTGATTTTGATGCTTGATGTGGTGATTTTTATTTCAACGAGAAAGTTGCGGTTTCGGCCGAATATTAAAAAAAAACCGAAATTCGGTTTCGGTTTCGGCCCAAAAAAGTGGTTTCGGTCGGACACTAGTTTTGTTTTATTCATTACATGCGCCATTGTGCCGACTGCCGACTTTTGCGGAGTTGCCATAACAAATTTCGCCAACACCTTCGGTGCTCTGTGGGCGCTCTGCTGCAACCCTTCGATGGTCATTTATTATGCCTACACGTTTGTACATTTGTGTAAATATTTAAAGGCCGCACCCCCTGGGGCGCATTAATGCCACAATGGCTAATATGAAAATTTTTCGCTTTTGCTTATCGCACAAAATTCGTTAAGCGTGCGCAATTTTTGAATGTTTATGGCAGCATGTGGCATTGTTGGGTGAATGAATGTGGCAGTGGCTGTGAAAATATGAGACAAAGATAACAGTTGAAAAATATAAATTGCTGACAGGGAAAAGTTTGTGATTTGTGGGTCTTTAAGGTCAAAAGATGTTTAGATTTTTTTCATTAAGATTTACAGATTGTAAGGAATTCAAATGTTGGGAGTGAAGACTTGAAGATTGAAAACTTGCAGTAATATTCTCTCTCACTTTGAAGTAGAACCTTAATAATAATAATTTTAATTAATTAATTCAATTTTAATTAATTTAAAAAAATTAATTTAAGAACATTAGACCTATTAAACCAAATTGTAGAAAATATTTTCTTATTTCACCTTCTAACTCGGTATTGAAGCCTTCTAACTAACCCTGTCTACCTTCTAGACACATTGAATTTCCCATAAAAGGAAAAATATCATCAACAATAGAATTTGCAGCTCGCACAATTCACCACTTGATCTTTGCATTCTTACACACACATCTGCACAAGTGACATGACCAGCAAATGCCAACCAGCAATTAGGTCAGAAGCTTTCGACCAGAACGCCACAAACCATTAGGCGAACCAGCGCATATCGGATAAATGGTGAGGAAATGCCGCAGAATTGAATTTCCTTGCAGTGCTGGTTCCTGTCATGCAGGTAGATATCCGTTTGTATGTGCGTATCACTGTGTGTGTGTGTGCGCCAAGACATGCCAACCACACACGATGCGGTAACATCGCAACTGCTGTGCCGGCACAGCATCCGCAATTGATCACTGAGTGGTTGGGATGCGGCGCTGACACGTTTTCAATTATTCGAAAGACGCGCACACAGGACCTACACGGCCATACACATACACACACACAGAGACGCCCGCAAACCTCGTGAACCACAAATAGACAGTGGCTTGGATTGGGGTTTGTGCAAAGTGCATTAGAAAGGAAATGGCGTGTTTTGTTGCGATGCGATGCCGTGTGGTGTGATGTGAAGTGGTGGGTGCTGCATGCCACTTCAGCATTCACTCACTTAACTGACTGACACACTCACTCACTTACTCACTGTCAGTGCTGCTGCATAAAAATTAGCTGCTGTCAATCAAAGCTGCAGCAACATTCTTGATGAGCAGCTGAGGATAATGACGATGGCAATGATGATGATGATGATGAGAGTGATGGAAGACGCTTGCAAATGGCGCACTATTTAATTAAAAGTGCAGTTGGAATGATAATAAATAATGATTGATTGAATAAATGAAAATGCTGCATATACAATGAAACCATGTGTGTGAAAAACACATTTTTCATATATTTTATGAGTTGGATTTACACGCAGCTTACAAATCGAATAAAGAAAACATGGCTGGCAGCTGTGATACATTTGGATGACAAACCAATGACTCTTCTTGGGTTTGAATCTCGACTACAAGTAAGATCAATAAATAACTTTGGTTTTGGGACGAATGCGTTCTTAATGGGCAAAATAAAATTTATTGTCAATGAGTTCGGAGTTGTCTATTGTCATTGTAATTCGGAGTTAACATTAAACAAAAATGCGGAACCATTACTTATGAGGAATTTGTATGAAGTTTTAATATTTATATATGTATAACTAATACATACAAATAAGTTAAAAGAAACAATTTTCAGTTAGACAATGCCGCACAAATCAAAAGACACATGTTTCCTTAATAATAATAATCTTTGTTTGGCGACAAAATACTGTTTTAGTCGCTTACTGACCACAGGGAAAACAGTCATACGAAGGTAATTTGTATTTATTTAAACCACGAACTGATTCTCAGACCAAGAATATGAATTGGATTGTTATTGCTCGTTGATATCTATAACGATTACCCATTATCTATTACACATTAATTATAGCGCAGAGCTCATTTCTTGTTATCCGTCACACAAGACTGACTTTGCATTACCCATTACTTATTAGCCATTACCGATCAACCATTAATCAATACATACAACACATTACTCATTACAGATAACCGGTTACCTATTACTTATTACCTATTACTGATTAATCAATTCTCAAATTGCTTTATCCATTAATCTTACCTGGATAATACCCAGTTCCGGTTATCCATTACTCTTTATCCTATATGCATTACCCATTATCAAAACCTAATTACTTATTACATTTTATCCATTTTTTATTTTCCATTACCCATTACCCACTACTAGTTACCCATTCTTATTACATTACCCACTACCGCTACTCTTTACTTAATACTAACTACCTATTGCCTATTACCCACAACCCGTTATCTATTACCCGACCAATTTTTCATTTACCCATTACCACTACTTATTACCCACTTTTATTAACTATTACTTACTAACCATTACTTATAACCAATTACTCAGAACCCATTACTAATCACCTATTACCAAAAATTCATTACCTATTATGTTACTCATTATCGTTACGCATTACCCACAATTCATTATTCATTACCCATAACTTACTAACCATTACTTATAGCCAATTACTCATTACCTATTACCCTCAACTCATTAACTATTACTGTATCTACTACCGTTACTCATTACCCATTACACATTATCCATTACCCATTACTTAGTAACCATTACTCATTACTTTTTACCTATTACACCCAACCAATTACTTATTATCTATTATATTACCTACTACCGTTACTCATTCCCCAATACTTATTATCCATTACCCATTACTTACTAATCATTACTCATTACCCATTAGTAATCTCATCACCTGTTACCCACAACTCATTACCTATTACACTACCAACTACAGTTAGTCATTACCCACTACTATTTATTCATTACCCATTACTAACTAACCGTAACTCATTACCCATTACTAATCTCATTATCTATATTACCCACAAGTTATTAGCTAATGAACTACCAACTACCGTTAGTCATCCACTACTACATAGCTATTCTCCATTACTTACTAACTATAACTAATTACCCATTACTCATCTCATTACCTATTACCCACAACTCAGTACCTATTACCTATTATAGTATCTACTACCGTTACTCCATTACGTTTTATCCATTACCCATTGCCTACTAATCATTACTCATTACCCATTACTAATCTCATAACCTATTACTGTATCTACTACCGTTACTCCATACCCATTACTTACTAATCATTACTCATTATCCGTTACCTATCATTAGCCATTACCTTTTACATTACCTACTACCGTTAACCACTAACCATGACCTATTTTTCATTACCCATTACTTACTGACCATGATGGGCTTTTTATTACTTACTATTCATTACCTCGACTTCGTAACCAATTTTATGTGTGCTGGGGCACACTCCACATTACACATTACTTATTACATTACAACACTCATTACCCTTTACCCACTACTCATTACCTATTACACTACCTTCTACCATTACTCAATACCCATTATTCATTTTTCATTACCCATTACTTACTTTATTACTCCTGACCCAAATTCTATAACCAATTGCACATAACTCATTACTCGTTACTTATTACCCATCACACATTAACCATTACCCATTATTCATTACCATTTCTCATTACTAGTGTCCGACCGAATATTCGGTTTCGGTTTCGGCCCAAATAAGTGGTTTCGGTTTCGGTTTCAGTTTCGGCAAAAAAATTGCCGAAAAGCCGAAACCGAAACTTTCTAGAAAATTTTTTTACATTTTATTGTGTAGCAGATATATAGTAAAAGGAGGAGTAATTTGGATGCCACCAATGTGAATAATATTAAATTATTTAATTTTGAATATTAGCGAGTAAGGTATGAAAGGGTGATTTTTTCATGTTTATGTTTTTAAAAAATGAATAAATTGTTTTTATTAATAAGTATTTATTTATTTATGTTATTTTTGTTTGTTTGTTCTTTATTTACTTAATGTAAAATTCGTTTGTTGAAAAAAAATGCTTGATATGGTGATTTTTATTTTAACTAGAAAGTTTCGGTTTCGGCCAAATATTAAAAAAAAAACCGAAACTCGGTTTCGGTTTCGGCCCACAAAAGTCATACATATCACTAACATTTTCTTCAGCATTTGAATGCTCAGTGAAAAATGCGCAAATAATTTGGTGGTGTAATAAAAATTTATTGCGGTAAAATTTGAATCGATAGCATGAGAAAGGAAGTGGCACAGCAATAACATTCAATTTAAAAGCCATTGCCAAGTATTTTCGGTACATTCTTGTTTTGTGTGTTTTGTTCATAAAGCGACAAGACCGAGCACAGATGGTGAAGACAACAAATCAGTGAGAAGTGCTTAAACTTTTTGGCAAGACTGATGGCAGAGATCCATAAAAACGGCAAGAGGCAAAACGCAGTGGGGGGGCGCATAAAGTATGCCAAAACAGCCAACAGTCAGCAGCCAGTTGACTTCGAGTGATGCATGGCAATTTGAAAAATAACAGCAAATTGAGAGAAGATTCCAACAAACGACGGTGCGATGAGAAAAAGTCACCAGCCAACTGTGTACGAAACTCAAGCGACACATGCGGCGCAAAGCGTTTGTCTGTGCTGCGAAATGCTGACAATGCTGACAGCGCAGCGCGTCATGTGACGTGACACACCCAACAATTCAATTACGACGCGTCAAAACGCATCGCGCTGCAGTGTCGGCCCAACAAAAGAGTAGCGATGAATTTGTTAGAAATTTGCGCCAAGTAAAAGTTTAAAGCAATAATTTGTCTTGCAACAACGCGCACGCACATGGCGTGGAACGTGCGCGTAGCGCCGCTCAGCTGGCAGTCAGACAAACAGACAGACAGATGTGCAGAAGCAACCAGATGAATGAATCGGCCATATGGCAGCCAAAGCAATTTCGCTTAATGTGCATACACGTACACATATGTTTGCCTGGGTGTACTGCACACCACACACACACGCACGCACACACGCAACACACACAACAGCAAAGCATACGCACGACTGACAGTTACACTTGCAATTTTGGCGCCTCACCCCCCACCTCATCGCGTGTAAGATGTGTGCGTGTTGGTGTCTACGCGCCGTTAAATTTTGCGAATTTGAGTTATTTGTCGGCATTCTTACACGCCGTTACATTGACTGTAGGCGTGCGCGTGTGTGTGTGCGTGTTGGTGTGTCGGCAGTTTTGATGGATGCAAATTAATAATGCTTCAAGTGAACGCGGTACAAGCGGGATTTCGTGTGTGCGGCTTGTGAGCGAAGCAAAGGACATGAAAACCCTTGAGATATGAGCACAACTCCGTAAATGCTTGTATTGAACTTTGATTTATTTATACAAATAAGTATGTGTATTTATATCTGCCTAAATGAATTGAAAAAACATAACAATAACACAATGATGAAAATGAAATAGTCAGAAATAATCGAAAAGTTAGTTATAAGTAAATTTGTTTAATTAATATTTACAGCACTAATTGTATAAAATATTTTGATTCACATATATAGAGTGAAAATGTGTTTTGTCCAAATTGTAGATTTCATATAATTATACATATTTTCATTTATTATTTATTAATATTTATTATTTATTTATTATTTATTTCAACTTACAAGTATGTCGACAAAGAAATCTATCAAAAATCAACTTGTGAAGGCAAGTCAGAGGTCGTTAGGTATAGCTGGTTGGCCAATGGGCCACGTACAGACTAGAGAGCTGCATAAATCCATTTACACTCGATGCCTTCACGTGCAGTTTCAAAAACGGAACACGTATCCAAAGAGAAGCCGAAAAAACGGTACTCATTTTTCGGTACCTCTAAATTGTCGAGTAACTGCACGTTGTTACTCGACGCTGAGCGAGCAGCTTCTCGTTGCTACTCGACGCTAGCAGACTTCCTTCTCGTTGTTACACAAATACTCGCGGAAGGTGTCGAGTATGTCGGAAGATTTGAAACTGCATGAGGTACCGCAAATACTTTGTGAAGTTTGAGTTGAATGTGCTTCAAAGGAATGTTGCAAAGCATTGCGCGCATTGCGCGAAGCATAATTTTTTGTATTTTATATTTATTTATTTATTTATAACGAATAATATGAACAAATATATGTTATTGTAAATATTAATTTATAAAAAACCTTTCCCTTCCCACATTAACAACATTCATTGATTTCAGCTTCCACGCGCAATCGCTCGAATTTTGATTCTTCTTCTTGACTGGCACGACAGCCCGATTACGAGACTAAGGCCTAGCTACCCGCAACCATCCGTGTTGTGCGTGCCAATTTTTACAAGGTTGGAAGGGACCTACAGTTTTATGCCGATTCCGAACGGCGAGTTGGGAGCTTTTTCATAGGCAATATTACTCTCAGAGGTTTGCCATTTCCTGCTGAGAGGACAGCCGCCGAAAGAAAAATGTTTGTTTTTCTTTTTTTTCGGTGTTAGCAGCAACGGAGTCTTGAACCTGGGTTCGAGCGTCGCATTTGACTCGCGGCCCAACGCACTAGCCAGCTGAGCTACGGCGGCTGCTGCGAATTTTGATTACGGGATGATAAATGAATAAATAAATAAAATAACTAATAAATAAATATTTTAATTTTGATTTATATAGATTCAAAAATATTTAATTATAATAAGTATTGAAAAATTAATAATATAACTATAATAAATAATATAACTATATTTGAAGATTTTAAATCAATTTACTGCATAAACATAGCAAAAACATTCTAAGTCCAACCACAACGCCATTAGCAGCATCAATATCTGGTCTGCCGTTGACCGTGAAGCTGCAAAAATTCTCGAGCTTTCGTAGGAAGGTACCTCATACTCGCGGAAGTTTTGCTATAATGTTCCTATTTTTACATGTTCCTATTTTTTCATGTTCCGATTTTTCGGCTACCGCTTTTTCGCGGCTTCCTTCTCGTTGCTATCCGAAATTCTGTGCTTCTCTTCTCTTCTCTACGCGTGAGCAAGTGAGCGAGTAAGAGCAGTATACATACTCGACCGCGATCGAGTAAGTGAAGTATACGTATCCGACACCAAACTTCTCATGTGCAGTAAAAAGTTATCCGATGCAGCTCTCTACTACAGACCTCTGTTGGGTTCTTGGTGATACCAGATCCAGATTTATTTATGAGTTGCAGTCAGTGGCAGTGGCGTAATTTTGGGGGGTTTTGCGTACAACTTTTGAGCTCAATTCAATTTGAAACCATATTTGGCACCAGCATTATTGATATTTGGGGGGTTGAACCCCCCAGAACCCCCCGGTATGTGCCACAGGTTGTTATAATAATTCGATAGAATCTGAGTGCTTTTGGCGAAGTTTAAAAAAACTCGAATCTTGTACCGAAACTTTCTTCATTGCAATGAAAAGTTCTGAAATTATTTGAAGTAATTTTATAGTTACTAGTGTCGTCTTGATGCCTTAATTCGACCAACCAATCTCTATATGCAATAAAAAAATTTTTAAAATTCAGCACATCTATGAGAGATATCCCCTCTGTTGTTTAGTACTAACATTTCTTCAATCGATTCAGCAGTTGCTTCAATAAAAACAGCTTTTAATCTAATATCACACCATATGGTTAACAAAAAATTTTATACTTTGAGCTATAAAAAACAGCTCAATCACAAATACATACATACATACTCAAGTCGGAGGTAGACACATTGTCCCATACTCCACCTTGAGATGTGGCTAGGCAGGAAACACGGGGAAATGGACTTCTACGTAACAAAAATCCTCAGTGATCACGGTTGCCTTAAAGCGTACCTACACCGCTTCGGGTCCGAGGGTAACCACTGCTGCAAACTGACCAAGCTGCTATGACCAAGAAACACAGGAAGATGCGGAGCACTCACTCTTCGCTTGCTCGCGATTCAAAGAGTAAAGGAGCAGAAGTTCTGGGCTCCAACTTTGAGCCGGAAGACTTAATGTTACGCACCATGGACCCCACAGATGCGTGGAAGGCTGGGTGCACCATATCCGCGAAAAGCATTCACAAGCTGCGAAAAAGCGAGCAGCAGCGGTTTGCATACGAACGAGAACAGGTTGCGAGCGATTATGATAGTAAAGCACAAAACACGAACTGCAACCTGAAACAAAAACCCCAACGAAAATTATGACTGACGATGTCGACATGGACGCAACGAGCTAATTGCTCAATGTGCCTCCCGATCAAGTAATTGAGCAGGGGAGTGCAGGGGAGAAATAAACGAACAACAGAGAGAGAGAGAGTTTTCAGTGAGCTAAAGTCTCACACCGATGTACACAAAAAACCTTCTTAATATTTTTACAATTGTGGTAAATTTTATGCCCCTAAAAGTATGCCAACACGCAAGTCGTATTCTAATTTGCCTTCCTTGCAAACTGCACAGTGACAGCGAGCATTTTCGTCACAATATGTTAGTTGATCAAAATACACCTTGAAAAGATATAAACTGAATGCATTTAACTCCTCACACAAGTGTGGAAAACACAACCCACACACAAACAGTGCTTTCATACAAAAGGGAAATCCATAGTCCCTATCTCAAATGACACATGTTCTAGTGCAACGTGTCGCTATTGTGCGCCTAAAAGCACACAACAGTCAACACAAACTGTTGTCACTTGACAATTTCAATCGCTTTCACGTTCACTGGGCTGCTGTCGTTGTCAATTCGGTGCTCACTAAGCGCTCTTTGCATATGGCATGCACGAACTGAAACACGAACTGCAAAAAGCAGCACAAAAAAGCCACACACACACATAGATACATTTTGCATAAATATGTTAGTGTGTGTGTGTGTGTGTTTGATTGCGATTTGGATGCCAAGGCACATGCGAAACGCCTTTTTTCGGTTGCTCAGTAACGCTGGCAACTGCTTTGACAGCAATAAAGTGGTTTGTTTTTGTTGTTATTGTTGGTTTCTTACATTGCAACACCTGCACTTGAATTACAGAGCACACAACTGTCAATTATGTGCGACTGCAATTCCAAGATGACAGCCAGGAATCAACGAATTTTTAGTACCAACAGAAAAATTGGTATCTGTATTTTTTTTATAGCAACCATAAACTTTACTCTTCTCACATTTGTGTGCCCTGTTTTGTTGTTCTAGAACTGTAAAATCATAATTTCGTATAGAATCGTGCAAATAATAACAAAATTCTTGTTCATCTTTCAAGACTGAGATGCAGTGCAGAGTAGATCGATGTGGGTGAGTGCGATGGCACCATTTTTGGCAATGCTTCATTTAATGCGAATGTTGCAAAGATTCGCGCGTTTTTTATACCTGCAGCTTATGACGCATGACGACATTAAATCGGCATTACGAACAACGCAGCCGCGCGCAAATGAACGATAACAGGCGGCGCATTTTTACGACCAGAATGCGTCCCTCTTATCAGACTGTGCCAGCCTAAGATTACCATGACGACAGTGCGACCTGCGAGCTGTTGCCATTTTACGATCTGTGCCAATTTGTAAATGTTTACTGCAGCTAAGCTGATTGAACTGATATTTCCTGTTGCAAATTTGTTGAAATTTGTCGAATAAAGATTTGACTATAATGAGATAATTAATCAGATGAAAAATAAATTGCTACAAAATTAAATTTCAATTTCAATTCAATTGTGAAAAAATAAGGCACATTTTTATGAGTCTCCGTAGAAAACTGTTATAAGCAAAGATGTGTTTTGAACAAATCTACATATCCATGAACTTTCAATGAAGCCATTCATCATTCTGCATAATTTTACTGGTACAAGTAAGAATTGTTTTCTTTAGCTTGATTGATGCATTCACCAGATAATTGTATTTGTATATATTTGTTCTGTACATATGTACAGATATTTATGTGAATGTATGTATCTCTACGTCAATTCATATTTTCCATATGTGTGCTTTGTAAGTTATTTTCGTTTACAACTTTTGCTTTTGCAAAAATAAAATGCACAAAGAAAAAAAACTTACACATGAAAAACATCTCTTAACTTATTTCAAGTAAACAAATATCAAAGTTTTCATAACATAGAAGTTTTAGCAAGAACGTTGCATCATTAACATTGTTTACATTTACTTGAATTGCTTTCTTTATTTTTCAGAAATACTTTTTCCAAAAAACACATTCATTTATTAAAAGTGAATGATTTAAAATGCACCAAACAGTAGTTCGTATCATCATAAAATGTGTTCAAATTTTTTGACTAAAAAGTCTGTTCAAAACATCAAATTCCTACTTCTCCAATTCAAAGTTATGGTACAAAAACAAATTAAATAAAAGCAGTTAAAAGAAAATCCTTTTTTACTAAGTTTTTATTGAGTGGCGATTTGAACCAGCAACCCCAGATTTCTCTTCGAATGGACCACTTCCCTAATACTCGGTAATTGGTGATCCAAATATCAAGTTTTTTTTAACTTTCGAACTCAGAATCCTATTCAAGTCATTTAATCAAATACCTACAACACCTTCAATTAACTTTCTCATACGTCATCATTAAATTATTTGTGTGCTCATTGGCATCGAACACTTTCTGAACTTTCAGTGAAGTGAAAGTGTTGAAGTGTTGCACAAATCTGGATGCCACCACATATTTAGTAACCACAAAAAAGAATCTACAAGAACCAAACAATTAGCATATAAATTTCGGCCGGAAAATTAGCAGTAAAATCAAATTTGTTAACCAAATATTGGCGAAGAGCAGCACAGAGGCAATCGAGCAAACAAAAACTGTCAGACAGACAGAATTTATTTGCGTGATTTCGTCAGCTTAACAAACTTGGAAGATCAATAAAACAACAACAACAACAACAATAATGCAAACAACAACACAATTAGCTATAATTACAACAATAACAACATTAGAAACATCGGAAACGTAGCAGCGCAAAGTTAGCATTTCGATAAAAACAAATTTTCGTGTCTAAGGAAAACTGTGCCAGCGGCCATTTTGCCTCATTGCCATTACCCCACAAACTTCATTCATTTCCCTCGACGACATTTGAACAAAGTTTTCCTTTCATTTATTGCATTTCGCATTTACTTTCCGTACCAATAAAAAACTGTGAGACAAAGATCAAAATTTTCTTGAAGACATTAAGAAATCAAAATTTATGTCTTTTGCAATTCAATAATGCTTGATTCATAATAATTGAGGACATATCGGACATATTAGAACAAAAAGTTTTGAGAGAACATGTTTCTTTGAAAAGCTTTTTTCATTCATGGTACTTTCAAAAGTTATGCTTTGGTTTATTTGATTTAGTTAAAACATAAACTTGAGTATGAAATCAAAGAGTATTTGATGTGCAATTCTTTCAAATGGAAGACTATAGTACGAAATTTTACAATAAATGATGACTAAAGTACCAAAGTAAGTAGTTAGGGATTTCAAAACATGTTGAACTAATAGGGGTACCGGTTAATTCATGCGGTTTTCTAACAGATGGCGTAACTTGATTTTGTGAACAGTGATTCACCTTTCCAAATATGTGTTGGAAAGCTATTGTCATATAGTTTCAGAATCAGTATGTGTCATTTAGCTGAAGCGTAAACAACAATACTTTTTTTTACTCTGAAAATGTCGAATTTTGTGCCGAATAAAGTGTTTTTGCGGGGAGTGCTTCTTAATTACTTCAATATGAAGAAAAAGGCTGCCGAAAGTCATCGTATTTTGGTGGAAGTGTATGGTGTGCATGCTCTAGCTGAGCGTACGTGCCAGAAGTGGTTTGCCAGAAAAATGGGAAAAAGTTATGGCTAGTGATGGACAATACTTTGAATATTAAATTTGTAACCATTTTTTCACAATAAAGCTTAAATTTTCCCAAAAAAACCGCACGAA
The DNA here is from genome assembly GCA_964056695.1 of Melieria picta. Lineage (NCBI taxonomy): Eukaryota > Metazoa > Arthropoda > Insecta > Diptera > Ulidiidae > Melieria > Melieria picta. The sequence continues at coordinate 118,079,102 of OZ057398.1, forward strand.
TTAACCGGTACCCCTATTATATAATTCAAAAAGTGGTTTTGTTGATGTATTTATAGTGATTTTCGTTTTCTTTGAATACCCAAATTGGAAAGGGGTGTGGAAATGGTTAGCGATCTTGAAGCATATTGTGATATGATGTGTTGTAATGTGATGTGAAGTGATGTGATGTGACGTGATGTGATGTGATGTGAAGTGATGTGATGTTGGTATGTTATGGGATGCGATGTGATGTGATGTGATGTTGTTATGATATGTTATGGGATGCGATGTGATGTGATGTGATATGATGTGATGTGATGTGATGTGATGTGATGTTATGTGATGTGATATGATGTAATGTGATATGATGAGATGTGGTATGATGTGATGTGTTTTGATGTGATGTAATATGATGTGGTGTGATCTGATGTGATTTGATGTGATGTGATTTGATGTGCAGTGATGTGAAGTGAAGTGATGTGATGTGATGTGATGTGATGTGATCTGATGTTGTTATGATATGTTATGGGATGCGATGTGATGTGATGTGGTGTGATGTGATGTGATGTGATTTGATGTGATTTGATGTGATGTGATGTTATGTGATGTGATATGATGTAATGTGATATGATGAGATGTGGTATGATGTGATGTGTTTTGATGTGATGTAATATGATGTGGTGTGATGTGATTTTATGTGATGTGATGTTATTTTATGGGATGGGATGCGATGTGATGTGGTGTGATGTGATATGATGTAATGTGATATGATGAGATGTGGTATGATGTGATGTGTTTTGATGTGATGTAATATGATGTGGTGTGATGTGATTTTATGTGATGTGATGTTATTTTATGGGATGGGGTGCGATGCGATGTGATATGATGTAATCTAATGTGATGTGATGTGATTTAATGTGATGTGCTGTTGATATGTTATGGGATACGATGTGAGGTGATGTGATGTGGTGTGATGTGATGTGATGAGATGTGATGTGATGTGATGTTATGTGATGTGATATGATGTAATGTGATATGATGAGATGTGATGTGATGTGATGTGTTTTGATGTGACGTAATATGATGTGATGTGATGTGATTTTATGTGATGTGATGTTGCTATTTTATGGGATGCGATGTGATGCGATGTGATGTGATATGATGTAATCTGATGTGATGTGATGTGATGTGATTTAATGTGATGTGCTGTTGATATGTTATGGGATACGATGTGAGGTGAGGTGATGTGATGTGATGTGATATGATGTTATGTAATGTGATGGGATGGGATGTGATGTGATGTGATGTTGTTATTTTATGGTATGAGATGTGTTGTTATGTTATTTGATGCGATCTGATCCTATGAAATATTTGTGTAATTTGTAGAGATTTTTTATTATTTAGAAAACGTTGATTATGCCGAAGAAAGACCGAGCTCCATTTCAGAAAAACGAAATCTTAAGAAGTCACATGAATACTCTGAACATTTAAGCAATAAACTGAAACTCCAGTATATCTAGATCGATATTTTCTTGTGTTAAAATTGCTGTTGCACAGTGTAATCAGCGAGCGGCACAGAATCACAAACGCAGGCGCGAAGCGAAACGAAGTTTGTTGTATACTATAGACGCTTATTTGCTGGCAGCAGCGCAACGTTCGAAACAACTACATAACAGCAACAACACATATATGTAACAACCAACAGACAAAACACGCAAATGAGGCATTAATTTATGCCTTTAATTGCTTGAGTTGCTATCGGACGCCCACATTTCAAGTGCAACAAATTTCGCGTTTTACATTTGCTAATACAAAAACAACAAAACTGAAAAAAGACACATTTTTGCTTAGTGCGCTTTGTGTTTCAATTAGTGTAATTTATTGTTTTGTTGTTGTTGTTGTTAAAGTCTATTGTTGCTGTGCACATTGTTGCGTGCCTGGCGGCGCTTTTTAATGCGTTTAGTTGTGTCCTCTGATTGCGCTGAACAAATATTTGCGCACAATTTGCGGTTAGTCTGCTTTTTTGTTACATTGCCAACTGCAAAGCAACAATTCACACAATTTGTCAGCTGGTGTGCGTTGCACAACTGACAAATATTGGTTTTAGCGTATTTCGAGTTGGTCACAAAGTGGACACATAAACGCAAATCAGTGCTCAAGCCTTCTCTTTCTGCTTCTCACTCACTCAGTTTGAGGTGAGCAGAATGCAGATTGCGTGGTGGTGTTTGTACGCAGAGATGCATTTACTATATCCTTGTAAATATGCAACACTTAGAACGCATAGTTTATATTTACTACGCAAATGCAACACCGAATAACACCGAGAAAACCGCTAAAATTAGATTTTTCATTATGAAAAAAGAGAAATAAAAAAATGAATTGAATGGAATGAATTTAGTAAAAAGTGGAGTGAGGAGTATATAAATAAAATATTTGATTATTTCGAAGAAGTTCCGAAAATAGACGTAAAGAAAACCATCGGCCGCTTTTTAGCAAAAACTCTGGTGCGAGTTCTGCTGTAGCTGGCGGCATTGACAACAGCTGCTCTGTTTTCAGATTTTATTTACTCAATACGCCTTTTATATTCAATAATATGTATGTATGCACCAACGCACAGTGATTCGTTTCATACAAAAATTCAACAAATTTATTGTATCAGAATTTTACGATTTTGATGTCGTTTAAAAGGTAAAACTCCAACTAGGAAAACCCGAAAAAATCTGTGCAAAAAATTAATTAGTGTGTGTGTGCAAAAGTTGCTCAAAGTTAAAACTTTTTTCACAAAAAAAATTTAAACAAATATTTTCTGTTTTTTAGTCTATTAAGTAAAAAAATCGCCAAAATATATGGTAAGCAAGAAGTTACTATAACTTTCAATATAGCTTAAGAATTCATGTGGGCATTTTCGGTTTTAATGTTTTCTCGAAATTTGTAAAGCTGATGTTTCTACCTCACATTTAAATTAAAATATTTTTCAAAATTAAGAACCTGAAAATTAGCAAAACTTAGAGGCAAATATCTAAAAAGTTTACGAAAGTATGTTCCTGGATTTCTGTGTATTTTAAGAAGCATTCTTTCTGTGTCGAACAAGTCGAATAACTTAAACACAGTGTCCGATATCTTCCGATCTCAGAAAATAATTCAATTTGAAAAGTGGTCTAAACACAAATTTTTCGACAAAATCAACATGAAAAATAAAAAAAAAACTGCACAAATGCAAAAATACATCTATTATTATTATTTTTATAGTAACCCTGAAAAAAATTCAACAAAATTTTTTTTACTCTTTGCATTATCCATGTTGACGTAACTGATTAAATGCCTAATCTGAAAAATCTAACCAACACATTTGCTGCTATAGCTTACCAAAAAATTATTGCCTAACTACAAAAGTTTAGAAAAAACAAAATGGAGATTTCAATTCAGCAGACCATGATTAACTAATATACCACATTTTATTAAAAACAGACTACTCGTTCTAATTTTGGCCCGCGTTGGTATGCATTCGAATCACTGTGCAATGGCAATTATTCTATAAAAAACTTATAGGGAGAAGTAGTATTGGGGGCTGATTCGGTGGTAAAAAGGCATTTGAAGGCTTCCTTTAAAAGTTCTGATTTTCGTGTGTTGCGACAAGTGTTGCAAACTAAACCAAAAAGGACCGCTCACAATTGATTGTAAATATTTCGGGTATGAATAGGGTTTATATATTCGAATGAGTGTCCTTGAACACAGGCAATGTGCCACAAATATTGCCTCGCCTTTTGACTAGAATGTAAAGGGTCTCGCAACTATTCGAAATCGATTTGGCCAGCCTCACCGTTGGGTGATTCTCCTTCAGTAGGCAAGTTTCCCAGAGGCTCTGAAGTTCTTTTAGCTGATACGTCGCCTTAGTAAAGCAGAGGATGTCCAACAGCTCGAGTTCCAATAGTTCATCCTCATAAATCTTCCTTTCATAATTGCTCTCAAATCACCTTTTCTGAGGATCAGCAAGCAATTTCTCCTGCTGGGTTAACCCATTAAAGCCGGGTATCAGTTCCGCCCATACGATTTTGATAAAATTTCATACACGACCTGGAAATGATCAGAAACAAAATTTCAGCTTTCTATCTCTGCACGTTGCTGAGATATTCATTGGGTATTTTGTACCCATTAGGCAGCAATGGTAGCTTTTTCCATGCTTTTTAAAGTGATCAGCTAAACACGTGAACAAAAGATGTATTGTTTACAGGTGAGTTAGGAGGCAGATTTTTGTGAGGTTCTAGGGCCACTACGTTTCGCCACATTTTCCACCTCCGGAAAATTCACAATTTTTGGAGTCTGGTAACTCTAGCTAGATGGCGGAATTTTAGGGTGACCTCTACTACACTAAGGTAGTTCCATCTTTACCCCAACCATCCCTATCAATGATTTTGACATATCTCTACCACGAACTTTTCTGTGATTTTTTTAAAAAGTCAGTTTTCATGGGTAAAATTTTACCTATTAGGCAGCATTGGGTTAACCCTTTCGCTACATGTTTTTACTGGGGAAAGTTAAAATTTAAAATTGTACGTTTTAGGCTTCTATGTGGTTATATTAGCAACATTCCATACAAAAATTTTTAATTTTTATACTCGGACCCTGTATTTTAGAGTGTTTTTCTATGAGAGCAACCACATCGTTGTGGCTGTAATAATTACTTAAACATAAAACTTTCTACGCATAACGAAAATTTGAATATTTCTTCATTTACTTCAGCTAAAATTTAAAAAAAGTGTCTAAATTGAAAGAAAACGTCAAATTAAAAAGTTCTCTAATTTTTTCTGCTTCTTCTTCCTTTACTATGTCAAGATATACCATTAAAAAAACGTGTATACTTCTCTGCTTTAAACTTAAATATTCAGTTTATTAATTTCGTATTTTTCCTAAAACTTCAAACTATTCTAAAGACCAACAAAAAAATGTATTCTTGCAACCATAGAGGATACAGACGTCCACAAAGTAGCATGTTGCCATATGGCAACAAAATAGCGACATCTCTGACTGTCTGCACACTTATACTCCGTGCCAGTGGTGTGGTAGAGTTTCTGTTACAGACTGCCACTCATAGCGGCCTTGTGACCTGCCAGACTGCAATTTATTGCTGGCTGAGGCCTCTACAAAGAAGATTTGTGAGCCAGCTCTAGATGGCATCCTCCTTGCATCATGCATGATCGATTATAACAATTAGGAACTGTTAAGTTTCATTGTGGTTTTGAGCTTAGCAGTCGCTTCTAACATGAAACTAAAAAGAAAAGCAATTGCCACAGCACAAAAATTTCTATCTGAAAGAGTTCAATGAAGCATTTCAAGTATCCTTATTCGACACTTTAGTACTAATTTTGAATAAGTACGAAATAAACACTTAAACACATTTTCAGGTTTGGCTTAATTCTGGCGTTCAAGTTAATTTCTGAGCTTTGATGTATTCAGAGACCTATAGTAGAATTTTATGGCGAATTTTTTTGTGGCACATTTTGTCCTTCAAAAGTCCTGTTTTACAGGACATTTTTGGCATTTTAGAAAAAAGGGTCAAATTGACCCATACAAATAGGAGCTACAGGGTTAAAATGCTCCACAAAAATACTCTTCGTAGTATTTGACATCAAACTGCTGAACACATTATATACGTAAAATGTGAGGTTACATGGTTTTCGTATGCCGATTCACCATAAGAATGTGCAAAAAGGGGAAAACTTTGACCCCCCCTAAAAAAAAATGCAGACGTAAACTTTCAAAACGCCGATAAACGTATATTTTTTTTTGGCCCCCTCTACCAGAATCCGTGGTCAAAACCTTGTTATTTTAAAAAAAATTTGATTTTGTTGTGCAGTGTAATTAACATGAAAATCTATAGGAATAGGAATTCATATTGATTACGATTTGTGCCAAAAAAATGTATTGCATACACATTTCAAACAGTTGGAATTTGTGGCATCACAGCAGGCCATATAAATAGTTAAACATTACCTACCGACCTACGATTTGTACTGTTCAGAAAAAAAATCAGTATTTCTGATCAAAAATAACAACAGTTGCATTCATTCAGTGATAAGTGCGCTGGACTAAATTCCAGTGCAAGTTCACTGAACATTGCGAGGAGATTCAATAGAAGAGATTCAATTAGCACTCGATTCTGCAGCGAGTAGCCAAAGAAAATAATTAAAAATAAAATAAAAAATTTTTGATTTTTGATTTCATTTTTTGATTTTAATTGTAACTCTTTAAGTTCATAAGCAAAACAAATAGTAAATTGTGAAAATTTTTCTGTGAAGTTTTATACACATTGGACACTTTTTGTTTTAGACTGTCAAGTCTCTGATTTCCCAGAAGACCTACAGACACTACGGGCCCAGCCAAGTGGGAGAGAGAATAGAAAGAATAGAACAAAGTGATCTCATGATGATCACAGTGTCACTGCCAGCAACGCATAACTGCCATCTTATGCTTACAAGCTGCCACACATGGCAACTTTGTGAGTTCGTAGAAATTTATTGGTGTCAATAAAAAAAAAACAATTTCCTTCCATGGATGAGTGGCAACATATGTAAAAATACGCATATCCATGCACACACATATATGTATGTGTGAATCCTGACGTAACACTTCACAGTGGTCTCAGGAGAGTAACTGTTCGGACGAGAGGAGGGTTTAGCGTGTTAAAGTCTCGCACTGACCGGGCGGCTGTTGATGCTTTCCGCCTCATAAAAACGAAAAACAACAAGAAAAACCTATATGTGTGCATAAAAGCTGTGCATGTTAAAAAGTGGGCGATTATTGATTTGTATATAAAATGTAAACAAAAAAAAATCAATAAATTGAAAAATGCTGCCGCAATGCAAAACCACAAACCACATTAACAAAAGCCAATCTAGTATTTATTTGTTTATTTATTTATTTATTTATTTATTTGTTTATTTACTTCCAACGCTTCTGCAGTGTTTTTAAAGATATCTTAGAATGCGTGAAAATTTATTTCTGTAGGAGTTTTATGGACAAACACATACCACATCTCACATTGGTTGCCTTCTGCCATCTTTTATGATTTCTTTGAACGTGGACTACTTTCTATGGGCTTCCTGGTAACTCAGCGCAAGCGGGCAAAGCTAATCTTTGCGATATTTTTCATGCACAATCATCATTGTTTGGTGCTTATTCTGCGTTTGGGCTAAATTTTTGTATACTTATTTGTCCCCTTTGTTAGCCACAAAGGACTCCTTATTGTTGAATTGACATAAAGTCTCAAAGCTGCACACTGGACAGTCTGCAGACACAACAATGGTCCACCTTTTTATTTTTCTCTTATCGTTGCGATCAATTGCCGTGCAGTATTTCAGCCTAAAAGCACACTTGCCAATTATATGTATTCGGCTATTATTGCTTTCGGCCTCAGCGTTGGCCTCAACTCACTGCAACGCATTGAAATTTCAATCAGATAACCAGCACAATTGTTTGCCATTTTGGCATTGAATTTGTGGGCGTCGTTGCTTTCAAATAAATTCAGCCTCGAATTCAAATTCGCCGCGCAATTCAAGCCACAACATTCACTTTTCAGCGCTGCAATAAATTGTTGATAGGAAAAAATAACCTTTCGCCCACATGCTATTTTTATGCGTTGATTTTGTTTTCTAAAATATTGTATTTTTAGTGCATGGATTTTGGCCAAATTTTCGGCATGTTGTTGGTTTTGTCGTATGGCAACTGTGAGCGTGTTTGTGCCTTCTTAGCGAATGGTGCGAATTTTAAATTGGCTCATATACTGTTCAATCCATCAAACTGGAATCAATATGGGTGAAATTAATTTAGCATCGCTGAAGCCTTAAGTAAATAGGCTTTGCATATTCAAGGCCACCCATCGGTCCTGGCGCTGTTCCCTAAACTCGGCTCCACCAGCCGCTCACACATTGCGCGCTGCTTGCTTGCTGTGTGTTTAGTGTTTACGTAGTGATTTTGTTGTGATTGTTGTTTTTACTTTTGTTGTGCTGCTTGCCATGCCATTGAAAATATTTATGATGTTGGATATATTTTTCAGTGTGAAATAAATTCGTTGGTGTTCAGCGTAAATTTGTATTATTTGCGTTGTCCTCTGCACGCGCGTCTAGGCGGACACATGCAAATATCTGTCAGCTTGACACATTTGTGGTGACTGAATTTTATATTTAAAATAAAATATTAGATTTAAAATAAAAAATTGTCATTTTTTGCTGACAAATATGAAAGTGGGGTAACAAAAAATGTTGACTACATTCCAGTGGTCGCTTTACAAGAAGCATCAAAGTGGCCTTGAGAAGAGCCAAATTTTAATAAATTCCAAGTTTACTGTCATAGAGTCCGAAGTGTAAAGAATGGTTGGAAAATGTTCAGGAAGAAATTGGAGGTAGAGAGGTTAAATAAGGAACTGCGCTTCCACCAGCTGTGCGGAAATAAGATGCTTGGCAGGCAATAGTCAAATTTTCTTCGAAAACAATTCAGCCGAACTTATGTTTTTGAGATGGGCTCAATTATATCTAAGACAGTCCTCAGAGCAAACAGATCTCTTGATAAAATTATGTGGCCAAAAGCAATAATCACTTAAGTCCGTAAATATTATTTAAGCTGCACGCTTTAATCCTTTCGGGAACTGGATTGAATTGCATTGAAATGAATTGAATTGCACTGAATTGAAATGAATTGAATTGAATTAAATTGAATTAAATTGAATTGAATTGAACTGAATTGATTTGAATTGAATTGAATTGAATTGAATTGATTTGATTTGATTTGATTTGATTTGATTTGATTTGATTTGATTTGATTTGATTTGATTTGATTTGATTTGATTTGATTTGATTTGATTTGATTTGATTTGATTTGATTTGATTTGATTTGATTTGATTTGAATTGAATTGAATTGAATTGAATTGAATTGAATTGAATTGAATTGAATTGAATTGATTTGAATTGCATTGAAATGAACTGAATTGCATTGAAATGAACTGAATTGCATTGAATTGAATTGAATTGAATTGAATTGAATTGAATTGAATTGAATTGAATTGAATTGAATTGAATTGAATTGAATTGAATTGAATTGAATTGAAATGAACTGAATTGCATTAAATTGAAATGAAATCAATTGTATTGAATTACACTGAACTGAATTGAATTGCATTGAAATGAATTGAATTGCATTAAATTGAATTGAATTTAAATGAATTTAATTGAATTGAACTGAATTGAATTGAAATGATTAGAAATTAATTGAATTGAAGTCAATTGAACTGAATTGAATTGAATTGAATTGAATTGAATTAAATTGATTAGAAATTAATTGAATTGAATTAAATTGAACTGAATTGAATTGAATTGAATTGAATTGAATTGAATTGAATTGAATTGAATTGAATTGAATTAAATTAAATTGAATTTAATTGAATTTAATTGAATTGAATTGCATTAAATTGCATTGAAATGAATTGAATTGCACTGAATTGAAATGAAATGAATTGAATTACATTGAACTGAATTGAATTACATTGCACTGAATTGAAATGAAATGAATTGTATTAAATTACATTGAACTGAATTGAATTGAATTGCATTGAAATGAACTGAATTGCATTGAAATGAACTGAATTGCATTGAATTGAATTGAATTGAATTGAATTGAATTGAATTGAATTGAATTGAATTGAATTGAATTGAATTGAATTGAATTGAATTGAATTGAATTGAATTGAATTGAATTGAATTGAATTGAATTGAATTGAATTGAATTGAATTGAATTGAATTGAATTGAAATGATTAGAAATTAATTGAATTGAATTGAATTAAATTGAACTGAATTGAATTGGATTGAATTGAATTGAATTAAATTAAATTGAATTGAATTTAATTTAATTGAACTGAATTGATTAGAAATTAATTGAATTGATTAGAAATGAATTGAATTAAAAGGATTAGAATAGAAGGAAAATAACTCCTATTGTGAGGTTTAAAGTTAACTAAAACAAATTATGAAAATGCTGGCGATCAGACAATTCATTTAGTTCCTTAACATTCATTTTTATGGTCCTATGAATTAAATTCCACTTGATTAAAAAAATTCAAAAAAATTAAAATTGATGAGTTGAATTGAATTGAATTATATTGAATTGAATTGAATTAAATTGAATTGAATTGAATTGAATTGAATTGAATTAAATTGAATTGAATTAAATTCCACTTGATTAAAAAAATTCAAAAAAATTAAAATTGATTACAAAATAAATATATATTTCACTTAATCCAAGTGGATCGCAGCTCATCAGCAATGCAAGCGTTTTTACTTTCCAAGCTTAACAAAACCCCTGTATCCACCTCTCAATTGGCACTTTTCGGTGCGTTCCCATAAGTTAAAATTTATTGTAAAAAGATTAAAACTTTCCGTACAGCAGCACCAAATCCACCCGCCCACCAACACGCCTTCAGACAAAACGCACCGCCTGTCAGTCATTATCCAAACCAAACTTTTGTGCCACTTGATGCAAATTTCCACAAAGCAGAAGTGCGAAAAAACAAATTAAATAAGCGTCGCTTGTAGAATTGACGGTTAGCAATTTCATTTTCCGTTCAAAAACCGCCACACCAAAGAGTTCCCTGCCCCCCGGCAACTTGTCCGCAAATGCCCTAAAATCGTATTTTTTTTTCTGCAAAACTTTGTCAAGGTAGAAGAACTTTCACTTGTGTTGAGTAAAGTTTTACGGCCCCAACTTTGGGCCGTCAATTTTGAATAGTGTGCGCATTTGCAGCTCGTAAATTTCCTTTTTATTTTCTTCAAAATATTCAATAAAAAATTATTTTGTATTATAAAGTTTAATGCAAAGTTGCGCACCGAAACACAAATTTTATGGTTATCCTTTTGTGTTTGGGCTGTTGCCAAGCTTTCGTTGGTTCTCATCGAATGTCAATTGTTCAATATCGATTTTACATCTCGTCATCAAGATGGTTCGTCCTTGCTTCGGCGTGAAATTGCAGACTTTGTGAAGTTTGCTTTATCGTCTTACCTGCTCAGTTGTGCCCTTCATGCTAAAAATTTATTTATTATTGTATTTTTCTTGCTTGTTGATTTTTTTGTGCGTTGATATTTCCAACACAAATACAATTTGAACAAACTTCGATTGCATTCATTTTCTTTGAGCCATGCACAGGAGTAAAGGATGACCTCCAAGGATATGGAAATATTGTCATGAAAGAAAGCCAACTGCAGCAACTAAATCACAATTTAAAAAAGCGGTTTTTCATGACGAAAACTAAATTTGAACTGCCACTGCGTCTTACTTCAATATGACAGCTTATTGGAATTAACACAGAACACTTTTCTTCTATGACAAAGTAGGCAAAGAAGAGAGAAAAGACATAGCTTTAGACTTTTTTAAATAGAAAACTATTGTGCTTCTCTTCTGCTTTTATAAAATTTTTAGGAAAATTTCTAGGAAAATAGCAAACAGATCTGTCCCCTCGCTAGCACAGCGTGAAATGCACTGGGCGCCCATTCCGTAGGTCGTGTGTTCGATATCCTTATTTTCCAATTTTTCCTTCTTTCTAGTTGTTTCCATCCCTTCAACATTACCCAGCCAAATCTGTTAACTTTGGATAAGCTCTCATCCTTCCCACTCCTATCAGTTGTCATGAGTAGGTCGCAGCAAATTTTCATATCCAGTAGTTGTACCAGCGCAACAACAACACCACAAGCAGTGCCAAATTGGACTAATGGAAATATTTCGCATCGAATACATCAAGCATGCTTATCAAAGACACCAACCTCTGCGTTTTCTTAGAACACCTCCTACCTAGAAGTAACGGATGCACAGAGGGAGCTCTACACAACCCAGTAATAAACTTTCACATACGTAAGCATATCCACTCCTCCAAAACTGCCAGCGATAGGCTCATCACCAGCAAAAGGATTTTGAGGACCTAAAATTCTATAAAAAAGGCAAAATACAATAACAAAAAAGGCACGGAAAGGCACTAAAAACTGCCAAAAAGGCAGAAAAGGCACTAAAAACTGACTAAAAAGGCAAAAACAGGCATTTAAAAATAAGAAAATAATACTAGAAATCTAAAAAAAGGGGGAACGGTATGTATTTTGTAACAATTTTATTTCATCTGACGTATGCAACATACAATATTTATACCTCGTTTTTTGTAAAAGAAAAGGAACATCAAGGTTTACAAAGATAGTTAAAAAACTAAAACTAAGATATTTTAATTGAAATGTAGGCACATATTTTAAATTCATATTTTAACTTCTCATATAAAAGCATAAAAGCCGTACTTGTATCATAAAAAAAAAATAAAATGTTTGCGCTAACCAAACTTTTTGATTTTGGCATGTTTTTTTCTTTAAATTTTCCACTGCACAACAAAAAATAACGGCTTAGGAATGATCAAATCAATGTAAAAACATCGATAAGTTAACGAAATTGCAATGTTGCTACTTAATTTTTTTTTAGTTTCAAGGTATTTTTGCGAAACAAAAGGGGGAAAATATTAAAAACGAAAGAAAAATAAAAAGGCGCTCGACAAATCTTGAAAAGGCATGTTGTGGCATTTATAGGTAAAATAGGCACGTAAAAAAGGCATTTATCGGTGAAAAAGGTAAACTGCCTTTTTAAGGCAAAAAAAGGCAAAATAAAAGTGGTATATTTCTAATCAGGAGGACCTAATTCGTGCTCATTATCAATCAGAAATGCTCTATCTAGCAGCAAACAAAAAAGGCAACTTCCACAAAATCCTTTCCCTGCTCATCACCCACAGAAAGAGACTTCCCTATGGAATCGGTATGCAACCTTAGGTAACTTCAGAAGTTCAGCTCTAGAGCTCCATAGGGCTTTCGTGGAGTTATGTAGATTGTATGTATGTACGAAAATTATACCAACAAGATTAGTAAAACGTCGGGAAAACAATCCCTGGAGTTCTTAAACTACTCGTAGTTACAATAAGTTTCAAGTTAAGTAAATCTTACGTGTATCTGTTATGGGAGGTTTGAGGGAGCAAAATCCACACTCGGGCAAATAAAGCAAAGTAAACAAATAATTAAATGACCGCTGGATAGATTACACTTTGATAAAACCACCTAGCAGCATTCGAACAAAGATATTTGAATGGAAAAAATTAAACAAATTTTTAGCGAAGGTCGATTTTACAATTCTATTTTCTATTTCACTATTTCTGAACATCACTGGACGTTTTCCAACCATTCTTTCCATTTCAGACCTTACAAAAATAAACTTGGAACGGTAAAAAAACAACGATTTCGAATTTGTTCACATAGAAAAAACTTTGTCAAGGCTCTCTGATTGCGAATAAAGTGAGAAAAAACCAAAGAAAGAAAGAACAAGATGCCTACGATTTTATGTCTCAATTTACTATTAAATATACTACGAAATTCTATATAATTCATACTTTATAAAATATTTCATTATTTAGTTGTAAATTAAAAAGAAAAAAAAACATTTTTCTTAATCTCCGCCACACTTTTAATTTCTTGTAATTGAATGCGATCGCTGCGGTCCTTGTTACTTAAAATCATTAAATGAACTTTTCTAACCCATAATTTCAGTTACTGCGCACACACAATGGCAACAACAACAACAACGAGCAACACATCATCAGCAGTGGCATTATTAAAAGTTCCTTTGTTGGCAGCAAAAATATTTTAAGCTCAAATTGATTGGCTTTGCGTTGCCGGCAGCGAGTTCAGCGCAACCGACCAACCAACTAACCAACCAAGCGGCCAGCATTGAATGAACACAATGCCACATCGTTGCCGCCGGCTGACTAATTCTCAGTAGTTTGCCTTCTTTCCGTTCGTCTGCTCTTACCAGTCATATTAACTATTTCACGCTCTGTTGCACATTTCAAAAAAATTTACGTTAAGCGCTCATTGTACTGCGCTGCCTGACCTGCTAATGTCTGTGTGTGTGTGTGTGTGTGTGTGGGTGGGTGTGAGTGTGTCTCGTTGCCGTAACTCTGCGCAACAAATGTGAATGGCACAGACACAAAGCAAACAATGCAGCAACGGCCCCGAGGCAGTTAAAGTGCACAACGTGCACTTCTTAAGTTTCTCACAAAAAGTCATTAAATCATAAAACTGACGCTCGGGTTACTGTATTGACCACAAAATTGTGCGTACATTCGTTTGTCGATGAAACCAATACCTGCTATTGTTGTTGTTGTTATTTTTGTATTTATACAGCAAGAAATTATTGTGCGATTTAACGTTGCCAAGTTATGGTTGTGTGCGCTTTCCGGTGCTAAGCGCACAAATTGTGCCCATCAAAAATGTGCGTCTGGCGACTGCTGACCTTTGACCCACGCAGGCCAAACAATAACCACAGCATAAGGCGGCCTTCGGCTTTTCTTTTCCACTGGCGTAGCAATTCACACTTCGGTGCGTCGAAACTAATTAAAAATCCGCCTGAAAAGAATATTTCATAAATGGCACTGAGTGCGCCCATTAATGGCTTTGACCGAGCAAAGTAACTTTGGCGCTCTTCGACTTGGTTTTTGATGCTCAACATGGCCGTAACGCTGACTTGAAGGCGAGTTGCTGAACGGAAAGTTTTATGTCTTTGCGAATGTTTTATAACAGTTTGCAGGTGATTGCAATGAACTCGAAACTAGGTGACGATTTAAGGCGCATAATTCTATGCCACGCTGCCATCACTTCCGAACGTCTCGACTGAAGATATTCATTACACTCGAGTGAAAGCGTAGCGTAGGATTTTGCTAATTTCCGTGAGGCAATGAAGCGAGAGTATCGTTCAGATTGCGCAGGTATTCAATTTCCGTTCGTCTTACTTGCGAGAGTCAATTTGTGCGGTAAGAGGAGGTGGAAGTGACTTAATTTTAAATGATAAGAAAAGAGACAATTTAAAGTAAAAAATCGTTATGGGTTTCTTATAACTCTTTGTCCTGACTGACTGACTGATTCATCATCCACCTTAAACCGCTGAAACAACTAACAAGAAAAATCTTTATTTTAAATGTAGAAGGGGATTGTTGTAGGAAAGGATTTAGTGAATTTCGGTATCTAAAGGGACAAAAAATTGATTTATTTGTTGTATGAAGAAACTTGATTGTTCTTTGACCAATTAATAAAAATGAAATGAAATGAAACGAAATGAAATGAAATAAGTCCTTTGATCTCAAACTTGTTGAAAATACTTGAAACAATTAAATAACACAGCACAACAAAAAAACACTTTTTTCTGTTGCATGAAGTTTTTCTACTGTTTCTTATTAATTTGGGTGCGCTGATTTCGAATCTATCCTCAGATTTTTTCCAGCAGCTCTAGTTAGTGAGATAAAGGTACCATGTCATTTTTTCAGTTGTTCCTCTCCTTTTTCCATATTTTTGATCGTAATTTCTAAACCAAAAAACCGATTGACATGATTTTCACCTAATCGCATTAACAACACCGCACGGTTTCTTTTCCGATGCAACTTATTTTTATAAGCTTCAAAATGCCGCGGTAATTGGACCTTAAAGTCGAAAAAAATGGAATTTTAAGGCGTTTTCTTTGATGGTCAAAAACATACACATTGTTTGTAAATCAATTAACGAGTTAGATGTATAATGAAAGCCGACACATCAAGCAATACAACACAGCCAAATTATTTGGCGGAATACACATTCGCATCGAAATAATAGCAAAAGTGTACCATATCCATTTTCATCACTTTTCATACTATTTCCTTAAAAAATTAAGGGCCTAAAAATATGCTCTTTTATAGTCTGGAATACAAGCAAAAAAAAAAAAATTTTGAATTGCTCGAAACAAAAAAAAAATTAAAAACTTTGCATATTTTGAGGCTCCTAATTTTTTAAGGAAAAAGTATGAAAAATGATGAAAATGGCTATGGTACATTTTTGCTATTATTTCGATGCGAATGTGTATTCCGCCAAATAATTTGGCTGTGTTGTATTGCTTGATGTTTCTTCTTAAGATATTCATATACTTCGTAACTTGATTTATGAAACATCTGTACAATTTTCGCATCAGAAAAAACGCCTTGAAATTCAAAATTTTCCTACTTTGAAACCTTATTACAACGCCAATTTAGAACGCATAAAATTGATTAATGTCAGAGAAGATAGCGTGAGATGTTGTAAGTGCAACTGTATAAAAATGTTGATAGGATTATTGGTTCAGAAATTACAGTCGAAAACGAGAAAAAAGCCGAGGAAAATTCGAAAAAGTGACACGCCCATTTTTTGTGAAAACTAGAGCTGTTACATAAAAACGGAGTATGGTTTTGAAAACAGCGTGGAAAAACGATTCAGATTCATGTAAAAACCCCATGCAACAGACATGCTGTTGTGCAGTGTAATTAATAAGATTACGAACATTTAATTATTAGACATGTGTTTTCATTGTTTTAATCGAAATCCGTGACGTTGAACGATGAGTTAAAAGTTTTTATGGAGAAAATGGAAATTTTAATTAATGGGCCCATTGACTTTAAAAATTAATGACAGCATTTCAAACTAGAAGTAGGCAACTATTTTTAAATTTTTCATCAAAATCTGATGAGTTTAATAAAGGCTTAATATACACGCGATTTATTGGTTCCATTGACTTTAAACTTAGAGAAATTACTTCAAGTCAAAATTTATTCAACGCATGTTTATGATAGTTTCTCAATGCGGGTAAAGATTATTTCAATGAAATCATAAAATTCAAGCATGCAAATAAAACGATAAATAAATACTTCAATAACAAGTATTGAATACTTTCAAGCTTCAACTTCAGTCGAAGACCACAAATCTTAACACATCTACGAGACAACAACTAAACAACTAAAAATCTCCTGTAATCCTTGAACACAATACAACCTTTGTCACTCTCTTGCATAGCTTACATGCCTTCAAAAACATTTAAGTATTTGTCTGCAGCTATTAAAGTGAGACTAATAAAGTGCAACGTTCAGTTCGAGAAATAAAAATAAAAATCACTCATACGCACCGTTGCGTAGCCACGCTCAAACACTGCTACATTGATATATAAATGTGGCAAAAACTGCACAAAAGTTGCCAATTTCTTCTGCATGCCCGTCGCACTTCTTTGTTTTTGTGCACTCGACGTACAGCAAATGAACTTCTCAAGCGCAAGTAATTGATTTAATTACAGTCTAATGGAAGCCGCACTACCTGCGCTCGCTGGCCTCATTGTGCACTCATTTGCATATGTATGTGTGCTTGTGAAAGTCAGTGGTATGAAAGTATATGTGCGTGCATTCACGGCAGAATATTACAGCCATACAGACACACTAACAGAGCCATGAACATATGGGAAACAGGAAATATCCTTGGTGAACGTTTTTTTTTTTTGGGGGGGAGAGTACTTTCTTGTTTGCTGCAGCACAATGACGAGCAACAGTGTTTGCTCTTGGTGCCGTTGTAATGTGTGTTTTTATGACTACCGAACGGATATGCCGAAATGAGTGCAGGTGCTTTCCGTAAACAAATTTCCATGCCTCTAACAAATTGCCTATCAGAAACCGAATAAAAGAAATCCGGGACATTATGATGCGGCAAACGGCTGGGCGAGACAGCATGTGTTGCTGCGACGTGTGGACATATGTTTTATGAGCAATAATGCCCAAGTGAATTGGATTGAGAAGGTCACAGGACATAGGATACTGAACATGGACTTTAACTTCTTCAAGGTGTTTTCTTTCTTTGTTAAATGTTCTATGTATGAATGTGGATGTGTGGAAGATGAATGGAAAATCTAATTAGGAAATATAAAATAATTCCTTTATTCAAACACAAGAGCCGACCAAAGTTGTCAATCTATAATAAAATGCAGCTCAACTTCATTCGGTGAAATGTTTGACCGGTTTTTAAGTTAGGAATGTCTACAGGCCTTCTTGACACTTGTGGTGTTAATCTTGTAGACAATTAAAAATTAATTTGAGTACAAACACGGCGACTTTCCTCTTTTGAAATCATTCCCTAAAGGCACTTAGACACGCGAAGTTATTATGATAGGTAGACGAGTCATATTCTACGGAAAAATCTCATGGAAAAGGTATAGATATCTGCTATATCAGTGTGCTATGTCCTGCCTCTGGGGAGGACAATGAGACGGCGTATCACTTTCTGTGTGCCCGCTCTGCGGGCGCTCGAATCAGGTGTAAGACCTTTGGCACCTTAGCTTCTTGGCACCACAGGATCTCCGGAGGTCGAGTTAATTAAAAAAATTAACAGAGAACCCTTTACACGGTACAGTTGCATATCTGCAACCAACCGTAAAATTGCCCATAATTTCGGAAGTAATTATCAAAACTACGCTTTTTTGCTATTTTACAACTATGCAAGGTTCCTTTTTTGAAATACTGGCATTAATAGTGGGAAAAAATAGCTAAATTTTACTTGACAGCACTTATTTTACCGTTTTTGCGAAAAGTTGCACGCATTTATTTTAGTGAAACAAAAGTGATTAAAACTTATTAATAAAAAACACACAAATACTTTGCGAAAAATGCGGAGTAGGACTATGCTACAACAAACGCATTAATTGCTTTAAAAATTTTAATTTAAAACTAAACATATTAAAATAAAAAAACACATTTTAATGCTTTTTGTTTTTTTTTGTTTTTAATGTTTTCTACAAAAAAAATATACAAAATTAAAGTATATTAAAAAATAAAAAAATACGTGTTTTTTTAAATTTAGGATTATATCTAAAAAACAACATTTGATGAAAAAATTCGCTGTTGCCGTATAAAGGGTTAAACCGTGCAACAAAAATAAAAAAATTTTCCATACCGGAAAAAATCCATATGGACGTGAAACTAGAGACCAAATATAGTAATACTGCGTACTCAGTTTTACATTTCTACATCCTTTGTCCTTTTAAAAGGACTTCAAAATTTTGAAGGAGATAAAAAATTAAAAAAATATAAAAAATACTTAACCTCGTTAGAGTATGTTGATATGTATATCAAATGAAAGAGGAAAGGCTCAAGAATTTAAATAAAATGAATTTTTTATCTATTTGTAAAAAAAGTGATATGAAAAAGGTCCTTTGAAAATTGTAATCTTTTATAACCTTGAAAATTTATATAGAATTTTCTTGAAAAGTAACTATGTTAAAACCCCAAATCTCCTTGATCACATGTCAAAATTTCATATTCTCGCTTTATTGATTTTGTATCTTTTTATTATTTAAAATCCTGTACTCAAATAAATTAGAATTTTTGTACTTCATTAGAATTGCAGCTTCCGCCTTTTGTTTAATAACTTTCGAACTAATAAAGTTAGAGTAATGAAATTTTGACACGTGATCAAGGAGATTTTGGGTTTTATCATACTTACTGTTCAAGAAAATTCTTTATAAATTTTCAAGGATATAAAGGAATAACATTTTCAAAGGGCCTTTTTCGTATCCTTTTTTTACAAATAGATAAAAACTCAGTTTTTTTTTAATTCTTGAGCCTTTCCTCTTTCATTTGATATACATATCGCCATATTCTAACGAGGTTAAGTATTTTTTATATATATTTTATTTTTTATCCCCTTCAAAATTTTGAAGTCCATTTAAAAGGACAAAGGATGTAGAAATGTAAAACTGAGTACGCAGTATTACTATATTTGGTCTCTAGTTTCACGCACATATGGATTTTTTTCGGTGTGAAAAATGCTGTCGCACGGTGTAAGCTACCTGCACAATTGCTAAAATATTGTTCGGACAATTTAATGAAACGCTTACGAGATTTATTCAATCGCTTCCGGGAAAGGACTGGAGAGCCGTCGTAGGTAGTCTAACGGGGCTCTACTTAACAGCGGCTCATGCGCAAGAGATGAGCACCACCGAGTAAAAGGAATGCAAGAAATTCAGAAAAAGGAAACTCTGGAGCTCATTCTTTGCTCCTGTCCGGCTATTTCACTAAAGAATCTCGTTCTTCTCTGGGCTAGAGAAGCTCCCCAAGCATGACATTTAGTCACTGATGAACTTTGCTAGGAACACCCACATTTATAAGGATTATTTTTACGTAAATCAGCAACACTAAGGAGCTCCAACTGGCACCGCTAAGGATCCAGCAAAGCCTTGCCTAGCCAACTTCTCATACCAACTTCCCTGACCTAACCTATTCCCTAAAGACACTTGAATTTATTGAAAGCGATCTACATGTCTCCTTGTTAGTGTTTAAATTTTATAAATAGCGGATGACAAAAATTCCTGTTTCAAATAAAAACAAATTTGTTCCTGTTGAATTAATATGCACAAGCATTCTTATTTAAACCATTCCCTAAAGACACTCAAAGTGCTTTCTGTTGCTTATCTAAAAATGTCAAAAAGTACTTGCAGACACTTAAGTTTACCTAACTACACAAACAACAACTATTGTTGTCCATTGCCCATTCTATATTTACGTTTCAGCACATGTTGGCCACATGATGTCACCGAAAAATTATGTCAAAGCGCACGCAAACTTTCAATTCCTCTACATTCTTACCTTATGCGCAGCAAAGTTATGTGCGTTGACCTTGCTGAGGTCAGCAAAATTCAAATTACGACACAACACGTGACAAGCGTCCATTTGGCTGCTTGTCCACTTGAGTAAATAATTAAGTAAGTGGTCCGAGTGGCCATTTAGCAAACCAGTTGAAAGTTTGCCAGCCACTTGTTGTGCTCTCTGACTGTCTGTCAGTGAATGGAAGAGTTTGTTTTCTATGTCAATATGCATGTGTATTAGTATTGGTATTGGGGTTTATGTGTATTGATTGCAAAAGCTTGGTCACTTTAACTGCAGTGCACTCACCCTGTGTGCTGTTGCTGTTGCCTTTCGATGTGCTGCAATTGTTGTTCAGCGAATTGAAAAAATTTGCCGCTCCAGTGCGTCGTAATATCCAAAACATTGCCGCTTAATATTGTTTGTTTTTATTGTTGTTGTTGTTGCTGTGGCTGCTCTTACTGCGGCCGCGTGTGATATGTTTACGTTGTGCTCGTTTGTATGTGAATCCTGCGGCTTATACTGTTGTGCTCGTCTGCTTGTCTGTCCGTAGTTGTTTGTACTCGTGCTCGAGTATGAAATTTTGTTATTCTTTATTTCTTTGTTGGCTTTGTAGTTATTGTTGTTGTCGTATATTTGATTGTATTAATTCACTTGTATGATTTTTTCATATATTTGTATTTTGATTTTCATGCCTGACGAACTGTTGTAAGTTATTGATACACATTGGGTCTGCTGTTAGGGAAAATGAACTCAAGTCATTAACATTTTTTTTTTGGTTAGCATATTTATGATTTAATTATTATGTACGCTTCACTTAAATGGCAATGAGTTAGTTTATAGTTGCAAATAATTTGTTATAAAAATTTCAAAGTCATTTTAAGGGCTGCGGCCAGCCGGGCGTATGAGTTACATTTCAATTATCCAAACACTAATTTATCAATTATTGATTCAAGTGGACTGAATTCATTGTCTATAAATATTTTACAATGTGAAATACTTTGAATGTGCCACACATTTTTACTGTTTTGCCTATCGATGGCGTGTTTATATGTTTTTTTTCTTGTTCTTTTTTAGACCAACAGCTGGTAAAAGACTACATCGAAGATAATACTTTCCTTTTCAAATCGATACTCTTTGCCGCAAGTACGTGAACTATTTTATTGCTTGTTTAAAAAACAGAGTTTGTTTTCTTCATGACGCAAAGCAGAAAACCACTTCAAAAACAATTCTATTGAATACTAGTCTAAACAGAGGACCCTGTACTATTGTTAAAAAGTTTGCAGAAATCTCCTCTTAAAAACATCACTAAATTTAATTTTTAGTAGTGTCCGACCGAAACATCTTTTTTGGGCCGAAACCGAAATTCGTTTTTTTTTTAATATTCGGCCGAAACCGAAACATTCTAATATAGTTAAAATAAAAATCACCACATCAGGCATCAAACTCAAAATTTTTACACACACGAATTTTACTTTAAGTAAATGTTCTTTATTTACTTTACTTTATTTAAACAAACAAACATAACATAAATAAATAAATACTTATTATTAAACATAATTATTTCTTTTTTCAAACATAAACATAAAAAATCACCCTTTCGTACCTTACTCGCCAATATTCAAAATTATATAATTTAATTATATGCTAGAAAAAGTTTATTTGCATTGGTGGCATTTAAATTACTCCTCCTTTCACTATATATCTGCTACACAATAAAATGTAAAAAAATATTCTAGAAAGTTTCGATTTCGGCCGTTCGGCCATTTTTTGGCCGAAACTGAAACCGAAACCACGTATTTGGGCCGAAACCGAAACCGAATATTCGCTCGGACACTAGTTTTTAGTCATTTCAAAAACTAATACAGGGGGTTTAATTTGAAGTAATATTCATATGTATTGGTCCCCTTGCCTCGAGGCAGACTTATGCATTTGAGAGTTGAGCAAATTAAACAAAAACTATTGGTAGCTATAAAAACAAATTGAAAATGAATCAAAACCTTACCCATCATTAAATGTGTCTGTGTTCTGTTGTTAATTATTATCAGAAACATACAAACAAAATTCCATTTGAAAAGTCGTACCACAATGTTTGCCAAGAGTTGAAACCATTGCACAGTGATTCGTTCCATAGACAAAATTCAAAAAATTTATAGTCTCAGAATTTAACGATTTTGATGTCATTTGGAAGGTAAAACTCCAACTAAGAAAACCCCCAAAAACTCTGTGCGAAAAATTAATTAGTGTCTGTGCAAAAGAGGCTCAAAGTTAAAACTTCTTTCACAAAAAAATTTAAACACATATTTTCTGTTTTTTAGTCTATTGAGTAAAAAAAATTGTAAAAAAAAATGGTTACCAAGAAGTTGCTAAAACTTTCAATATAGATTAAGAAATCATGTGGCCATTTTCGCTTTTAATCTTCTCTCAAAATTTGCAAAGCTAAGGCGTTTACTTCACTTTTAATTTAAAATATTTTTCTAAATTAAAAATCTGAAAATTGGCAAAACTTAGAGGAAAATATCTAAAAAGTATGTAAAAGTATGTTCCTGGATTTTTTTTATTTCAAGAAGCATTCTTTCTTTGTCGGATAATGTAATTACATCCGCCGATATCTTCCGATCTCAGAAAATAATTATATTTGAAAAGTGGTCTAAACACCTATTTTTCGACAAAATTTAGCATGAAAAATTGAGAAAACTGCAAAAAAGCAAAACATACGTCTATTATTATCGTTTTTATTGCAAAACTAAAGGGTCCTAAGACAATTTCTGTTACTCTTTACAATTAAAAATGTTGACGTTACCGATTAAATGTAAAATCTGAAAAATCTAGCTAACACACTCGTTGCTAAAGCTCACCAAAAATGACGAAAATTGCAAATTTAAGTCTCAGACATTGCCAAACTACAAAAGTTTAAGAACAACAAAATGGAGATTTCAATTCAGCAGACCATGATTAACTAGTATACCAAATTTTAGGAAGAACGCACCACTCCTTCTAATTTTGTCCCGCGGTTGTATGGAGTCGAATCACTGTGCATTGCAATGAGTTCCACAGGACGTATGAGTGATATTTGTTTCACATGCCGTTTAGCTACATGAAATGAATTAAATTCAGTCCATAATTGTCTGGCTATAGATATGACTGTATGTATGTATGTAAATAGGTAGCAGTGGTTGCCCCAACGCAGAGCCCACTTAGGCCATGAAGGCCTAATGTGATACGGCAATCAATTGAACTTCAGTTCGCTTACTTATTGAACCAGTTTGAACACGTTACGAAACCTATTGGACTGCGAATAGTCCTATCAGTTAGATCCTTTAAGTCTTCGATGAAAAAGATAGGACTCTAAATCATATGCTTTGTTATCTATTTTTTTTAGTCTGTAAAGTCTGACGCCATGAACTATAAAAAAATTAAAAATTAAAAATTATTTATTTTATTTATTTATTTAAATTATTTATTTATATTAATTAAAAATTAAATTATAAATTAAATTAAATGAAAATGCCATGAAATCTAACAGTATACAGGCTCACAAATGCTGCTTTAAGTATATCATTTAATGTCAATGAAAATCGTTTCTAACTATTAAATTGTCACGTTTCGTGCGTTACGTATACGCCCCATAGACAAAAAACAAATGCAAAGTTTATAGGCTGCTTAAAATAAAGCAAAGGTATCACTTTGCTTTATATCATTAGCCAATAGACCACAGGTCTTACGAGTAATCTGATTTTTATGCGCCGTGTAAACACATTAAATAGTCTGTAAGGTCTAATGAAATTAAAAGGCAATGAAAATGCCATGAAAAAGAAATAAAAATAAATCAGTTTATAGGCTCACAAATGCTGCTTTAAGTCAGGTAAAGTCAACGAAATTAATTGCTATCAACATGTCGAATTAGATTTTTATTTGTATACGTAATACGACCTGTAACAGAAAAATCTATTCGATTTTTTCACCTGTCACCCATTACATTGTCTGTCGCTGTGACGCTATTTATAATACATAATTGAAATCCGAGAAGTACAAGTAGATTTTAATGAGAATTTAATAGGACAGAGATGAAAATCTGCTAAAATTGATCTGTGAAATACTCGTAATTGCAAGCAATAATAATACTGAAAATTTAAATATTTTGTAAAACATTTCACGCTTTTCATATCAATGAATTTTTTAAACACTTTTTTTGAAACACTGTTTTTGATATTTGTAATATTTTTCGTTAATATTTTGTGTGTAGAAAGTCATCTGCAGCTCAAAAAATAATTAGTTTACTTGAACCAAACTTTAAGCATCCAATTTCGTAGACACTTTTGTGTTCATCGACTGGCATTGTTAATTTTTATTGTGCTGTCTTTTGCATTATTTATACATTTCAATTCCTTGATTTGACAACAGCAATAAACAATTTATAATGTCACCGATTTTGCCAAAGTGTAATGATTCGGAAAATTGCATAAACACGTCAAAAGGATTCAACACCACTCCTTGTTGTTTCACTTTTTTGCAATACCAGTCAGCTGCCGCATTCGATTAGCAGCGAAAAACCGCCTGAGCGGAACTCACGCAGTTACAACCGTCAGCTGTTATTGTTTACCTGCCGCGGTGTCTGTTATTGTCGCGTATAACAATAACAACAACAAGCACAATAATAACACCACAACAGCTACTAATAGCTAAGCAATAAAAATTGCGGCATTGGCAAACGCGTTGATAACGTCTGACAACTTCATTAATCATGCAACACAAACGTGCTTCTGCATAAAAGCGCACTAATCGAACGCTCACACACATACGCACACACACAGAAAGCATCCAATTAGTTTGCTTTAAATTTCAAAGTTGAACGGCATGACGAATGCAACAATACTAACAACAATTCCCAATTTGGTTTTTTTAAAAATGCCAAAAAATCACACGTGAAATGCGTCAAACTTCCGCACACGTTACCGTTAAGTGCCACAAATGCCGACAAACTGAAGCGTTGTCCTGTCGAATTTACCGTTTTATTTGACTATCACGTAGACACGCAACGTAGCGTTAAGCGGAGCACAGAGATAGAAGAGAGAGAGAGAGCGCACGAATGCCAAAGGACATGAAATGCTGAGAAACGGCACAGCTGTTTGCAATGTGCGTGATGCAAGGACACAGTCGTTGTGAGAGAGCGCAATACGAAGAGAGCGTTAAAGTAATGAAGAAGAGATTTTTTGGTGCAATAAAGAGGATGTCGAAAGTTTATGTGGAGGTTACGTATACGTCCCGTATAACACAATTACCTGCATGTTTGGTACTGATTATATAAAAAAAACTGTAAAATTATCACATTTTTGTGACTTTAGTTTGGGCAGGTTACGTATACGTCCCGTATAACTTAAATTTCCTCAAATTTGACATTTCAGTGCTTCTTATAATGCAAAATAAAAACTACCACTGTGAAAGAAGTGAGTGAAAACCGAATGAACAAAACATCCTTGACCAGCTGAGTGAAGGGTATCAACTCAAATGTGCTTCGACCTGTCTGAAGCCTACACTACCTGTGTGAGTGAGAACCTATATTGAATATTGATGTCTTTGTGTAGAAACCAGGGACTTAACTATTATAAGTTTTTTAAGAAATTAACTGCAATGTAACTATTACAATGCAACATAAATTTTGTTTGTTGATTTTAATTATTATTTGCCACAATTAATTTTTACGTTGCATAATAACTGTGATGAGAAATAAATATTTTTTTTCATTCTGGATAATTATTATTTTGGGATTTTTTTTTGTTTACATTGCTTCATAACTTTTATTTTTGACTTTTTTTATTTACTTTACCGATAACTATTATTTTGAGAAAATTTTTTTTACGTTGCTTCATAACTTTTATTTATGATTTTTTTTATTTACGTTACCGATAACTATTATTTGAAAGAAAATATTTTTTACGTTGCCTCATAACTTTTATGAAAGAAATTTTTTTATTTACGTTGCCTTACCACATTTTGAGTATGAATTGATTTTTAATTGTTTAGCTGTTGGTGGAAAATAGGTTTCTGCAGTTAATTTGCGTTTGTCAATTTAAAACAATTAAAAATTAATTCATATCCAAAATGTGGTAATTCAACGTAAAAAATGTTTTTTTCAAAATAATAGTTATCGGTAACGTAAATGCAAAAAGTCATAAATAAAAGTTATGAAGCAATGTAAACAAAAAAATTCTAACATAATAATTATCGACAACGAAAAATATACTTGTTACTTATAAGAGTTGTTATTCAACTCAAAAATATTTATTACATGATAATAGTTATAGGCGACGTAAAAAATTTCTTATTGGGAATAATTATTATGAAGCAATATTTTTAGAAATTTCTTAAATAAGGGCAATTTTTTTATTTCCAAAAATATGGATAATAACACTGTGCGTGAAATTTACCCTAATTATAATTAAAAATACATTCACATGACACTCATACGCCACGTTGCGCTGCGCAACAAAATGCACATATCGCAATTACACAGTTTGAATGTATTTTTTTTGGATTGGTGTCTTAAGCAAATTTGTTGGTCGTTAAAATATCTACAAACTTGCCGAAGACAGTAAAGCGATATTCGGAACGATTTGTGGCCTATTAGCATTTAAATGTTCGAAGACTTAAGCGACGAACTCGACTAAAATGAGCAAACTTCAAAGTCGGATTTCTCTTAAACTAGAGCCAATCCAGACAAACGGCTGGTGGATCTCAACTCAGTATACCTATAGAAAGTCGCTCTGTAGGTCCCCCCCCCCATGTCTGAATTTTCGACTTGCACAGTGTAATTATTTTAGGTCTCTGGTAGAAACTACACCTTTCACGCATACAAGAATATCTAATTTAACTTGACCTTACTCAGCCAATAAATGAGCTTTTCGAGTTTATTCGACATTTGCTGCATTTTAATTTTTAGTTAACATAATGTTCAGATTTTTATATGACTTGTAGCCATGTTCACCGACATATTTTTCCATATCTATTGCCACTTGGCTGCAGAATCAATACACAAAAAACTTTACGGCCAATTTAACAGTGAGTGCAGCTGACGCATCAGCACAACTAAAATTGTGGTAGTCCCCTTACTTTTTTGATTGCGTAGGCAAAAATGTTTGTGTAGGCTTTAGAGTGTTTTGGCCTTTTTCAAAAATATTCAATGAATCACGTTGCTTCTCTATGTTTGTATTTTGCCTTTCCAACATGTGTTGTTAATACAATTTTGTTTTAAGCTCTATTCATCTGTAAGCACACAACCACATATACATATATAGAGCATTAGTATATCTTGATTGTGACTTTCGCTTTAGTGTTTATATTTCAGCACAACCTTCAATTCCACATGAATGCAGCAGATCAAAGACGTGGCAGAAGAGTCCATTATCATTAAGACCGCTCATCTCCAACACTTTTCACAAACACTAATCGTGACCGTAATTTATTGTCTGTGTGAATATTCATCCCCAAATAAATACAACTGTTTCTCTTCTTAACAGTTTGCATTGTTTGTTTACTTTTCTGGCTGCTCTGTTTCATAATTTGCATAATGGCCACATCCGCAGTTATTTCGACCATATGCCGGCACTGGTTGGGGCTTAACCGAAGCGATTAGCTGCCTGTCGACTGTGGTGAAATAGTGACTGGAAATGTGAGTCCGTTAACTTAGTTAAATATGCAAGTCGCTGATTTGGGTTCAGTTTGCATTTGTGTATAAATTTAAGTGGAAATTGTGGTTAACTTTCAGCGTCTATCGCAACATACGCGAAATTACAACAACTGAAAATGGTTTCGTCATGGCTTGAAAGTTTATACTGATTTGGGCTTAAATGTTGGTGCATAAGCATTCAGCATTCAGGCCATTGCACAGTGATTCGACTCCATACAACCGCGGGACAAAATTAGATGGAGTGGTCCGTTCTTCATAAAATTTGGTATACTAGTTAATCATGGTCTGCTGAATTGAAATCTCCAGTTTGTTTTTCTTAAATTTTTGTAGTTTGGCAATGACTGAGACTTAAATTTGCAATTTTCGTCATTTTTGGTGAGCTATAGCAACGAGTGTGTTGGCTAGATTTATCAGATTTTACATTTAATCGGTAACGTCAACATTGGTAATTGCAAAGAGTAACAGAACTTGTCTCAGGACCCTCTGGTTTTGCAATAAAAACGATAATAATAGACGTACGTTTTGCTTTTTTGCAGTTTTCTCAATTTTTCATGCTGATTGCATACTTTTAGGGATGAAAAAAATAAATTTTGTCGAAAAATAGGTGTTTACACCACTTTTCAAATCGAATTATTTTCTGAGATCGGAAGATATCGGAGGATGTAATTACATTATCCGACAAAGAAAGAATGCTTCTGAAAATAAAAAAAATCCAGGAACATACTTTCACATACTTTTTAGATATTTTCCTCTAAGTTTTGTCAATTTTCAGATTCTTAAAAATATTTTAAATTAAAAGTGAAGTAAAAGCCTCAGCTTTGTAAATTTTGAGAAAAGATTAAAAGTGAAAATGGCCACATCATTTCTTAATCTATATTGAAAGTTTTAGCAAGTTCTAGGTAACCATGAATTTTTACGATTTTTTTTACTCAATAGACTAAAAAACAGAAAATATGTGTTTACATTTTTTTGTGAAAAAAGTTTCAACTTTGAGCTGCTTTGGCACACACACACTAATTAATTTGCTGCTCAGATTTTTTTGGGTTTTCTTAGTTGGAGTTTTACCTTTCAAATGACATCAAAATCGTTAAATTCTGAGACTATAAATTTTTTGAATTTTGTCTATGGAACGAATCACTGTGCATTGACCCCAAATCATTCCTATTTACATTTGAATTGTAAGTTATATTCAATAATTTATCTGGCGCTCAGTATTGTACTTCAGTTCCTTTCATATGAAAATTCAATTTCCCTTTTCTGATTGCCATTGTTGCCTGTCGAAGGCTTTTCACTTTCGCTCCTCAGACAGTCCGAATTAATGATGAAAATTAGTTTTCCTTCGACAGGTGTGCTGAAGGATTTCCATTTTCACTTTTGTGTTTCACTTAATTGTTCTAAATGCTGGCAATTTTCAATTTAATCAAAATCATTAGGATGCGTTGTGCCCATTGGCTGAGGAATGACTTACTGGCTGCAGGCAAACATTCCAACGTGTAGGCAGTCGAAGGGATAATGAGGCCGACGGATTGCTAATTGAAGTTGCAGTAGTATGGAGACTGAAGATGGTCCGTAATTAACGCTAAATAATGCAGCTGAAATGGGTAAAAGCCTGACAAGTGAGAAAAATACTGAACATTAACAAATTAGGTTTGTGCTTGGAAATTGTGTTTAGTGTCTTTTAATGTTTTAATTTTATTTTGAGAAATTTAAGTAAATCAAGTTTATTATAAATAAGGCTTATTTGAGGAAAAAATTTAGGGAAAACAATAATGTTTTTATATTAAAAGCATACCTTCCCAATTCCCTCAAATTTATTTCTTGCTTCCATACAAAGTGAAAGTAAGAAAGTTAATCCCCGGAGCTCCAATTACTTATTTGTATCCTAACCGCATTGTGTCTTTAAGCGACTTTGTTTTGATGTGTGTGTGTGTGTGTGTATAAACCACAAACTTCCAACAAAAGTAAACGTAATCTGAACTCAATTTTGATCCACTCTTTGGCATCAAAACAAACGCATTTCCAGCCACTCACCTTTCCAAACTCACAACCAACTTTGGCAACAACAAACTTCACACCCACTCACCTATACACCTTTTTAATAACGAAACAGCAACACTGAATCCTTGTCGCACATCAATCACAATCGGATTGTGGCATTTATGTCGTTCGCCAGCTGAAGATTTTTCTCGCCCGCTTTCAGCAAAACTTCAACGAAGTGAAACCCAAAATCCGCCATTTAATCGCAGCGTAGCCTCCTGCCGCCGCTGTTGCTTTCGATTCGCAGTGCCATTTTTCTGCCAGTAGACACGTTTCAGCGCTGTAAGTGACATCATATCGCAGCAGGCGAAGCGACAGAAGTGACAGCCCAGCGCGATGTTGGCGACATTTTACAATTGATTTGTCCCGGTCGGAGGTTACTTTTCATTGGGCTGTGGGCGCAGCCAACTGAAAAAGCACATTTCGATAATTTATCTCGTTGTCGGCGTTGGCATGCAAAGAGCGCCAAGTTTTAGGCAAATATTTGAAAGAAATCTAACAGCCGAATCGATCATTGTCAGCGGCGAATGTGACGTACACGAGGGGACAGGGGTAATATTTTTGTGACAGAGTAATGTGTTTCTTAGTTTGTATTTCGAAAAGTCAATGAGTTTCTACTCAGTGGTCCAGATGGCAAAAATTTCTATATATTGTTTGTGCCTTCCTGTCTATGTTCTTCCTTGGCAACACTTCGCTTACTATCACTCAAAACCACTAATTAGCACTACGCACTATTTTATTTTACTACTATTACTTTCATTTCAGTAAACTTTGTTGCATACGCTTTCTAAAACTTACCTGGCATGCACACAAAACGAAAGAAAAATATATATTTTGCAATTCATCTTCCAGTTTGTTCTTGTTCCAGTGTTACAATGTGTTGATTTTGCTGCTTTTTGAGCTCGTTTCCACATAGTCGACAATTATTTGTGGCTCGAAACGTGCCTGCACATCTCATTATTTATGTTTTCTACTCACGTCTCACTTTGGTTGGTCTGGTTGGGCCGTTGCTGAGATGTGTTAATCACACGCAACATGCACTCATGTCCGATAAGGCGACAGATGACAGACGCGGTGCAATGTGACACACTAAGCTTCAGTTGTGACAAGTCGCATTGCATTAAGACGTCTCACTGTTTGTTCAACTGGTGAGTTGATAAATCATAGGTGACAATTTAAGATGTGAGAGGTTTGCTGTGCGCCCAACAGTGCGTATGAGTGTTTTAATTGATTGCAATGTTATTAGATGAGAGATGTGAAATAAATTTATATGAAATCTGATAGTCAAATATTGTGACATCTGAAGTTGCATTGTTCATGCTAAATGTTTTTGCTGCAAGTGCGTCAGTGTTCAGAGTGAAATTCTCTATGGTGCAATGAAGATGCAATATTGCATTGGAAATATGCTATAATTACAGTCATTCGCTGATATTATAATTGAAATTATATCATAATAGACAGTAAAACTCATTGCCTACCTGCAAATATACCATAATATATGTTATTACAGCGAATGAGCTCAGAAGGGAGCCGATCATTGAAATCACATGTAGAAACTTTGAGACATTGTATGTTGTTGTGTACGTTCAATTTCTCATGGCAAACCATTGAGCAGTAAGTCGCTTGTGAGTATGTCGGTGATATATATAAATCATTCCAATTGTGCTACAAAACATATGAAATTTTTCCGATCGATTAACACAAACGGGCAGCAGCAGCCGAAATTCCCTGGACAAAAGTTACCTCAGTATGTTTCTACCATCCTTAAACAATGAACTGTACATTTAAACCTGAAAAAAAATCACAAAGGATATTCTAAAAAATACGCTAATGACAAAAAAATTCAACATTCAGTAACGTCAAAGACAATTAACGACACGACACTCTCTTGACATTAAAAATGGACATTGAACCGTTTTCCCGTTTCTCAGTACTGCAAACTGTAATCAAAGCAAAAAATAGCATTGGACAAGCTAACAAAAACTGCGTCCAATTATTTGCCAAACATTAGAAATTTTCTACTTTCATTTTAACAATAAAGAACAAGAACAACAAAAGCAACATTTTAATTCAAATTATTTTGAGAATTATGCATTGAGCAGCTGTCAGGGACAACAGCTGCCAGTTATAACAACTCAACAACTAAAACGACAGGTGAATGTAATTCCAAAAAAGATGCCAACTACCTGCTAACTGACGTATGCGAGCAATGTTCCAGAGACGCCGACAGCAGCGTGACGGCTGCGACAGTGGTTGTAAAAGCGAAAGCGCCAGTTGACAACCGATTTAAGCGATGCAGACGGCGCACAACTTTGATGAAATCATAAAACTTTCGACATGAAATTCATTGGTAAAGCACTAAGCAGAGGCAGACGAACCGAGGCGGAGCTGGTGCCGCACTGCTGGTTGCATTTGGATGGAAGAAGTTTGGTGACGGAGGGTGTGTTCCACCAAAGGGTGTTTAGCTGCTGCAAATGTGTAGATCGAGGGACATAGAGATTTGGGTGTGGTTTAGCTAATGGGCGAAACGAGCTGAAGCGGTTTTAGAATGCAAATTGGGTGCCTCAATTTAAGACAATTTGGCACCAAACAGGCACCGGCATAGCACTGGAGGATCGAACTAGTGCCAGCAAAACCCAAAGTATAAAGTAAATCAAACCAAAACCCAAGTATAATTGTTCTGAATTAAAAGTTGGAGAGGCAATAAAAACAACAAGTGAAGAATATATGAAGAAAGTTTAAGTAAGAAAATTTCATTCCTTTTATTTTATGATAAAAAAAGTCATAATTTGTCGGAAATTAAACTTTACTTTAAAAAATAACCTTTGCCAGTAAAAAGTGCTTTGAGAAAATGGTAATTAATAATGATTAATTTTATTAATAATGATTAATTTTATTAATTTTATAAATCATTATTAATCATTAATAACACCGTGCGACAGCATTTTTCACACCGGAAAAAATCCATATGCGCGTGAAACTAGAGACCAAATATAGTAATACTGCGTACTCAGTTTTTCATTTCTACATCCCTTGTCTTTTTAAAAGGACTTCAAAATTTGGAAGGGGATAAAAATTAAAAGAATATATATAATACTTTATGTATGTATATGTAGATATGTATATTAAATGATAGAGGAACGGCTCAAGAATTTAAATAAAATTACTTTTTTATCTATTTGTGAAAAGGATATGAAAAATGTCCTTTGAAAATTTTAATCCTATATATCCTTGAAAATTTACATCGAATTTTCTTGAAAAGTAAGTATGTTAGAACCCCAAATCTCTTTGATCACGTGTCAAAATTTCATTACTCTAACTTTAGTGGTTCGAAAGTTATTAAAAAAAGGCGGAAGCTGCAATTCTAATGAAGTACAAAAATTCAAATTTATTTAGGTATCAGTATTTTAAATAATAAAAAGATACAAAATCAATGAAGCGAGAATAATGAAATTTTGACACGTGATTAGGGAGATTTTGGGTTTTAACATACTTACTTTTCAATAAAATTCTATGTAAATTTTCAAGGATAAAGGATTAAAGGATATAAAGGATTAAAATTTTCAAAAGACCTTTTTCATATCCTTTTTTTACAAATAGATAAAAATCCAATTTTATTTAAATTCTTGAGCCTTTCCTCTTTCATTTGATATACATATCGCCATATTCTAACTAGGTTAAGTATTTTTTCTAATTTTTTCATTTTTTATCCCCTTCAAAATTTTGAAGTCCTTTTAAAAGGACAAAGGATGTAGAAATGAAAAACTGAGTACGCAGTATTACTATGTTTTGTCTCTAGTTTCACGCCCATATGGATTTTTTCCGGTGTGAAAAGTGTTTTTAATTTTTGTCGCACGGTGTAATGATTCATTTTATTATTATTTATTAATTTTATAATATTTTTTAATTTTATAATAAATTTTAATTTTATATTTAATAAAACCGCTTTCATAAACACAAATTGCAGTTGTTTTGTAGTGTTGTCATTATGTCTTGCAACAAATTTCCTCAATTAAATTTCAAAAGTCATTATTAAAACTGTATAACGAAAACTTTTATTTACTTAAGCAGAATGTACACTTTCTTATTTGTAAATTATATCATGGCATTTTCCATTATTTATTTTCATTTTCATGGCATAAAGTTTCTAAAGTAAATATGCATCATTGCTCTTCATATTTAATTTACTTGAATAAACTCACAAATATTTATTATTACTGACTACCCGAGTCTCATTTGAAAACGCTGTTTCAGCCTTTTAAATCTGAGTGAAAAAAGTGCTTCAAAAACGATTCACTATCATCGGCAGCGCCACTTCAGCGCAACTCAATCACACACCGCGTTCCTCCTCTTCCATTTGTGTGTCAATTGCGCGCAAGTGGACGCAGTATTTTTCTATCTAAAAGCCCAGCGCCTACTCACACGTATATTTTTCCCATTTCCTACACTTTCGATTTCACTTTTCAGTGCATTTCCCACTCAACATATCTGTGTGTAGGCCTCTTTGGCTGTTGGTGTGTACATTCAATTTGGGCTGAGGGTCCTTTGGCTTGGAATTGAGACTCGTGTGTCTTTAAGTACTTATTCGGATTCAATGCAACACAAAGCAAACATAAATAATTTGTTTATGTTTTTATTTTTGTTTGATTTTTTTTGTTGTTGTTCAATGATACTCTACCACACTGCAGCTTTTCGTGGCTGCTGATAAAATTTGTTTGTCTAAATAAAAGTCTGGGAAACGAGTCTAACGCAGAGGCACACATAATTTTAATTTATTGGTCACTCAAATGACCGCCGCGCTATTTTTCTTTAATGGATACGCAAATTGTTATTAATTTGCCACAATGGCGTTGCCCTGAGCGGTATTTTTAATTTACTCTATGACAAGGGGAAATTTGCATTTTTCTAACTAATGCGCCAAACATTTCAAGACCTATGGGAATTTATATTTTTATGAAAATTTTATGACAAATTTGTTTTTGTGTTTTTATTTTAATTTTCCATTAAATGAAATTATCATGAATTGCAGTTATTTTTACAAGTTCTCTTGTCCCTAGAAGTATGCTTCATATATTTAAATGTCGCTCAAAGCCAAAGACAAACGACAGCAAGCAAATTAAATTCGAATTTTCAAATTCTCTTGTAACCTTCTTCAAAGCTGCACTAATTTCGTTGCCACTCTGCATTCTACTCGCTTTCGTTTAAAAATATTGATATAAATGAGATAATGATAACTGAGATAATACTTCACAAAGGCAGCACACGATATGCTTTTCTGATGATGCTGATTTTCTTTTAATCATTCATTTGTTGTTTTATTCGAATTTTCAATGATTTTCTTTTATTTGGCGTAATTTTACTCAAGTTTCAGAGCCATTTAGAATTAATTTCAACTTCACGCTCAGCTAATGGTGCGTTCAAGCGTTTATTTCCGTCACGCGGCTGCCAGTCAGACTTGCCTCAAGCCAATGTAACAACGTGTTTTACATACATACATAGATTTCTGTTCTGTTTCTAGTTTTTTGGGCCAAACGCATCAACAAGTGACGCACGCACATTTTGTCAAATTGCGGCCATTGTTTTTGCGCCGAAGTAACAAAGAGTCCACAGGGACAAAGCCGAGCAAGAACAATTAGCAATTATCTGTGATTTGTCCATTGTGCACATATCAAATTAAATGGCTGCCGCAGTGCTACACAATGCAATGTTTTAGCAACCAAACCGTACAAATGTATTAATTTTATAGCTTTTGTGAGTTGAAAAATTCGATTTAATTTAACACAAATTGACAGAAATTGCAGTAAATGAATGGCAATGAACGACCAAAATGTGTAGTGTGCATGAATTTTTATTAACCACACTCTGCGCCAATTCGGCCACCATTCAGTCAACATACCAAGCAACCATTTTATTCATTGGCACTGCAAATTGATTTGAAATTATTCACTGAGCGGAATACGAAATCAGTTAAACCAAACGCCGCCGAACATTACTTCGGCCGTTCACCGCAGCCCAGTCAACCGCACAAGCAGCGATGTACCTTTTTTGGCTGCCTTTCTTCTTTGTATCGGCGGCTGCGCTCTCTGATAAAAAAGTCAATATTGATGAGCCATTTTTGTTTTTATTTGTACTTACTATTGGTGATTGCAATGAAGTGCCGCGCCACCAGGGCAAAGCACTCCAAGTCATAACAATTATGTTCGTCTACGCTGTCTGCAACAGTTGGCAGCGTCTGGCAATTGCGGTGGCATTTTGTTGTGGCCGTGAAACTGTTTAGTTGTCTGGTTATTCCTTCATATTTTCCAGTTTGTCACATCGAATATTTTAATAATTTATTTGTTTTACTATTGAACGCTTCACTGTGCAATTTGATTGATTTTTTGCTATAAATAACTATGTACATATGTACGCATATATGTAACGCAATTCGTATGTGTGCGAATACATTACAAAGTAAGCCAACACAGTTTTTACTGTTTCAAGAAAAGAGGAAGATGTCTTTCGACGGTTGAGTGATTACTACGCTGGACTACAAGTCGACAGGTCTTGGGTTTAAAATCTATGGAGTTTCCTCCTTCATTTGGTACCCATATTGATATTCTACATTGTGCTCAATTGTTTAAATAATTTTTTGAAATATTCATGTCTGACGTCACACAGTTTGAAGCACTGTGGGACAAAAATAGAACAATTTTATGTCACCGTTTTCCACAAAATTGATTTCACTCTAAATCGGTTAAATATTGAAAGAGTTATAGCATTTACAAGTTGATCAAGATCATGAATTATGATTTTGTAATAAAATACAATGTTAGCGTCGGCAATTGAAAATGTTACCAAAGAACTGTTTTTTTCTTCAACTGAAGAAAATTTTGCTGCTGCGAATTTATATGAGTCTAAGCAATCATTACACAAGCTATTTTGAAGAAAACTTAAAAAAGATCGGTGGTTTACGTTCTATATAAAAATGTGTTTGGCTCGCCTCTTTAACCCATTGAGAGCCATATTAAACTATTTTTTCATTGTTCTGAAATTTGTTTGCACATTTGTTGTGATTTAATACTAATATTTTCTAAAAATTTTTTCAAATATTTTTTATATAATAGATAAAATTTTACGACCCCTTTTCAGCCCTTAAGCTGCGTGTACACTGTAGAGAAAATTCGGCAGAGCTCTATCTACTCTCGAACTCTCGTCTATCAAATGTGTTTACACTATAGAGGATCTCTACTAGAGATTTGACTCTACGTAGAGTTTGATGAACTGTATACGACGATGAACTCTATTCGACGTATACACTATGAGAATTTTTTCTCTCGGCTAGAGCTCTAGAGCAAAATTCTATGAAAATTTGTTAAATTCTTGCGAACGAAATTCGGAAAAATGAGTGCGCGCCAGAAGCAAGCAGCAGCTGCGGTTATAGTTTATTTGGAGAAGAATTAAAAAAAAGCATCAGGAATGTTGGGTGCGAAATTGGATCGCGAAACGGCAAAGTGCGGGTGTTTATCGGGAGCTACTTGGTGACTAGCCGCCGTAGCTCAGCTGGATAGTGCGTAGGGCCGCGAGTCAAATGCGTCGCTCGAACCCAGGTTCAATACTCCGTTGCTGCTAACACCGAAAAAAAGAAAAACAACAATTTTTCTTTCGGCGGCTGTCATTTCAGCAGGAAATGGCAAACCTCTGAGAGTAAAATTGACTATGAAAAACCTCCCAACTCGCCGTTCGGAATCGGCAAAAAACTGTAGGTCCCTTCCAACCCTGTACAAATTCGCACAATTCGGCTGTCGTACCAGTAAATTATTATTAATTATTACTTGGTGAATTATAAAATAGTGATGCAGCAGCGTGTACCAATTTTTTGCAAATGTCATACACAAATTTTAAAGCATTGCTACAAATAGTGGCCCCGGTAATCGCAAAAAAAGACACACATTTTTGTGACCTTGCGATTTCTTGCTACAGGTGAATACATACATAGTACATATTTTTGAAAGATTTCTAAATTTAATGCGTTTTTTTGTAGTTCGCGAAACGAAGTCAATACCGCCAATTCACAGAGGGAACTATGGGAATACGTCCGCAAAAGCAAAATACGTTTAAAATATCTTTAAAGAATATTTTTTCAGCTTAGGAGGGGAAATTCCATGGCAATACACGCGTATTTAGACTCTTTGTTTATATGCCTTGTTTCTGTTACATATATGCATTTGAATAATAAAATAAATTACTTATACTGTATGTATACATGTGTATAACTAAATTTGAAATCGTGTTACAGGACTGCCCAGCTTTTGATAAAAAATTTAAAGCAGTGAAAACCTCCCAACGGGAAACATACAACTCGCCAGAACCAGATCCACTTTTCTTTTGTTTGATTTTTCTTATTTCGCCGTTATATTGGCACCGCAGATTGTGCCACTTTTCGGCCACTTCTTTCACGCCAATGTTAAATTTTTCGGCAATTTCCAACGATATCTAAAGTCTTTTTTATTCATGTAATTTAACAATTATTTACATATATGTTAACGTTAAAATTAACATTAAAGTTTATAAAATAAAATTTTCAATGGGTCAAACAGGTTAATAAGGGAAAACAATGTAATGGGCCCGAACGACATTTACCGGTTTGCGTAGAGTCCACTGGAGCTATCCCATAAATCGGTACTTGACTCGTACATCGATATCAGTTGAAATGTTTTATCCTTTGTCAAAATCCCGCCATTATTTTCGCTTCGTTGCTTCTTCGGCGCTGATGCCATTGCGTTATTTATTATTGTTTGTTTGGTGGATATTTCGATGCTCTTTTCAGTTGAAATCACATTTTCAAAAACATTCATAAATCATGAAATTATGTACTATGCATTCATATAAACAAAAAAACCTGCATGCGAGAGTTCTAAACTCTATTGAACTTGTTCAATAGAGCTAGAGCTCTCGTAAAGCCAATGAAAAAAGTGTATACACTACGAAAAACTCTCGACTAAAAAATCTCGGGTAGAGACTGTGACGAGCTCTCGTGAAGAGCTCTACTGAGTGTCTAGACTTCTCTAGGCGAGATTTTTCTCTAGCTCTCCGTATTTTTCTCTACAGTGTACACGTAGCTTTAGAGGTCGCATTTAAAAAAAAACGCTGGTATATGTATAAATTCCTTTATTTCTACTACTGAGTCATTTTGTCAAGTTTTAACACAGATTCCAAAAAAATTAAATTTCCGCCATATGAACTTTCCACCCTCTGAAGGTCGAATATTCAAAAATTATTTCTATAATAGTTCCGCTGTTATAAATTGAACTGCATTGCACCTTCATAGCTGTGTCATCTCCATGTTAAACTCTACGGAAATCAAACAAAAAAAATTATTTATTTTAAGTAACTTCACCGCCTTCTTTCCACCCTTTAAACGTCGAATTTATGAAATCGCTGAAATAAGAATTTCGTTATTTTTTTTTTTAATATATGTACAAAATGTCTAAGCAATGGGACCAAAAAACAATGTCCGTCCATATAAGCTTCACCACGTGCTTTACCCTCTTTCAAGGTCCGCGTTTTTAAAATCGCTCCGTTTTAAGGGCTGACTTTGTAAGATGAAACTATTGACTAAATTTTATCATTATAGCTCCGGCGGTTTGGGCTCGGTAGTCATAAAATAAATCGGTTATATACAAATGTATATAAATTTTTTTTTTAAACTATCTCCTTTTTGGAAAAACAATTTTGTAAATATTCAGCGATTCCCAAACACTCCTTCTATTTTTGTCCCAAATTTGCATGGAATCAAAGCACTGTGCGACAGAGAGACAGTTTTACTACATTTGGCACCTAGTTTCGTGATATCGATTTCTTTGTGTATTTTACAATTTTCTGATTTTCTTCTCATAGTATAATGATTCAATTAGCAACATACTTATAAAAAACTTTTCTACCTCATACAATAATATAATTAATAATTATAATGATATAAGTGACAAAAAATAACTTTGATGCGAAAATTCTTATTGCAACTTTTTCAAAACATTTCAACATTTTTCCTATGCGCCATTAAAAGTTGCTTCGTTTTTCCTCAGTTCCTTTGCCGAATTTACTTTCTCTCTGTTGACCATATTTTTAACTACACACTAAAATCGAGAAGAGTATTGGTAAGTTTAGTATACTAAATAAATAGCTGATTATGCAATATATAACAAAATTGTGCTTTGTGAAGTGCTGCCAGATTTCAACTGAAGCAGTCCTTTAATCCTTTTAAGTCTGGAAACAGAAAAACATGACAGTCCAGTCGATATAAATTTTTTTTTTTAATTAAAGAAATGTCAAATTCTTGAAGTTTAATATCTCAGCCAACTTTTCATAGATTTGACTCAATTTTAGCTTTTTGTAAGCCACTTTAATTTCTTAAACAAATCGTGTACTTGAAATCTTGTTGTAGTTTAACAACATTCAAAAAATCTCTACACTCTAACACAGTGCTAATTTTTGTTACAAGTTTTACTGCTACAACAATAATAAAAATAATAAAATAATTACAAATAATTCAAAAAATGTACCAGAAATGTTTTACCATGAAAATTATTGAAATTATTAGCCAAACTGCAAATTTACACAAAGCCACAAATGTAATTTATGAATGAAATGGAACCCAAACCCCAATGAAATACTATGGAACCCACATAATTTGTGCTGAGCAAACTCCAAGACCAAAACATCAATCGACATTTTATGATAAGGCAGCGACAAATTTGCATATTTCAATCTGCACATTGTGATCTCCCTTTTTGTGTTGGCACATTTACTTAATTCGGAATTGCGTCCTTTGATGAAGCACAGCACTTGCTGTCTGCTTAGTCTTTTCATATTTAATGTCAACATTATCTGAAATATTTGTAGCATTAATTCATAATTGAAAATTTCTTGATAAAAAGTAAAATCCAAAATGTCGCCGAGGCTTGGCGATTGAAATTGCAAGCAAAGATTAAAAAGAAACAATTTCAGCTATTTTATGCAAGTTATGAGACATTGGCAGCGTCGCAATGGGAGTGAAGGCGGGCTGGTCAAGTTGGTTATGGTTGCTGAGAGACAGCTTATTCATTCTTTATGTTTATGTAAAGTAAAACAAAAATTAAACTAACGGTGATTTAATGCTAAGCAAAAGTTTAAGCTATACACATTTGACAGCTCTGGCAAGCCTCGAAAGAATAAATTTATTTTTATTATATTTTGAATATTTTAAAGTATGGATGATCACATTTAATAGCAGAAGTCTTTAGTTGCTCAAACTCGCTCGGAAGCCCGAGAAAATAAAACTAAAAATACCGACTTAAACGCCTTTAAACTTTTTGAAGAGGCATAAAATTTAGCGTAAAAAAAGTTTCACCAGTCACACACACAGCATTTCAATTAACATAACATTTGAAATCACATTTGCAACTAAAACTTTTTGAACAAACATGAACGAAATGAAATGAAATTAAATGAAATGAAATTAAATGAATTTAAATGAAATGAAATGAAATGTAATAATAACTGCACCACTCTTCAATAAGAAGGAAGTCCATTAAGAAGAGAGTCTTCGAAATTTTTGGTAAAAAATGGGTTAAAAAGTTATATGGAAAGATGAGATGAGAGAAATGAAATGAAACGGATTGAAATGAAATGAAATGTAATAATAACTGCACCACTCTTCAATAAGAAGGAAGTCCATTAAGAAGAGAGTTATCAAAATTTTTGGTATAAAATGTGTTAAAATTTTATATGGAAAGATTTGAGGCCTAGATTTCAAAGGCTTTTTGAAACAAAAATTGAGAAAAATATTTAAAATCAAAAAACTTTCAAGACGTGTTTTCTTCTTTGCACAATAAAAATTTGTCAGGGTCAACAATGGGTTAAGAGAAATGTAATATGTTAGGCCCATTCACGTCAGATACAAAAATTGTTCCAAATTAAAATTTCCAAAGCATGTTGTTCAGTTTTAAGGAGTTTATATGGTAAAATTTAAGGATCACCAAGGTATTTGATACGGTATTCTTGTGCTACTAATATGGAAACTGGATTCCATTGCCACAATAACCTAACCTAATCTAAACTTCTATGGAAAAACATTATTTAAAGGGGGAAGATACTATTTCAAAGTCAGTACAGATTATTTGTATGAAATCATAAAACTCTTCTGTCAGCGGCGGATACTGGGGGTGGTTTTGGGGTTTGAACCCCCCCGAAATATTAGGGTTGACTTTAAAACTACATAAAAATTAAAAAGCATATACATAAACATTTATGAATATTTAAGAATTACTTTTTGAAACCCCCCCCAAAATATTTTTCTGAATCCGCCCCTGTCTGTTGTTAATCATATAATAAAGAAAAAAATAATAATGTAACGGTAATGCATTCCGTGTTAAGCAATTCAAAGTTTTTAAATTTAGGCACAATCCAGTGAAACGAATACGCTTGCGTTGGGCAGTCGAACTGAATTTTCGTAACAATAATCTGCAGGAGGATTGGCGTTATATCCTTTAACCACTTTTGTTCACTTTAAGTTCCACTTTAGTTGAAAATTAGACTAAATAAATAAAAAGTCATGCAGTATACAAAAAATGTGCCATGCTAACAAATTTGTTTGGCAAGAATTTAATTAACTTTTTTCATAATATTTGACTTAATGATGCACAATTGATAGGCTCGCGCAAAGCTGTAAAGTAAAATTGGTTCTGTGAAAAGAAAATTATTTTTCCGTCAGCTTACGTTTCCAGCTAAGTTTACATTCCAAGTAATTTTCTCCTAATTTCTTTGCCAATCCCTGAAATGTGTGAAAGGCTGTGTTTTAAAATCCACAAATCATCATACAATAACAACGTAGTCCTGTCTTATGTACAACAAAAGCTGTTGGTTGGTGTTTTTGGAAAGCGACTGCCGCCGTCGAAATGCTCAACTGCCATTGTGAAAATCTGCGTCAATCTTCGGTTGATTGTGAGACTATTGATAGCAGCGAAGGGTGTGGTGCGTACTATTTATAAATGCATTTAACCGGCGGAAATACGCCGTGAAATTGGGCGAGTCGTTCGACTGGAAAAATGCCAATGTGTATTAATGCGCAATGCGAGGAAATAAAAGGCGGCGGAAGCGGGTGCGGCTGCGGCGGGCAGAGCACCAGCGGTCAGCAGGAAATGTTCAGAAAGTGGATTATGAGTTGACACGACTATCCTCGACCTGATTGCTGTGCTGTGGCTGTTGTGGTGGCTTTGGTGCTGCTGACCAACGGCAGCGCCGCGTTCGTCATTCGGCTTGTTGGGATTTTTACTGCTTGCTCCTATTACATTATAGTCGTTGTTTTGTTGTTGTTGTTGTTGTTGTGCTGCTGACACCGATGATGATGATGATGACAACGTGAAAAGCAATTACTGCAAAATTTTGCCAGCGGTTGTTGTTGTCCGTTGCAGACACGACCGTGTCGTCGAGTTTGTTGTTAAAGTCGCGAA
Organism: Melieria picta; assembly: GCA_964056695.1. NCBI lineage: Eukaryota > Metazoa > Arthropoda > Insecta > Diptera > Ulidiidae > Melieria > Melieria picta. Next base: position 118,122,786 of record OZ057398.1, read on the forward strand.
AATTTGCATTTGCTGTTGTTGCCTTTTTAATTATGTTTACTTTATGCTTGTTGTTGTTGTGGTTTTATTTTTTTAATTGTTGTTGTTGTTGTTGTTGGTGCTGTTTCTGCTGTTATGATGGTTGCCTTAGTTGCTGTTGTTGTCATTATTGTACATAACACTACTCGACACGAAAAATGCTCCTAAAAATAAAAGTATTTTTTAGACTAATCTTAGACTGATCTTCTTAGACTGAACATAAATGTTTTGGATCTCAGTCTGTAGATTCATACATCTAAATTTTTTTCTATTTCAAAGTTCTGAAAGTTCAAAATAGAAAATTTAGTTAAGAGGAGACAATTTTCCTCTGTCATTTGATACCCATATCTTCATCATTGCACAATCGCAAATATTAAAAAAAATTTTGAAATGTGTATATCCTTAAAATTTTAAAGTCCTTTAAGAAGGTTTTTGGGTCAGAAAATGAAAAACTGACTATGTCAGGATATTATAAATGACCTCTAGTTTCACGTCTATATCAACATTTGGATGGGTCTCGGAAAAATAAAAAAATTTTTTCGCACGGTGTAATAAATGAAAAGTTGGTGTTTTCACTCCGTGCATCATAACTTTGTTATTTTTTTTTCAATTCTATTGATGTTAGGCTTTATATTTGATCAAATAATATATCTTTCATCTTAGATTTTAAAATCAGAGGAGATCATTTATTTTATCTATAAAAAAAGTATTAGAAAATTTATGATTTTTGAAATTGGTCGAAAAATTCAATTTTTTACAACTTTTATCGTCAGTAACTTCCCCAAATCCAAATCTGATTTGGAAATCTATATATCGTTGGAAAGGTTAGTTAATTACCTTCCGAACGATGGGCTACTTGTGTTAGTCGCATGGTTGGTTTACGAGATATGTGCTCATAACTGAAATAAGAGGGGAAAAACGTGTTTTTCGAAGATTTTTCGAAAACGCTTCTTAAGAAAATTTTTTGATTTTCAGTTTCGTGTTCAGCAGCCGAAGATTAGTCTAAAAAATACTTTTGTTTTTAGGAGCACTCGATGAACCCATTTTTTGTCGAGTAGTGTAGTGTAGTAATTAAAGCTTTTGTTGTATGTGTTGTATGTTTGTTTTCGTTTTTTAAACGAGAAAGCAGCCTGGAACGCGTCAGTGTGAGGTTCTTTAGCGTGAATGATGAACCAACCTTGAAATCTGACCGTGAACTTTCTTCTTTTCTCTCGATTGTAATTTCATCAATTCAATTCAATGCGATTCCATTTCAGAAAATTGGTCGGTTTGTTCGTTGTCTTTAACCATCGCTTTACTTATACCCACCGGGGTGATCTTTTTGATATTTATTGTTGTGTTATTTCATACCGATATTTTTAGAAAGGTTTTACGAGTATGTTAAAATTTTTATAATAGGAGTACGAATTAGGTGAAAATGGAAAGGAAAATTAGTTTGAGCAAGATCGATGATGGTATTTGTCCGTAATTGCAGATTAAAATTTGATTTTTTTTAACCTTTCGCGCCCTCTGGGGCCATCTGAAAAGATCTAAACGTATTTTATTGTAATTAATATTGTAATTAAATGTAATTAATAATACAAAGTTACTAATTGTGTCTTTACAATCATTCTGTTTGGGTTTTGTACGAGTCTAGTTATTTTGTGTAATTTAAAAATTAAAAAAAAAATTATTTTCAATACCCGCTCAGCTTTAATACCGAAGACATGGCATGGCGAAATAATATTATATTAGAAAGCCAATAGATCTAAGCATAACATGAAAAGCATAAACTTTAGATTGCACAACTTTATTGTAATAGAAAAAAACTTCAAACACTACTAATTTCTAAGATTCGTTAACGAATCAAAGGCACGAAATGGGTTAATAGATTCAAACGAGTTTTATTATAATATTGCACAAAATTTGTGCGGCATTTTTCCAATCAGTCTGTGCCAATTTTGTACAAATCTGGTTATTTTTAGTACTTTTAAAGAAGTTAAGAAAAAAAATCTATACATGAGATTATTTTCAATGTCCGCCCAGCTTTAATAGCGAAGGCGTGGCATGGTAAAAACATATTTTATTAGAAAGTCAATAGATTTAAATATAATATAAAAGACGCGAGATAGATTACACAGGTTTATCGTAATAAACAAAAACTTCAAACATTACTAAATTCTACGATTCGTTAACAAATCAAAGGCACGAAATGGGTTAATATCTGCAACAGTATTTATTGAGTCTAGTTGATTTCGACTAACTGAATAAATTCTAAAGTAGTTTCCAGTAACATAAACAAATATTTTTTTGGAAATTGTTTTCATGTTTAAACTTGAACTTTGTAATTTTTTATACTTCGTATACCAAATATCCACCCGGATACGTGTTGTATAAACCCTCTGAAAAGAAATCTCCTAATATTTTCCATAGTCGTGAAATAAATCAACACAAAAATCAATCAACACTTGAGTTGTTTACCTCTTCTTCCACATCAATTGACTCATTAGGCAAATAATTTTCATTGCCGTCATTTGCGTAATAAATAAATATATATAAATAAATAAATAATTGTATATATAAATAAATAAATAAATAAATAACTAAATAAATAAGTAAATAAATAAATAAATAAATAAATAAATGAATAAATAAATAAATAATTCATTAAATAATTAAATAAATAAATAAAAAAAATAAATAATTAAATATATAAATAAATGAATAATTTTTTCTTTAAATTGTTTTCATGTATAAACTTGAATTTTGTAATTTTGTATACCAAATATCCACCCGGTTGACCCGAAGCGCTTCTGCCGCCATTTTGAATAAAAAATAATAATAAACACAATGCACATTTTTTTTGCGTACCACAGTATCTGTTCTATAATCCCTCTGAAAAGAAATCTCCTAATATTTTCCATAGTCGTGAAATAAATCAACACAACAATCAATCAACACTTGAGTTGTTTACCTCTTCTTCCACATCATTTGCTTCATTAGGCAAATAATTTTATTCGCCATCATTTTCGTAATAAATAAATAAATAAATAAATAATAAATATATATAAATAAATAAATAAATAAATATATAAATAAATAAATAGATAAATAAATAAATAAATAATTAAATAAATAAATAAATAAATAAATGAATAAAAAATTAAATAAAAAAATAAATAAATAAATAAATAAATAGATAAATAAATAAATAAAAAAATAAATAATTAAACAAATAAATAAATAAATAAATAATTAAATAAATAAATATATAAATAAATAAATAAATAGATAAATAAATAATTAAATAAATAAATAAATAAATAATTTAATAAATAAATAAATACATGAATGTCGGCTGACATAATAGCCTGACGCTTACTTGGGTCCCGGGACACGCAAGAATTGCGGGTAACGAGGCCTCTGACTCCGTAGCTAGAATGAGCTCTGAGACTGCATTTAATGGCCCTGAGCCTGTTCCTCTTTTCCCATCTGCGACCATCTAAGCCACTGTGTACAAATGGGTCACTGTGACCCAGAAGCGAGCATGTTAGGCTGAGAGCGGCTGCAGATGGACGAAACTTATGCTTCCAGTCATCTCTGGCAAATGCTCACAGTTTCTACTGTCCCAATGCAGAAGGGACTGCAGGCAGTTGCTAGGGTTGATGAGGGGCCATTTTCTATGGTCAAAGCATATGAAAAATATATCTGACAGTGCACTATGTTCTGCCTGTGGGACGGACGAATAGACGGCGGACCAGTTTCTGTGTGTCTGAATCGCAGGTTTGAAATCAGGTTTGAGACGTTTGGCACTGATGTGTTGAGAAGCGATCACCTTGGCTCCTTGGTACCCCAGAATCTATCCAGGTTTCTCCGAGGTTGGGTAGATTCAAAACAAATTAACAGGGATCATCAAGTCGTAGTACAATGAACGCATGCAATGTCTGAGTGCTGCGCTTGCTTGACTGTTCCGATAAAGGAAAAAAGGTTAAAACTCAACTCTAGCGGCTAAAGAAAAGCATAATTTTAACGATTTATTTTGCAAGTATAGAAATCATTGGCAGGTTTCTTTCCAGAGGCTTCATTCAACACATTCTGAGGTTTGGAAAAAAGTTCTTATTGAGCGTTTTATTTAAAATGGGTGAGTATTTGATAAACGAAGTATACAAAAATCATTGGTAAGGCAACGGTTAAAGCATTTCCATGAGATATTCAGAGAGCACCCGTTGTTGCTATGTGAGTTGGTCATCCAGTCACATAACCCATTCCACGCCAACGTATCACGTCCTTGTTTGATGCGTAGATTACTTGTACAATTATGATAATGCTTCCAATTATCGCAGAAATACTCTCGTCGAAAAGTGCATAAGTAATTTTTTGCTGGAAATGTATTTTTCCATAAGTAAATCATGAAAAATGTTGGCATCAGTGCATCTCCGGGGAAAATCCAATGTTCCTGGAAGTCAAAACTGCGTTTTAAGATTTTTGTTATTTTTTAAATGAATTTATAATCAAAGTTATTTTATTTTATTTTATTTTATTTAAATATTTGAGCGACGCAGCACGGCCCGCGTGTGCAACGAACAATGCAGCTGCATTTACAAACAAACTTTTTAAACTGAATTGCAATATTTGCTAAAGAATAGCAACTGACATATTGTTTATGTTTTGCGGCGATTTTTTGCATAATCGCGGCATGTGAGGCAGCTGAAGCGTGTAAAAATGTTGCACTGATAAGCTGGCGGCATGAAAGTGTTTCGAACGCTCACGGCTTATCGCTTATCACTGCCGCCAATGAACCATGAAATTTGCGAAATCGCCTCGACTGTTTGGTGTGAAATTTTTGTTTATTATTATAAATATTAATATTTCGAAACAAGTTGAATTTTTTTTATAAATTTTTGAATAATATTTATTTTTTAATATAAAAATTTTGATTTTTCTACAATGTTTTCATATGAAACCAACCAAGAAAGCACAGCCAGAATATTAATTGGCTCACTTGGATCTCAACTGTGATTGGGTTGGGCGAAGAAAGAAAACATTTGTAAGTAAGAAGGTTTTTTGTTTTATTTTTGAACTTGTTTACGTTTAGGTAACTTTTGGGAACCGTAGCTGTGCTACAGTTCAGCGCTCATGCATTTGTTTTTGTATTAACAAAAACCTTTGCGCCTGGTTATTCTGGTCATCGTGATAATCGTGTTGTTGTATCAATATTGATGTTGTTGTAGTTTGATTCACTAAATTATTTTCTTGCTTACCGTTGCACAGTTTAAAATGTGCCGAAATTAGGTGGACAAATATCATTTCATGAGAACCAAGAAAAATAAATAAATAATGTTTGGTTCCCTTATGATTCTGAAAAATTTTCGATAAAATCTGACAACTGCCACTATCTTCTTCCCTATAGTCGAAGACTAAAAAAATTCAATATTTAGTAAAATTTAAGCAACAAGAAGATATAAAACTTTAAAAAGATTAGGACCCCCTTTTATATACAATAGTTTGTAAAAACAGTAATAAAAAATACAAAAATTACAAAAAAATACTTAAATTCTTTTTACAATGTTTGTAAAAACATTAATTAAAAAAAATACAAAAATTACAAAAAAATACTTAAATTTTTTTTACAATAGTTTGTAAAAACAATAATAAAAAAATACAAAAATTACAAAAAAATACTTAAATTCTTTTTACAATGTTTGTAAAAACAATAATAAAAAAATACAAAAATTACCAAAAATACTTAAATTTTTTTTGGAATAATCTAGAAGAAACCCCTTCAAAAAGCCATCCATCCAAGCCTATCCATCGATATAATTTATCATTATGCGATGTTGACAGCCATACATCAAAAATTGCTCAAAAGTCATTTTTACAAATATTCCGGAGAGACACTTTGGGGCAGCTAATATTTATGAATTCTAAAAAATAGATATATGAATTGTAATCTATGTAAAAAATCCTCCATCAAAAATTTGACTTCACTCAAATACCCAAACTTACATTGGAGTTGTGTCACAAAAAAATTTATTAAAAATTAATCGCGTTAGCACAACGAATTACTTTCAGTTATAGTTAATAAATAAATATTTCATTTCAATTATACAAAAAAATTCATTTCAAATCTTTGTTAACAAAGAAGCTGCAGCACTGCAAAGTTGAACTCTCTAAATTACTTTTTTGCTCACATTAAACCAGTTTTTCTGCATACCGTTATTTTCTATTTATTTAAATTTTCTGCATGTAAAATGCAGTTTCTTTATACTTGAATATTTTATATGCATATTGGGTAAATTTTTTTAAAAGCTTATGCAAAAAATATGCATTTTTGTCCACCTAATTTCTGACACTGTGCATTGGTTTAAGCAAATTTTTTCAATCAGTGTGATGTGCAGCCACGATAACAAAAACAAATTTCATGTAGAAAATAAAAAAAAATATTAAAGTGTTAAATTTTTTCAGGATTTCTCAAAGAAAACAATCCTTGTTGAATATTGGTGTGAAATGCTTTTTCCATATTTATTTAGGTCGCACTGAAAAAAATTAAAAGCCACTGCACAGTGATTCGATTCCATACAACCGCGGAACAAAATTAGAAGGAGTGATCCGTTCTTCATAAAATTTGGTATACTAGTTAATCATGGTCTGCTGAATTGAAATCTCCATTTTCTTGTTCTTAAACTTTTGTAGTTTGGCAATGTCTGACACTTAAATTTGCAATTTTCGTCATTTTTGGTGAGCTATAGCAACGAGTGTGTTGGCTAGATTTTTCACATTTTACAATTAATCGGTAACGTCAACATTGATAATTGCAAATAGTAACAGAAATTGTCTCCGGACCCTCTGGTTTTGCAATAAAAACGATAATAATAGACGTGTGTTTTGCATTTGTGCAGTTTTCTCAAATTTTCATGCTGATTGCATACTTTTAGGGATGAAAAAATTAATTTTGTCGAAAATTAGGTGTTTAGACCACTTTTCAAATAGAATTATTTTCTGAGATCGGAAGATATCGGAGGATGTAATTACATTATCCGACAAGGAAGAAAGTTTGTTAAAATAAAAAGGAAGAAATAAAAGGAACATACTTTCACATACTTTTTAGATATTTTCCCAATTTTCAGAGTTTCGCCAATTTTCAAATTTTTAATTTAGAAAAATATTTTGAATTAAAAGTGAAATAAAAGCTTCAGCTTTGCAAAGTTTGAGAAAATATTAAAAGCGAAAATGGCCACATCATTTCTTAATCTATATTGAAAGTCTTAGCAACTTCTTGGTAACCATGTATTTTAAAAATGTTTTTTACTCAATAGACTAAAAAACAGAAAATATGTGTTTAAATTTTATTTTGAAAAAAGTTTTAACTTTGAGCCGCTTTTGCACAGACACCAATTAATTAGTTGCACAGATTTTTTGGGATTTTCTTAGCTGGAGTTTTACCTTTCAAATGACATCAAAATCGTTAAATTCTGAGACTATAAATTTTTTGAATTTTGTCTATGGAACGAATCACTGTGCACTGGTTTGAACAGAAAATTGCATATGCAAGTTTTTGCTTTATTAAAATAATATTTTTAAAAATTACCCAGAAACAAAACGCAAAATATGATGTAACAGCGCACTGAATGCGTTTTCCCTTCTTCCACTGATTCTCTTCTTCCACTGATTCTCTTCTTCTTTTTGACGATAGCTGCCCAAGTGGCATGCAAATGCAATCACAGAAAAATGCGCGCTCAGTGCACGCGCGATTTTCGTTGTTACAGCTGCAAAAGTAGCATTAACTGCAAACAAAAAAAAAATTTTGGAAAAACCTACCAAAGCCAACAATATTGTGCAACAAAGCATTTCCTTCAGCAGACTAAAGCTAGGAAAATACGCGCCAAGTACGCGGAAATTACAATCACTCGAAACCTATAGAACACACACACACACACACACAACGACGCTGACAGCATTTGCAAGATTTTCATTGCAATGCCGCAGCTGTCAGTCAGCGTAATTGGTGCTATTTTGTTTTGATTTTTACGCCTCAACGAAGGCGCTTCCATTGAAACTGTCAGGTGGCAGGCGATGCCTCAGCGTGCAGCCAATGCAAAATGCACATAAGCGATTTAAATATTTCCTGCCCGCAGCGGCAACAACTAACAATATTGAAGTTCAAGGTCAAGGCGTGTTTATGCGCGTTCGCTGGTTATTGCATACACACACACACACACCAACAACTACTCAGACACGTTTGCATTGCTTGCGCGCTCGCTTCCATCTTGCATTTTCACTATTTGTCTTATCCACTGGCAGCCATTACGACGACAACAACACGGCAGCAAGGTGTGTCGTGGATGTCAAGATTTTGCTTCTACTGCAATCCTGTGTAAGTAAGTAGTCAACACCACTCAGTCAGGCTGACAGAGGAGAAGAAGATTAGTGATTAATGATTAGAGTGTCGAACTGCGAGTCTGAGGTTCGAGCCCCAACTCAGCCAACACCAAAAAAAAAAACAAAAGAAAGTAGTTTTCTAGAACTGCTTTTTAGCAGAAAATACTAAACCTCTGGCAGTAAGTATCCCAATTTGCCTTTTCGTATCGGTCTTTGTTTTCATCCTTCGCCAAATTCGTATATACACAACACGAATGATTGCAGGAGGTGAGGCCTTAAATTTTTTATTGGAATGTTGAGATTAGAATAGTTATACATACATATACTATGTATAATTTGATGCCTTTAATTCTCAGAATAAGGAAATTTATATATGCTATGTTTAACCCATTAAGCCCTGAGCGTTGCGTTTGCGCAACGTTTGGGAATTTCGCTATATTAAGTAATTCATAAAGACATAAGACTTGAAAATGGGTAGAATTGGATTAGAATTGATCGTTTAAGATTCTGCCATACTCAAATTTCAAAATTATTTAAATATTCATACGTTTTTTTCGATCCAAAGTCAAAGGTTTTTTTTGGGGAATTTTTGAAATTCAATCAAAAATACTTATTCTTCAAACCTATCAAAATCCCTTAGTGGGCTGCATTTTGCAATGCTAAACTATTTAAAAATAAGTTTTGAAAATTTTTTTTTTATTTTTTAAACAAAAAATATGCTTTAAGTTTTGTGTTGCGCGAATGCAACGTTGGGCCTAAACACTGCCAATTTTCATACAACGCAACGCGTGAAAATGTCAAAATCCAAGCAGCTGATATTTTATTGGCACATTTTATTTTCCGCAAATGTTTGATTTTGTTTATTTGTGTAATGTTTGCGAAAAACATGACAAAAAAAAACATGGTATGAATTTTTTGCTTGATTTTTTTTCTTGATTAGGTCAATTAATAAGATTGTGTAAAATTTTATGGAAATCGAACAAGCCTTTCTGGGGTCAGGTTTTAATGGGTTAAAAGTTGAAGCATAGCTTTCAATTTTTATGTCCAAAAAGGTGTAAATCCAGCACTTTTTATAAAAACATGCAAAAATATTTGAAAGCAAACTGTTGTGTTACTTTTTACAAACTAATTTGATGGCATAAAATTCTATCAATGCGGAACCCAGAAATCATTTGCCACTGACCATCTCCAGTGTGTATCTTGCGTGTGTGTTAGTGGGTGTAAGTGTACACAAATGTGCGCGCACGTGTGTTCAAATTCAGAACAATCGATTTATTTTCAGTTGTTGTAATTTTTCACTTCTGCTCAATGTCAGTGAAGACTTATTCCATATGGAATTTGAACGCAACAGTGAAGAATACCTTGAAGCGTTTTCGGCAAAAGTTTTCTGAAAAATCGTAATGGAAACAAAACACAGACACAGAAGACTTTAAGAATGTTGATAGTATCTCTGGAGTTTTTCTCAACCATCAATAACGTCTGCCAACAAAGTAGCTGGACAAATTTCAAATTAAAAAAAAAATTGGTAGGCTTTGACAGTTTCAATAATTTTTATGTCAAAATATTGTTATAATATGTATTTCAAAAATCAGATCATTCTAAGTCAAAACGTCAACATGAGAGTTGCTATTTGCTATTTGCGAGAGCGCGTTTATTTTATGCTTGGACAGCACACTAAAAAGGAAGTTTTGGAACACTTTCTAAAAGAAAATGTCGCTCGTTCCACGCTCTATTCAATTTTTCATCGTTACGAAAGTGGTCAGCCGCCTATTAACATTAAAAAATCAGGTCGTCCGCGTCTGTTGGATAATTCCGGTCTCCAAAAATTGAAGAAAGCGGCGGTGAATAAAATTGGAGCTTCAAATCGGATGTTGGGTAGGAAATTTGGCATTTCCAAAGAAACAGTTCGCAAAAATTTAATAAAAATTGGTGTTGATTACCATAAGAGAGTAACTGTTCCACGATACAGTCCAAAACAACTGGAAGAAATCCCAAAAAAGTGCAGAATTCTTCGCCGAAATTATTTTGATGACGAGGACAAAATAATTCTCGACGATGAGAAATATTTCACATATGCGTGGAACAATGGAGACCAAAATACCGGTTTCTACACCGATGATATTAAGAAAACTCCCGATGGTATACGGTTCGCAGCCAAGGCCAAATTCGAGCCAAAAATTTTAGTTTGGGCAGCCATATCGATAAAAGGAGTATCTCAACTCTATATTCAGGACTCTAAAGCTCCAGCGATAAAATGTGACACTTACATAAGCAAATGCCTTACTAAACTGGACAAATACATCAATACAACGCACTCTGGAGAGAATGTAATATTTTGGCCAGATTTAGCAAGTAGCCATTATGCAAAAAAAACCTTAAACTGGTTGGAAGGGAAAAACATCAATTATGTCCCGAAGCACGCAAATCCACCAAACATCCCAAAGGCAAGACCAATTGAAGATTTTTGGAGTCTTTTGTGCCAGGAGGTGTACAAGGGAGGTTGGGAAGCAAAATCCAATAAACAGCTAACAGCAAGAATCCGGTTGTGTTCGAAAAAAATTGACATGAACGTTGTCCAGACGATGATCCGAGGAATAAAATCTAAACTAAGGAAAATTGAAGATCATGGTCCTTTGGTTTTGTATAAAAGTGAAAAATGATGTATAATTAAATGTATTTTCAAAATACTAAATATTACTTTACAATATCAAACTCAATTTTTTTTACGAAGATATGAAATTTGTCCAGCTACTTTGTTGGCAGACGTTATACCTGAATGAAGAATATCTAAGTATAATATTTGAGCTTTGTAATTTTCTGTAGAGTTAATTTAGTCTCTGAATTAAACTACTTACAGACCACAATAACAACATTAAAGAAATCCAATTAACACTAGAATGCCCAAGGTAGTCATTTTGACTACACTGAGGTCTTTTATTGTAAATTACTTTTGTTGCATCGCTTTCTAAAAAATATCTTACGTGACTTTTATTAATTTTGAAAGCTAAATGGAATAAATAAATTTAAAAAATTGTAAAAAATGTTTTCCCCAATTTTGCAAAATTTACCTTAAATGCCCAAAAGTAGTCATTTTGACTACCTACATATATAAAATTTTCAGCAAATCTTACTGATAAATAGACAGATATGCATCTTCAATTGCGAAATATGAAAATTTCAAATAATTGCAAACATTAAAAAAAATAACATCATAGTAGGCTGTGACAATTCCCAAGTTTTTCAATTCAAAATTCACTCATAAAATTCATTCACAAATTCCAAATTCCAAATTTCATTCCATTTTATCTCATTTATGTGTAAAGTACGGTATTTTATTTAAATGAATTTACTTTGTACACCATAAAAAAATAAAAACTAAATGCTTATTTTATTTTTTCTCGTATACATTTATTCATATTTGCTACTTAAAAACCAATAAAATTAAAAAAAAGTCAGTAAACAATAATGTAGTCAAAATGACTACATATGGGCATTTTAGGTATGTCAGATTGTCGGGCATTCTAGTGTTAAATGCAAATGCAAGCAAAATATTAATTACCGCAAACTCATTGAATTTCCACCACAAAACTGTGCACTGTCATGGCAAAAACTTTTAATTTGTTGCCTTCCAGTGCAATTTACACTTTTTTTAAACATCCCATTCAAACTCATTCATAATTTATTTAGAATTTTCCTTTCTGTATCTTTGGTTTTATTCTTGAAGCACGCTCACACAGCACGAAATTAATTACAAATAAAAATTACTGGCCGAGAGTTGCACGTGCACTAAAGTTGGCCCTGGCCAGGTGCAATCATGTTGCGACACTTGAAGTGGCAAAAAATTATAATTATTTATTTCTTGGTCACAGTCAAGAGTTGCTATGACTAACTAACTAACTTTATCAAGTTTTCAAAGGAAATGTGAACAATGTTTTTTTTTGTGAAGGAGCAAATTTCTAGTTAACTTTTGCCGCTTTCAGACAGGTTGACAGGCAAAAGTGACAGGGGATAAGTAGTGCAGCTGAGCTGGCTTCTTAAGTTAAATTGAATTCTTGGCTTCAAATGTGTTGTTGCGGTACAAAAAATCTCAAGTTGTATAGGAAGTCAAGTATAGGAGGAAATAGTAGGGGGTGTTATTGGAAAATGCAGAGGTTGGTGTTTTTGATGATCTTATTTCGGATGGTGTATGCATTACGGCCAGTGACGCATACAGGATTTCATTTTGGGGGGGCTTTGCGTACAACTTTTGAGTTCAATTTTATTTGAAACCATATTTGACTCCTGCTTGCTACGACATATTACCGTTAGTCCAATATGGCACTGCTTGTAGTGTTGTTGTTGCGCTGGTTGAACTACTGGATATGAATATCTGCTCAGCACAACCGATTGGAAAGAGAAAGATAGGTGCTTGTATAAAGGTAAAATATTTGACAGAGTAATGCTGAAGGGGTGAGAAACAATAAGAAAGAGGAAACAATAAAACAAGAAAAGAAAAAACAAGAAAAATTTGGAGCCAACAAGGTAGGATTGACCATGACCATGACCGTTGGGATATAACCCGAGAGGTTAACGAGGCGGCCTGCATAGTTAAGTTTGAATACATTTTGGTGATGCTCTCAAAGCCTTAATGCAACTTTTGACTTTCGGACTTTAACTCTTTCTCTCTTTCTGACTCTTAGATATATTATAATTAACATAATAAAGCATACTGCATAACCTCGGCTCATTAACCCAGCACACTCAATGCCCTGAACTCCCATCCCAAAAGTCGTGGATTCCCACTAAAGGCTTAAGGGGCACAACTAGTTTGAAATTTTGAAAATTTCGTTTTTTGTTTTTGCATTTTTCGATAATTTATACCTTTAAAAATAACATATTAAAATCTTAAGTGAAAATCTTAAATAGTTTCTGAGTTACAGCCTTCTACATAGCAGCTTCTCATTATTTAGAATGGCGCGTTACTTGACGGCCGTTCCTGACCGGCGTTTTTCTCAAAACTACATTTTTCAAATTTGCTACAGCTGTAACTTGATAACAAATCATTCGATCAACTTGGGTCTTTTTTTAGCTTATTGTGTATTTGTTTTTCCATACAATGACCCTCCAGTTTAATGATAGGATGAAAAGTATAATTATGCCAGGCCAGAAACCATCAGATTTTTCAGCAAAATTTTAATTTTTTTTTTCAAAAAACCGCCATTTTGTTGCATTTTATTTTTTTTTTACAACCGAGGGTCATTGTATAGGAAATATAACCTAGTTAAGTAAAATTTTTGGTTTTTTGATTTCAGGCACTGAGAAGGCAACAATCACTGCAGCAGTGGGAGAACGTTTTTTTTTTAAGACTCAGGAGATGGTGGATAACTTGCTGAAAATCGAATATTTTCATTTGAAAAAATTACTTTGTATTCATTATTTATGCATAAATATATCTGCAAAATTTTAAAACATTCGATGCAATACTTCACAAAATTCAAAATTCACAAAAATCTCATTTTTTCAGGCGGTCAAACTAGTTGTGCCCCTTAACCGTCGCAATTTTTCAAGTTTTCCAATTTTTAATTTCTTCCTTCCAATTATTTCTCTTCCCATCAACATTACCCAGTTCAATCCATTACCTTGTGACAAGATCCTTTACACTCCAAACAGATGTGAAGAGCAGCACCCAGCAAATCCTCATATCCAGCAGCCATACAAGCGCAACAACAACACTAAGCCAGTACGAACTACGAAAAAAGACGCTGCACTCAACGAAGACACCAACCGTTGATATCAAGTACTCATTTCTAGGGGACTATAGAACTACTAGAAATTGACTAATCACTCACCCTTACTCTCAATTGATTAATGTGAGCAATACAAATCAATAGTCTTGTTGAGACCATCAGTATTTATTTAGACTGTCAGATAATTCGGATGTTTTAAGAATTCATATTCGAAAAATTTTCAAAGACTCAGGCGTTCAATTTGTTGGGACAATGTAGAAATACCTTCCTCAAAGTTCAACTAAGTTTTTATACATTTTTAAGGGCATCCGCTGATTACTCATTAAGCCATTCAATCCCGGAATCTAAAATTTTGAAATCTCAGCATACCGGCTATTTTTAGCAGCAATGAAATCATGGAACTGATGCTTCAGGATCCCGGGATTTTAAGTGTCAGGAAATTCGGGAAATACATTCCCTGAATGGTTGGAAAAAATACATTATTGCAGTTTGGTCCTACATCTAGCCATCCCAGAATAACTTTAGCTTCTAAGCAGTTTCCTAGCACTTTCGGAAACTTAGAACTCGATGCAACGTCACAAAAGTTAAACTTTGAAAAATGTTCCACTCTCTGATCTCCCCATCTAAGTTTTAACTTATTGTAAGTATTTCACTTACAAAAGATGAATAAATTTAATATCTACATAAATTCAATTATTAAAAATTATTTTTAATTATTAATTATTATTATTAATTATAAATTATAAATTATTAACTATTAAATAAATTATAATGGTTTTGTTTTGGTTTGCGTATTATATGAATTTGATACAAGTTATGTTAAAATAAAAATCTGTTTCATATAAAACACTGTTAGATTCCATAAAACGGAACCTTAAGGGGGTCCTCTACTCTTCAGGCAAGAAATTGAGCTGTTATTTGGGGAATTAGTTACGAAAGATCTACTGCATACAATTAAAATTTTTTTTTTATTTTTAGAAATACATGTTTTGACTTTAAATTTTCATTTTTGAAGAGGAAAAAAAAACTCCCGCGACCTTGAAATGTCATTGATGACATGGATTTTAAAACTGCAATGGTCCCGCTTAAGCAAAGTTGTGGCCAATGGGGTGATCTGAAATCAGAAAATTGATATTCGTTACAATCATAGTAACGTTGACTATGTTTTCCTGAGACAGAATTTTTTTATTTTGCACTGTGTAAAAGTTATGCAACAATTTGTAAAAAATTCCAATTTTCACCTCTTTTTTCGACTTATTAGGCGCTATAAAAACGGAACAAAATAAAATTTTGAAAATCGTACTCGGGAAAACATAGCGGTATGTTTTCTGAACAATTTAAAAAAAAATTATCGAAATCGGACTAATACTTTTATAAAAAGTCTTACTCGGCAGCCAAAAAAACACTACTTTCGGGAAAACGCGTTTAAAGATAAATTACGTTGTGTAACTTGCAGGGGACGGGTACCTTTCGGTTCCCAGCAACATGCAAAGAAATGTGATTTTCACGGAATCCTTTCTGTGGCGTATTCTCAGATACATATAGATTGAAATTATGCAAAAAAAAAAATCGATTTTTCGAAACCGCGAGAGTAGAGGACCTCCTTAACGGGAAACAAATTTGATTAGCTTTTATAATTCTGTGATGAAAAGTTACACATAAAGAAATTCCAAAAAGTTCTGAGATCCCGGGGTATCCATTTTTAAAATCCCGAAATCCCATGATTGAACGCTTTACTAATCATTAAACAAATCAAAATATCCAAACTGCTGCTGACCTCATTAATCATCAAGTCGTTCATATTCGTGTAAGCGATGACAACACTGCCTCATCTCCCGAGATTGAGCAGCGAGTCATGTTGGCAACGCGAATCGAACTGCAGAGGGGAGTCTGCTGGTAGCGCCCGACGAGAACAACGTTTTTGCCTGTTTTGTTAAAAAAATAAACTTTATCCCAATAAATCGAGCTCGTCGTTTACATTCGTGAACTACTGCGTAGCTCATTAAATTGTTAGGATACTTAGTTGTAAAAACTGAAATACATAGCAATGAGGCCACTTAGACTTAAATTCAACTCAGGGTTGTATAAGACCAAACAAAAGTTGACTGATTTAGTTGCTATTTTAAGAAAGAATCACATAGTTTCATTGATTGTTTATTTACGCGGAGCTATTCTGCTCATCTGCCTTATAAATGCTTATGCCCACAAGAAGCTATTCATCTTCACCCCTAAATAAGATATTTAACATTTCAATGAGTTGAGAATCAAATTCAATGAAAGTTTTTTTCTACTCCTAAATTTGCACTTGGTCTGATCTCAAGCTAATTTCTTTTGTTGCACTGTAAAAGTCTCAGCATGCTTAGTGCCATTGTTGAAATTTGACAAAAGCAAGTTTGTCAAAAGAGAAAGTGGCATGTCAAAAGCATGCAACCAGCTGCAAAACTTTCTGATTAAATTTAAAGCAAAAGGGAAACTGTACGAGTAGGAATACTTGGCCCCATTGCTTAGAATGTTCGCTGTGGTGGCAGCAAAACGGGCTCATCGCATTGCTGGTTGACTGGCTGACTTGTTTACTTGGTTGTTGCTTCTGTTTCGCATTTTCCACTTGACGTGTGCTTTCTAAATAAAATCTCCAAGTGATTTCTGTTTGACTACAACATAATGAAATTGTTGATTTAAATAAATTGCATGCAATATTTGATATTTGAGTGTTAAAAGCAGAAATAAAGTGCCAAATAAAAAGCAAAAAGTTTCATTTGTGAGTTTACTTTGATTTGTAAATCTAAAGTGATATTTCATTAGCTTTGGTTTGCAAGAGAAAATTGTATTTTGAAATGGCAAGCAATTGCTTGAAAGACTGAAAGATAAAATTAAAAATTGCTGCTCATAAAAACTTGCATTTATAATAGAATTTGTATTAAACTTACTCTATATTTGTATAAGTTGGAAAGCACTTAATTTACATTCGCTTTGGCTTAAAAATTGGTTTTTGTTAATGTACAAAAAACTTAATAAACATATTTACAACATTTGCTGCATTGTATCTACGTCACTAACATTTTAAAACATTTCTACATACATAGTAAGACTTAATGGCATTCACACAAGAAAATGTTGAAATTGAATTACTTCTCTCCTATTCAACCCACAATCTTCGAACGCTTCGACTAACCCCTCGACAATTGCCACGTTGCCCAGAAGAAGCAAATTTCTTGAGCTGCCACAACACGCGCAATAAAAGCTTAGCAAATAATCCGCACTAATGTGGCAAGTCGATCATGTGTGCAGTTTGAAGTGTGCAGTTTTGAGTGGGAAACAAATAAACAAACAACCAAACTGCAGCAAAAACAAGCTCAACCACTAACACATGCAATGTTGAGTAGCCAGGAAGTGCAATCTGGCGGTCGAACGTGTGCGAACGCCAAATTGCGCGCATCAGTCGGAGTTCCATTGAGAATTTCTTGCATTTGCCTGTTGGTAGCCAAGGATTTCGGTCTGAAGATTTCCAGTCACACTGAATGCTATTCCTTTTATGATATCTAATTGCAAAATTATTGCTGATTCACCAACTGGCAAATGGGTCATAAGAGTTTGAAAACTTTTCATATCATTTGATGCCATAAGAAAAAGGTCATTGGTTTCCATTATCAAAAGAATTGTGCGATTGTCACACAAATGCTGCGAACATTTTTAAACAAAACCCACAATTTTCATAAGAAAACACATGTCTTTTGAAACACCGTGCGACAACAAATTTTACACACGAAAAAATCGATATGCTCGCAAAACTAGGGGCCAAATGTAGTAAAACTGCGTTTTTTGTTTTTCTCTCTGACGTCAGGATTTTTTTTAAAGGACTTTGAAATTTCAAGGATATGTTTATTTCAAGGAATTATTTTAAAAATTAAGCGCATTGAAGAATAACAATATTGGTATCAAATGAAAGAGAAAAATCCTTAGAATCTTAGAAAATTTAATGTTTTGGTGCAAAAGGACGAAGAGGTATTGAAAATGTCCTTTTAACTTTAAACTAAACATTATCCTTGAATATCCTTGGAAATTTCCAACGTTTTTTTTTTTAAATATATCTTAAGGACTAATATGTACACTACTACATCCTTGAATTTCGTCCTTCTAACTTTATTAGTTTAAGATATAACAAATTTAATGTTATAAACATTTTGTTACTTATCCTAGAGCATAATTTTTAAGGATTTTCTACTAAGTAAATGGTCTATACGTTATTAAAAAAAATTATCGCCAAAAAGTGAATAAAAATATATAAATGTATTTTATAAAAAACACGACTTCATTACTAACAATCGGTGTTAAGTATCCAGCAATTTTATAACGCCACTACTATCGTGGGTGTAACACACCCAGTGACTTTTTAAAACAATTGTATAGCTTTATTTATGCAACTGCAATGAACTCTTAAACCTTCCGAAATATGCAAATGTGGATTTTATTATAACTTTATGTCGGTTTTGGTTAAAAAATCTATATTTTACTAAGAAATTGAACTCACAGGGTGGATTCCACCTTGACGATAGTAATGGAGGGTTAAGACTCTTTTGCATTGAGCTCCAGCGATCAAATAGCATCAAACTTCTCGACATGTAGAGAGACCTAACTGTTTTTGGGCAACAAAATATACTGAGCTTTTGCTTATTGGTAGATATGTGGACAATATTAACACATAAACACGAAAATTAAAAATGTTGAGTTGTGTCACTTTTGAAGTGGGTGTGCGAACTGTCAGACGAAGAAACATTTTTGGTAATATTTAATAGAAATTTTTTTTAAATAGTTCAAGTGTTAAGAAGAAAAAACCGTTGTTCATTAAACAAACAAGAAAATGATTAGTGCATTTTGGGGTTAAATATTCATTGAAATTGTGCAAATTGTGCAATAGTAAAACTGAATTTTTCAACATTATGGCAACAAGTGTGCACAACAAATGGCCCAACAATGCTCGTGAAAAAAAGAAAACGTACGCTTGGCAAGGGAGCAGATGCTGTAAAAATATTTTAGAAAAGAAATAGAATGAAAAAGCGCTAAGCAAAGAAGAAAATTAAAATTGTAACTTATACACACAAGTCCGAAGTAGTCAAAAACCACAGCCCAACTAACTACGATTTCGATTGAGAGTCTGCACTCCTCAGATGCAGACGAGCGAGCACTCAATTCATATGTGTAACTACACACACACACACTCACACTTATTGAGCATACATAAACAAGCCTGTTGTTGTGTGTAAGTGGTAGCACGTAAAGTAGTTAATTTCACTTCATTTATCAGCGTTCACCTTCACACTTCACACCTGACAGTAATTTACGCTTTTCATTTCACTGACAGATATTCGAGTGTTGGTTCAGTACTTCGAGAGCTCGTTGCACTGCACAAAACAAACCAAAGCCAACACAACGCAAATTGTTATTCATCAACCGCATCTGCCAGCAACATTTCAAAGCGCGCAAATTGTTATTGTATTAATTTCGGCGCACGAATTGAGCGGTGCAAAGTGTGCGGTGTGCCTGTCAGCAACAATTACACAATGTCACTTAGTAACCGAAAAGCCGCAACTTCATTAAATCCCACATGCAGCATTAAACAATTTCATCGGCCGCACACTCTTGCAGTCAGCCAACTATTATATAATTTGCACATTTTCGCGCCAAAAGACAAGCAACACCGCAACACCAATGACGCAAGTGCCAAGTGTCAAATGTTGCACACACTCACCTCCTGCCTCGCGTCCACAGTGGCCCACTCATGCACACACACACACATACAGGCGCTTACTTTATTAATGCGATTAGATGGTTTAATGTGCCAGCAGCAGCAGCAGCCGCATCCCCAGCTTCAAGGCCACAAGGCCTCCAACGGCTGCGCACAGTGTTGCCAGATAACTGAAATGGCTTTCTCCCAAATCTTAAAAAAATATTGAAATTTCCTCTCAAAAGTTAAAAAAATCTCCTACAATTTTTTTTATAATTTGCGTCACTTTAAAGGAATTAAACTTCTTATAAAAAAATAAATATATATACTTATAATTTTTTTTAATGCAGCCTTTTTTTATTCATCTTCAGCTTAAGAACAAAAACTTAACAAAAACAAAACATATAACAAATTAATTAAATAAAAAGTGCCATTTTTGGCGGGATTTCATTGTGACAGCAATAAGCAAGAACGAGATAGAACGAGCTTGCATTTTGTAAGCTTACAAATTTTTAACACAATAGGGTGCTTTGACTATTAAAATAGTTGCCAAAATATGTTTTGTTGCCAGTGTTCCCAATACATCATACCTCGTTATCCAAAAATCTTCCAGAAACTCACTAAGGATCCGAAAATTCCCCTAACATAAAATAGGGGAATTCTTAAACTTTCTCCTAAACAATTCTTCCTCCAAAAAATTCTTCTAAAAGGCCAAGAATCGCCTAAATCTAGGATGAAATCTCCTGATCTGGCAGCACTGGCTGCGCAACATCAGCCTCAACAATGTGGCCTGGGCCGAGCCATTTGGCGCTGAGCCCGTGTTGAGCTGTCACTGGCGGCGCTGTTCTTGTTGTTCTTGTTGTTGTTGTTGTTGTTGTTGTTGTTGCTGTTTCGGCAATGCTGATGATGTTTGCTAGGACTAAACATTCGTTGCGGCTACGAACCGCATGACGGCTTGTTGCTGTCAGCGCCCACAAAATTCGACATGAGATTTTTGCTCTTTGTATCGTTGCTGTCTTCGCCGGTAAATATGGAAATTTGAACCTTGGGCGTGCCAGTAGCGCACACGAATCCATGTCGGCAAGTGAATGCGGCGAGTGCGCTGCCGAGTGATTGATTGATGTCTGCGCTGTGTTGCGTTGCGTTGCTTCACGCTGACTAATGTTTGCTCGAGTCAACCGACTATGTACACAACAAACATTTGCATACGATTTTTCGTAAATGTATTTTATTTTGGCATTGGTAATTTTATATTTTAATTACAGGAAACAGCGCAGAAAAGCATAAATCGCCGCAAAAGTAACTTTAGTCGGTGATTCGCAAACAAAACAACAACAACAAAAAATGAGTAATTAATGTCGATTGTTTGGTAATACTTGGCTACAAAAATTCGTGAGGGAAAATATTTTTGAAACATAGAAAAATCTTACATTAGAAAAGTATACAAAAAATGTATACATATACAAATAAACTGTGGAAAATCTCATTAAAAATGCTGGAAAGTGTGCGAGTTAGAAGACAAAAGTAATTTTATTTTAAATAACTTCATTATCAAATTTTGATTGCAATGAAAAATAATTTTTGACAAGGACTTTAATAAAAGTTTTTAATCTCTGGCAGCACCTAACACCACTAAATCTTGCTTACCTAAGAAGACGAAAAGACAGAGACACACATTAACAGAGACACATTCATCTATATACATACATACAATTCTTTGTCCTGACTGTCTGTCTGACTGACTGACTAGCTGATTCATCAGCCTGAAACAAACCGCTGAAGCTACAAATATGAATTTTGAACTGTAGGACGGTTGCCCTATTTTTAAACATTTCGACCAAAACTGGGCCTTTTTATTTCACTTGTTCCTTTCGCCGCTTTTGTGTAATTTGAGTTTTTTTATACAAAAGTGTGTAGACAAAAAAAAATACTAACTTTTTAAGGGATATTCGATAAAAATTTTGATAGAAAAGAAAAAAAATGTTTTATTTTTGTGTTACAATTTGTCGAAAACAAAAAATGGTCCTTTCGTTTATATTTTACGCCTTTTTTAGGAAAATATTGATACAAAAAATTTTAGTTGGGTAACAAAAGTGACTGTAAGTACATTTCAAAAAATTAATCTCCGCTCCGAAAGTATTTTTCCATAACGATTTTATTCTGGTTGTAAAGAGGCCAAACATGGGGTACAAGATTATATAAAGAAACGAGATTTTATGATGGAAATACCTCATATTCAAAATAATTCGACACGTATTTTTCAGTTTTTCGAAATCAAAACATAAAGAGGTCAACAATGGGTTAAGGTTTGTATACGAAAAAACAATGAAACAAAAACAACTGATGGAAATTTGTGAAAAAAATAATTTAAAAAAAAATAATTTTAAAAAATAATTAAAAAAATGGGTAACAAATAGTAGGATAATATTAATTTTCATTTTCATTAAAAAAAAATAATTAGACACGTATTTTAATTTTTTTTTTACATTCAAAATCTGATGGGGTCAACGAAGGGTTAAAATTTGTATGGAAAAACATGATTTTTTTAATTCAAACTTAGTAAAACTGCTTAAATTGAGAAATATTTCGGCACGTGTATTTAATTTTTTCGATAGTCAAAATCTGACGAGGCAAACGATGGGTTAAAATGTGTGCCGCTTAAAATGAGAAATAATTCGACACGTGTTTTCAATTTGGTGAAAATCAAAATCTGGAAATTTCAATGGTGAAACATGATTTAATAGAACTATTGACTTCAAAAATTGTGAAAACTAGAAAAATATTTTTAATAGATAATATTTTGCATGCATGCAAATCCGCCGTGCTCTGCTAGTAAGTTCGAAAAGTTCTTCAGTCAGTAAGGATGTGTTTACTGGGACAATCACTAAAAGAGATTAGCTATGGACCAACAGGCACAAACATCTACTTGGGATAAGACGTGACATAGTTGTCAGGAAGCATGTCGAAAATTACAACAAAACTCTGAAAAACAAAACACAAAGTAATTGGGCATCCAATAAAAAATGTGCCTCAAGTAATCTTCAAATAATAAAACAGAACGTAATTCTTGCAGCGTGCCAATTGAAACAAGGTCATCAGTTTCTATGCGAATTTCCATCTTCTGCATAAAGTTTGCAATGTGTAAAATAAAAAAATTCTGAAATTACTTGAACAAAACCACAACGACACAAAACATTAAATATGCTCAGTTTCAGACTATTTATTCGGCAGCTGTTGCTGCAATGGAAGAACAGCGACAGCGGTTGCCCAACTTATCACTTTTGGCATTCGGTTTGCCATTGCGCAACTTCCTATTTGACAATCAGAATGTAAGCAAATATCAACAAAAGTCGAACACATGAATAAATCTACAAAGTCTGCCGGCAACAGCCTGCAGCACCAAAGACATAGCAACAACAAGCACACAGTAAAAAAAAGAGTAAAATTATACAAAACTTAAAACTAAATACATGAAGAGCAGCAACCAGGCAGAGAGACAGATGAACAAATCGCAATTTGCCAACTGTGAGCTGATAGCAAACAGTCAACAACATCACATGCGATGAGAATCATGGTTCGTAAAGGATTGGGGCCAGACAACTGTCTAGACAAAATGTTAATACGGCAAACAGCTGTTCGTCAGCGACAGCTGTTGAAATCCGCGATGCTGCGTTTGTGTAGTTGTCACTCGTCATTGAGTGAGTGAGTGAGTCTGGAATGCATTTAACTCAATATTAATATTTTTATTTGTGGCAAGCAGCGACAGCAACTAAAGTAATAATTTTGCTTACTAAACAGTTTTATTAGGGTTAAGATTTTCATTAACATTAACATTAATTTGTAAGTCGTCTATCTTTTTCAAACTTTATCTTGCATTGCCTATAGCAGAGACCTAAAATAATTATTATCCATATTTTTGGGAATAAAAAAATTGCCCTAATTTAAGAAATTTCTAAAAATATTGCTTTATAATAATTATTCCCAATAATAAATTTTTTACGTCGCCTATAACTATTATCATGTAATAAATATTTTTGAGTTGCATAATAACTCTTATAAGTAATAAGTATATTTTTCGTTGTCGATAATAATTATTTTGGGATTTTTTGTTTTACATTGCTTCATAACTTTTATTTACGACTTTTTAATTTACGTTACCGATAACTATTATTTTGAGCAATTTTTTTTTACGTTGCTTCATAACTTTTATTTATGATTTTTTTTCATTAACGTGCCGATAACTATTATTTTGAAAAAAAAAATTTTTACGTTGAATTACCCCATATTGGATATGAATTGATTTTTAATTGTTTTAAATTGACAAACGCAAATTTACTGCAGAAACCTACTAAGAAACCTAACCAACAACTTATCGGTAACGTAAATTAAAAAAGTCATAAATAAAAGTTATGAAGCAACGTAAACAAAAAAAATTTCAACATAATAATTATCGAGAATAAAAAACAAATGTATTTCTTATTACAGTTATTACGCAACGTAAAAATTAATTGTCGCAAATAATAATTATAATCAACAAATAAAATTTATGTTGCATTGTAATAGTTACATTGCAATTATTTTCTTAAAAACTTATAATAGTTAAGTCCCTAGCCTATAGATTGTAGTTTCTATGATTGCACACACAAATTCGAACCAGACTCTATAGTTAATTTAAATATTTAGAATATGTTCCAAGTATCCCCCTTTGCAATAATAACACTGTAAAACACAAAAAGAAATAAAAAGGTTCTGACAAGGGATTCTGGTAGAGGGGTTCAAAAAAAATATAAGCCTATCGGCGTTTTGAAAGTTTACGTCTGAATTTATTTTTTAGGGGAGGTCAAAGTTTTACCCTTTTTGCACATTCTTATGGTGAATCGGCATACGAAAACCATGTAACCTCACATTTTAGGTGTATGATGTGTTCAGCAATTTGGTGTAAAATACTACGAAGAACATTTTTGTGGAGCATTTTAATCCTGTAGCTCCTATTTGTGTGGGTCAATTTGACCCTTTTTTTCTAAAATGCCAAAAATGTCCTGTAAAACAGGACTTTTTAAAGACAAAATGTGCCACGAAAATATTCACCATAAAATTATATTATAGGTCTCTGAATACATCAAAGCTCAGAAATTAACTTGAACGCCAGAATTAAGCCAAAACTGAAAATGTGTTAAAGTGTTTATTTCGTACTTATTCAAAATTGGTACTAAAATGTCCTACAAAACTTAATTTTTGAGGGTTAGTGTGTATGGGAGAAATGTTGAACGCAAAATTTCACTATAAGTCACTGTAAAAAAGAAAAATTCGAACGTAAACTTTCAAAACGCTGATACACGTGTATTTTTTTTGGACCCCTCCACCAGAATCCGTTGTCAGAACCTTGTTATTAAAAAAACAAAATTGATTTTGTTGTGCAGTGTAATTCGTGTTATAAGCAGGGACCGTACCGGTTATGGTTTTTATCAAAAAAGTCAGATTTTAACTGTTATCTTTTAACTTTTATTTTTACCGACAAAAATAAAAGTTATTTTGTGCGCTTTATCATATCAGGTAAAAATAACTGTTACTATCGATTTTTATTTTTTAGGCCAAAAATAACAGTTATTTTGTGACTTTTATTTTTTCGGTCAAATATATCAGGCAATTTGAATTTTTCAAAGGCCGTTCGACCGACTAAACAACGATTGATACCATTTTTTTCGTCTCAGCAGACCGCACATTCTGAGCTATAAGACTTGTGCAACGAAAAAAATGGTATCAATGGATTTTAGTCGGTCAAACGGCCTTTGAAAAATTCAAATTTAAAAGGCGTTTAATATTCGTGAAGCTGAGGCCATTACGATCATAATGATATATTTGAAAAAGTCCACCGAGAATTTTTTCGTTATGCCTTTTTGATTTGAAAATTGTAAAATAACAGTTATTGTCGGTCCCTGGTTGTAACTGTTCACATCTGTCCTCGCAACATTACATTCGACGTACCACTGGTTGTGAGAACTACTTGAGTAAAGTAATGACCGCAACTTTGCACACCATTTCCTTTGTAAAACGCCATAATTTTCCTACTGGGTGTGAAAGTGAGCGCACGGTTGGCACTACACATTGGACGCAACATATGTCAATGTCAACGGTCCTGCCAAGTACAGAACACCCAAAACAACCACAGCTTCTCCTACATACACACTCACACACACAGACACAGATGTTGTGGCTGCACAGGCAGATTTTGCGCCAATTTGCATGCAATGTTGAAAATGTGTGTTTTACAAATTCCGAGCCAATGCATTGGCTGACAATGGCGAACAAATGCTGCTGACAGCAGCAATAAAACTGCACATTGAAAAGTCAAACAGGTTCAAACCAATACGAAACTAACTAATCGGAATTCTCAAACAACGCAAAAATGTGGTCAGCGGTCAACACAGCAGCTGGGCTCGACAAATGGCTGCCACAAGGCACAAAAAGTCATTTATTAAATCTAATGCACAAATAGACTCGAGTGGCAGTGACATTTGCATACGACGCGACTTTTCCGCAAACAAACTCAAAGCCGCCACAAATCGAGAAAATTAACCGACATTCCAAAGACAGCAACGAACGCCACAAACATTTCGCATGCAAATGTGATTTGCCGAGCTGACAGTGTTCAGCCCACAATCAAGCAGCAGATGCACACTTAGGATTGTGTAAGTGTACCCACAACAATGTCATAGCCGGCGATTATGTTCAGCTGAGCCCGTGGAAGTGCTCAATCATGGCTCAATTGGGTCGTTCTGCCCGCATAGTCGCGGCGCCCAATGACCAATGCACGCTCGCAAAGCATTGAAGATAAGGCACCGAAACGGAGCTGAGCGTCAACGTCAACAACCAACCAACCAACCAACCAACAACAACACCATCGCCAAAGCATTAAACTATCGTAGCGAAAGCGAAACCGAGACGCACAAGCACACAGCCCACAAAATTGGGCCAATGTCTGAGGAGCGAGCTGAACATTGAAATGTTCCCTCTTTCCGTTGGCTTTCACAAGCTCAGCGACTAAAAGCCGCTGCCAAAAATACAAAATTTGCCAGGCAGACGCTTTCAGTCAATAAGGAACGACTCACTTGTGCGCTGCTTGACACTTTACTAACTTGGCACTTGGCTAACATTTTCAACACTTCAACTGAAACATTTGTGAGTAAACCCAAACTGCTGCTAACACAAATCACATCTTTTGGATCACTTTTCTAATGCCGTTCTTGGTATTCTTTTCGAGGTTATTGGAAATTTTCTCTCAAACTGCAGCTACCTGAGCGGTAAAGTGTAGCGCATCAAATTTAAATTCGATTGCTGCATTGAAAGTTATTGCCGGGTCGACGATATACCAGAAGCGACTTAAAGCGTAAGAAAATTGAAAAGGAAAAAATTTAGGAGGCAAGCAAATCACAGAAAACCACTTAAAAAATAATGCAAAAATAGAGCAAGGAGAGACACTGTGAGAATGAAATCAACTTTTGGCTTCACGTTTTAAAAAATAAAAATAAATAAAATATAAACTTAAAAGTAAAAGTCACAAATGCATTTCTGTTCATATCTTTAGGGTTGTTTAAAAAAATCTTCTTTACATTTTTTAAGAGGAAAGAAATAAATCAACTTATGGCTACACGTTTAAAAAAATAAAACATAAAAGTCAAAGTAAAAGTCACAAATGTGTTGCCAGCAGTTTCAGTTCAAGTCTTAAGTGTTATTTAATGACAATTTTCTTTACATTTTTGATAGGAAAGAAAGAAATCAACTTTTGGCTACACGTTTTAAAAAATTAAAATAAATAAAATATAAACTTAAAAGTAAAAGTAAAAGTCAGAAATTAGTTTTTGTTCATGTCATTAGTTTTATTTATAGACAATTTTCTTTACATTTTTAAAAGGAAAGAGGGAAATCAACTTATGGCTACACGTTTTAAAAAATAAAACATAAAAGTAAAAGTAAAAGTAAAAGTAAAAGTAAAAGTCACTAATGTATTGCAAGCAGTTTCAGTTCAAGTCTTTAGTGTTGTTTAATGACAATTTTTTTATATTTCTGATAGGAAAGAAAGAAAACAAATTTTGGCTACACGTTAAAAAAAAATAAAAATTAATAAAATATAAAATTAAAAGTAAAAATAAGAAATGGATTTTTGTTCATGTCTTTAGTTTTGTTTATGAACAAATTTATTTAAATTTTTTAAGCGGAAAGAAGTAAATCAACTTATGGCCACACGTTTAAAAAAAATATACAAAAATCAAAGGAAAAGTCGCAAATGTGTTGCAAGCAGTTTCAGTTCAAGTCTTTAGTGTTGTTTAGTGACATTTCTTTACATTTTTAAAAGGAAAGATAGAAATCAACTTTTGGCTACGCATTTAAAAAAATAAAAATAAAACAAAAAAGTCACAATGCATTGCAAGTAGTTTTAGTTCATATCTTCAGATTTTTTTTACGAACTACTATCTTTACATTTTGAAGAGGAGTTGGAAAATTACTAATCTATGTACATATAATTGTTTATCCTGCTCAGACCAACTCACAGACTGATTGACTAACTGACTGACTAGCTGACTCACTGACTGATTGACTGATTCATCCCAAACCATTAAAACTCCAAACATGAAATTTAAACATCTTGAAAAATTAACCTTCGCTAAGATGGGATTTTTTGAAATTCAGTCTCAAAAGGGACAAAACATGGCTTAAGGTGTTGTATGAAGAAATGTGATTTAATAGGCCTATTCATTTAAAACTTGGCGGAAATACTCCAAATCTAAAATAATTAATTTTTTTCATTCATTTATTTTTTCATTTTTCGAAAATCAAAACTTAACGGGGTCAACACTGGGTTAAGATTCATATACTATTGACTTCAAAGTTGGTGAAAACACTTGAAATCGAGAATAATTAGGCACGTATTTTTCAGTTTTTTGAAAATCAAAGTTTAAAGGCGTGAACCAAGGATTGACAATTTTTTTATAGGGATACATGATTTTTTGCGCCTTTTGACTTCAAATTTGGTGAAAGTGCTCTTAGTTAGAAATAATTCGACATGTGTCTTTCATTTTTTCGAAAATTAAAATCTGATGGGGTCAACGATGGGTTAAGAGTTTGTATGAAGAAACTTAAAAAAAAGTGAAATAATGGGCCCATTGAATTCAAACTTGGTGAAAGTACTTTTAATGGCAAATAATTCGACACGTGTTTCTCGTTTTTTTTTTTAATCAAAACTTAAAGGGGTGAACCAAGGGTTAAAAGTTTATATGAAGAAATATGATTTTTTGCACCGTTTGACTTCAAACTTAGTGAAAGTACTTAATTAATAACACTGTGCGTGAAATTTGCCCTCAAAAATTTAGACATGGGGGGAACCTACTGAGCGACTTTCTGTAGGTATACTGAGTTGAGATCCACCAGCCGTTTGGTAAGATTGGCTCTAGTTTATGAGAAATCCGACTTTGAAGTTTGTCGAGTTCGTCGCTTAAGTCTTCGAACGTTTAAATTCTAATAGGTCCTAAATCATTCCGAATATCGCTTTACTGTCTTCGGCAAGTTTGTAGATATTTTAACGACCAACAAATTTGCTTAAGACACCAATCCAAAAGAAGTACATTTAAACTGTGTAATTGCGATATGTGCATTTTTGAGCGCAGCGCAACGTGGCGTATGAGTGTCAATTATATGAGTGTTAATTATAATTAAATGACACTCATACGCCACGTAGCGCTGCGCAAAAAAATGCACATATCGCAATTACACAGTTTAAATGTACTTTTTTTGGATTGGTGTCTTAAGCAAATTTGTTGGTCGTTAAAATATCTACAAACTTGCCGAAGACAGTAATGCGATATTCGAAACGATTTAGGACTTACTTAAGCGACAAACTGGACTAACATGAGCAAACTTCAAAGTCGGATTTCTCATAAACTAGAGCCAATCTTACCAAACGGCTGGTGGATCTCAACTCAGTATACCTATAGGAAACTCACCCAGTAGGTCCCCCCCATGTCTAAATTTTTTTTTATAAAAATTTAACGGACTATGAAGAGTTAAGGGAAACTTGATTTATTGGGTCCATTGACTTCAAACTTAGGTGTAAGATGTAAACAATTTCAAAATAGTCTCACGCATTGTTAGATAATAGCGTTGGCAACTCTGGAAAAGAACACAATTTCAAATAAGAATATCACATTTCTCTATCTCTCTCTCTATCTCTCTTTAACATTGCGCCAATCAAACGATATGATTTCAAAATCAAAATCTGTTTATTGATATATCACAGGACCTTGAAAGCGCCGAAACTCATTCAAAACTGCTTTTTTTTAACGATAAATAAAACCCACATTGGCATTTTGCTCTTTGCTTTCCACTGACCCTGACATGTGCAGAAATTGCTGGTTGCACAGTGTAATCATTAAACGGGCAACTTGTAAAAGGTTAATGTACCTTTTTTCTACCGATTTGTTTATTAGTTGATTTGTTTATTGACTTTTTCCAGTACTTTAAAAGTGCTGAAATTAATTCATTCAACTGGGTTTCTAAAAGATGTCTTAACCTTCATTTCACAGCTACTCGCTTCCTTACACTGACCCTGACCTGTGCAAAAGTTGTTGGCTGCACAGTGTAGTCATTAAATTGGTGACTAAAGCAGTAAATTATTATTATATTGCACTGCGTTACAGCATTGCCAACACACAAAAACTCAACGGTGCCGTAATGTGAAGCATTGTAACGAAAAGGTGCGCTGCCGTTGGCGTTGGCGGTGGCGGTGGCGTTGGCGTTGGCTTTGTGGCCGCTGATGGCAATAATGATCACATAAGCGGCGCGTGACTCTTACGCAAACATTGTGTGAAACAGTACCGACAAGGGATTCACTGCATACGCATAAACTAATTTCGTATTCAGCTCAGTGAATAATTTCAAATCAATTTGAGTGCAGTCGCAACGCAAATGTAAATATTTACTTACTTACATTGTGCTGGCAAATTAGTGCTGAATTATAAAAGCGCATGTAGTTAATAATAGGAAAATTGATGCAATACAAATTGTTGTGTTTTCACAGACAAGTGTTTTCAAGAGACATGTGACAAAACATTTTCATAAACTTGTTACGATGGGTTTGAAAGGTTCACATTATTTGATTGAAACATTCAACTAATTACAGCACGTGGACACGTTTTCGTTCAAAGCACTGCACTCGTTATTTTTCAGAATTTTAAATTGAATCGATTTTCAGAATCAACTGTGTAGATGCTATGTTAACTGGAAGTTAAAGGGGTCGCACAGTGTTGCGAGTAGTGACAAAAATAGGGGAAGGTGGGGAATTGTGGGCCACGTTTTTATTTTGCCAGATATCTTGAACAAAAATCAAAATTTTTCCAAATTTCAAAAAGGCATTGTATTCTACGTGTGTAAGGTTACTGTAGATCTTTGCTTTCTTTTTTTTTTTTTTGTTTTTCATAAGATTTTGGTGGATAATAAAAAGGTGATGTTTTTACGTTTTAAAAAATTGTTGGGGAATTGTGGGCCACCACCTCAATTAAGTCAATACCCAAAAATTTCTGTGTAAAACTTTATTGAAAGATTGGAAATGACAAATGAATAGTTATTAATTGAAAAAATGAAAAAAAAATCTCTGCTACCATCAATCAGATATGCAATTTGGGCACATGAACGTGTTGGCAGAGGTATGGATACATTTGGCATGTACATCTCGACCACATTCGATGCATTTTATTGAATTGTTTTTCGTCAGTTCCTTCGGCATTGATTCCAAGCAAAGTACGCAGAAGTCAACATCGTCGTCGTCATCCGTCGTGCTGATTGTGATCGTGTTTTGCGCTTTTTGGGTGCTACGATTTTTTTTGCTTTCTTTTCTTGTTGTGTTTCTAACTTCTTGCGCTTAATGTCAGCTTTCTGACGCAAATCAGTGACAACTGTTTGCGATGTTAAAATGGCGCTTTTCATCGGCTTGCGACCACGATTGAACTTTTGGGCCGGTGTTCCCCGTCTTAGTGGTCCAGTTTCTTGCAACGTTTTTTTTTAAAAAGCAGAAGAGGTGGTACCAGATGTGGTTGCCACTGCCAAAGACTCAGAACTTGTGACTGTTTCATTCGCAGCCGTCTCGATTTCACCATCAGTTACAGTAATGCTGCGTTGTTCATTCGCACTTTCTTCATCACTGCCACTGTGTTGACCCTCACCACTAAGTTTTGAAGCAATAAAGTCAACCTCGGTGAACGCGTTCGCATCGAATGGGAAAATTCCACATGCTCTGAACCCGTTTTTGATGTTCTCTGGTGTGACGGCAATATCGATACACTTGTCAATAATGAGAGGAACGTGGTGAAGATCGAAAACTACCCCAACGTTGGCGCGCTTCCAATCGTCATGCTTTTGGGCGTAAGTCGTTTTTAACGAACCGAAAACAGTGACATCTAACGGCTGCATACGATGTGTACAATGCGGAGGGAACGATAGCATTGTGATGCCATGTGCAAGGGCCTTATCAATAACGTCAATGGACAAATGTGACGTATGATTGTCCAGCAGCAAAAGTGTGGGTGAGCCGGCAGAAGCACCTGAGAATTTAATGAAGTGATCCATATATGTCAAAAATACCTCGGATGTCATCCATCCACTGCCATTCGCTACGCCTTGTGCGCCATGAGTTACGTGGGTCATGTATATTGCTTTCCAGTTTTTCCGTGGGAAAATAAAAAAAGGTGGAATCGAATAACCACTCGCACTAACCGCCAACGCCATCGACACATTGGTTCCTCTCTCGGCGGATGTGGACGTGCCTATTCGTTTTTTACCTTTTCGGGCAATAACTTTAACGACTTTGTTGGGAACAGTGGGCAACCCGGTTTCGTCCATATTCCAAATTCGATGGGGCTCAAACGACGTTGAATTGAGAACGAAACGAAGGTTGGCGAAAAAGGCATCGACATTCTCTTTGCAAAATGCTTTCGCGCGATTTTGGCTGACCTGCTCTGGCGTTCGCAACGATAAATTCGGATGACGATGCATAAACGAGTAGTACCAGTCGGTACTCGCTGCCGAATTTTCATTCCACGATTGAGGGTAGTTGCTTTTGATCGATTTCGCATATTGGAATGCCAAAGTCCGTAACTCCGAACTATTTAGGCCATAGTAAATGTCACTCGCGTGAAGGACATATTTAATTAGAGCCTGTTCTTCTTGATCACTAAAAATCTGAAACAGCAACAGGAGTTAAGAGTTTCAATAGGTTCAATACGATTGCTTAAACAAATTATCTTGTTAAAATAATGGTAATTTCAGCAAAATCACTTGTAAATTCACGTTCAGCGACTCCAAAAACCGCGGAAAACACTTACGTATCGCAAACAAGCAATTGTGCACTATTTTGCAAATAATAATAATTATTAATAACAAATAAATTACTATAATAAGTTTTTTTCACTTGAATGTTTGTAATTTCGAAATAAAAACTCACCGGCTTGGCGCCTGGCACAACGATTCCTTTCAAAAATGTGATCATCGCATCATCGGAAGCAGTTGAAACATCAATTTTTGCTTTCTCCAGCTTGTCAATATAACGGCTCAATGTAACGCGAGCTATGTTGGTGGATTTAGCGACGGCACGGATGGAATTCTGGCTAATTTTGATCAGCTTAATAGCCTCCAAAACAGCAGGAAAGTCAATGTTCTCCTCATGTTTGCCATAGTAACGTGGCATGGTGGCTGGAAAGTACCTCCAAAAAAAAACAATTCAGCGAACCATTCATTTTTCAATTCACAGCCTCAATTTTGAAAAAAAAATAATAAATACACAATAACAATGTGCATGTATGTCAAAAATGTCGAAACACTGGTGGCCCACAATTCCCCACAAAAAGTGGCCCATGATTCCCCACAAGCCATGTTTTGACATATCGCGGCTTGATTATGACTCGACAAAATTTCATGTGAAATTCCTTTTGTATATAGGAATGCCAAGGTACAACGATGATTATCAGCATATTTACCTCAGTTGATTCGTAACGATGCGTTGGAGATCGATGCACGAGAACAACACTCATAAATTCTTGAAGCAACTTTTTTTTAGGTTAGTATTGCACAGCACGCTAGAGACGTATACACTGATTAACTACAAACGTAAAAATATGCTTCGGGTCAAAGATGACCTTGACATTTGTGTCGCACTATACAACTCGGCATACCAACGATAGATGGCGGTGGCCCACAATTCCCCGTGGCCCACAATTCCCCACTTTCCCCTACCAAAATGCAATTGTATAAGCGCAAAAATCTGAGTATAAGGTTTTGTTGGAAATACTTCAATTAAGAGAAATCCGAAGTTTTATGAAAAAAGATTGGATAACATAGAAGTTAAGAGCTCTTAAAGTACGCTCTTCCAGCGTTGAAAAAAAATTGTGTACCAACAGCAAATTTTTGCTTTGACTTTGAGGTTGAATATTTCAAAGTAAATTATGAGCAGGTCCCTAAGAGTTACTATTTGTGGTAAGTTTTATATAATTTAGGTCTGACAAGACCAATATTTTGCCAATTACTCTCACCTCTGAGCAGTACCGTTATGATGAAAATGAAGTAAAGAAAACGAGTGAATAAAAAGTGAGTTCAAACTTTAAAAGTTATTAAAACAAAAACGCTAAATATCATTTTTGCAATTTTTTGATATTTTGTTATGGCAAGTATATATATTATGCTGTACAATTTGTAGCTGCACATATTTGCGCAAATGCAAGTTATGGGCATTTTTCGGTGAAGACTTGAGTGCAAATTCGCAATATTTTCACCGTTAGGTTGAATGCCAATGCAATCGGTCAAATAATGCTCTGCTGTTGATGGAAAAATTTGTTGCAGATAGCTTCGGAAAATAAATTACGATTACTATTATATTCGAAATAGAGGGAATAATGGAGTTTCGACAGTACACTTTGATTTTTTTTCGGCTAGAACCAAAAGTTGACAACCTTACTACTTCACTTGTATGGGAGGCGCCCTCTGGTGGTAAATTGTTTAACTTTAGTTAATTTTGTATTTTTGGCATTCAGGAATGTTGACGATTGTTGAATAAATCGTTCAAATCGGTTCAGTACTTTCCCAGATACGATGTTTCTTCGCTTACTTTACTACATTTACAAGTGTGGAGCCAGTTCCATTGAAAATTACTAGTTTTGTATGGCAGCCACCTTAAGAGTTGGATGTAGCGGTTACGTGTGTATAGAAAAAACATTCGAAAGGGAAAATAAATGGGGGTCAGTCTTACATATGGTATGGTCTAGGACCAACTTGAGAGCAGCGGGAGCCTACTTTTTAAAAACCATGATTTTGTATGGGAGCCTCATTAAAGGTTAGAGATAGGGGTTAGGTATGTTCGAAAGAAATATTCAGGAAGAAAAATTAGTGGGGTCAGTCTAAGATTTTAACCCTCTAAGAGCAACTTCTGAGCAGCTGTGGAGCAAATTATCGAGATTTTATTTTCAATCACTTTTGAAAAAAGCGCATTTTATCTATATACACATTTATAAATAAATTTATATGGGGTAAAGGCACTAGTAACCGGCCACTTAACTTTTTTCCTGACTTTGTTTCGCCATATGTTTCGAAGTATTCAATGTATTCCAAATTAATATACCAATATATAATCTATATAGTATTCTAAATCAGTAACGATATACAATTTTTAGGAAACATTCTATTTTTTGTAGCTATTTACGTTTTTAGGAAAAATGTCATTTTGTGCTAGTATCCGGACACTTTTTTCAGTAATCGGCCATAAAAACTTCAGTTACCGGCCACTTGAAAGAAAATTGTAATTAATGCAAATTTATGTGTGCTCGTCTAACCACTTGTCAAAACAATTAGAAACATATACGAAAAAGGTTTCGCTTTTCATCCATCCACTTTCGGTTCGACCAAGAAACGAATTTTCTGGCATACTATTCACAATTTCCTTTGGTGGCCTTAAGTATGGGAATATTACCATAGGTGATATTCATTCATTCAGGCATTTGTCCAATGGCAGAAAAAGTGATTAAAATAGTAATTGTTTCTTTTTCATTAGAAGTTGTAACCTGATATAAATTTGTATACCCTATGGGAGCAATTACTTTACCCGTTTTGTGGCACAACGAAAAGCTGGTTTCGTCAACATTAAATATTCGAGATGGGTCTTCCATGATATCTTCTTGATTAGAGCTTATCAGATAATTTTTAAGTTCCGAAAACCATCCCCTTATCGATTCGTCTGTGACAATTGCTCTGGCTTTGCCAATACTCTCTGCTTCTCGATTCGTCAATGCAGGATTTCGATTTAAGAATAGCTTAAACCAGGTTTTTCCAGGTCTATTATCCTTAAATGGAGTTTTTCTGTGGCTGTCTTTTATTATTTTTTGGACTGTGTTCAGAAGGTCATCTTTTTTTAAAGGAAAACCAGATTTGCTCAAATTTATTATTTATTTTTTTCTTTGTCGGGAATCTTTCTGTTTCTCACACTAAAGCTTGTTTACTATAAAATTTTACATAATCATATGTATATAATATGTATTAGAAATCTTGTGTGATACTAGCTGA
Source organism: Melieria picta (assembly GCA_964056695.1). Taxonomy (NCBI): domain Eukaryota; kingdom Metazoa; phylum Arthropoda; class Insecta; order Diptera; family Ulidiidae; genus Melieria; species Melieria picta. The sequence continues at coordinate 118,159,203 of OZ057398.1, forward strand.
ATGAATAATTCAAGCCGGCCGGATACTGAAACTTCTACTATTTTGAAAATTTTAATTATCGGCCGCCCCGGCCGGTAACTGAAAACAAGGCAAAATGTGTTCCACTATCCGGCCGCTTCTTTTTTTCATGTAAATATAGAAATGTTGTTATATTTTTTTCACATAATGCATTACTCATAGTTTTATCTAATTACACAAACACTTATCACTGCAATTTTCTTGTAAAAATTATATTAAACTTACATTTGTTCACCACATGCACTTTAACCAAAAATATAGAAATACCGTGTCCGCACACTAGAACATCAATTCACTTATGAAGATTTATTTATAAGAAATAAAGTTGTCATGGTCTATAAATGCTTTATATGTGCATGTGTTTGGAAAACTTCATAGTTTTAAATGATATTCTGACATATGAAGCAAATTTAACCGTCTTCTTATTTTAAGAGCAAAAAGGAGAAAGTGGCCGGTTACTGGAGGGTGGCCGATAATTAGTGCAACTACCCTGTATTAAAATACAAATATTTTTAATGTAGCTTTTATGAACTAAGATAATTTTCATTGTTAATATGAAGTTTTTTCAAATCCGTTTGTATGGGAGGTAGTCGAAGTTTTGGTTTGATTTCATTGAAATTTTGCACAGTACGTTCCTCACTCATACAATAACTGTATACCAAATTTCATTTATATACGGCCACTTCTTCTATTTTTGTCACTCCGCTATATGAACTCGCAACACTGTGGATCGCCTCTTAATGCGTTAGTAGCAAAGTTCGGCGCAAAAACACAAAAAAGTAGCTGGACACTGAGCTCTGCCTAAAATCAATCGATTGTGCGAAACATCTGAGTATAAGTTTTGTTTCCTGGAAGCTAAAATGGTCGCCTGTTAATACCTTTGTAGCAAAAACGTTGCATGCAATTCAAGCGAAAGTGACGCAACATACAACTAGGAGGTGGACATTGTGTTGTGTTGAACAAATCAATAAATTCCACGTATTTATTTTACAATGTGAACCATCACTCAACAGTCTGTAATTCCGCGAAACGATAAATGGAACTGAAGCCGCAGGTGGGATATGAGATGAACTAAAGAAGTAGATGGAATATGAGGTGAACTGAAGAAGTGGATGGAATATAAAGTGGCATGGGTAGGGAGTTAAGTAGAAGTTGCAGCTATCAAACGAGAGACCAAATGTAACGCAAATCTGTTTCATTGTGGAACCACAGAATTGCTCTTACCGCGTCTTATTACATCTCAAATCAATCTAAACATTTTCTGAAGCACCCCTGTACTTATGTCAGCCAAATTGACGATGTAGCAGACATAAGATTGTTGTTGTACGAGAGCTCTACACAAGTTCTGAGTTCACTGTGGGTTATTTAACAAATTTCAAGCTTCAAGTATGTTCAGTTGTATTCCTTTGTAGTAAACTGAAAAATTCAATTACTATTCATGGTATTCTACTGGATTTTTGTACTAAGATTGTCGAACAAAAATCCAGTTGCTTTCGAAAAACAAGTAAAAAAAAAACGGTGACAGACATTGGTTTTTGTGCAAACATGATTTTTGTGCAAGATATCTGTTACTCCTATAAGTGTAATATACTAATACACTATATTAAAAAATTCGAAAAAAAATTAATACTTACATATTTGCCCTCAGTACAAAATTTCTCGTATTTTATGGTAATTAATTTCATAAAATTTTATAAAAAAAAAATGAATTGATCAAAGAAGACTAGCCTGAAATTATTAGCATTCCTACACAACACTGCAAATGAACCTACTGGAACCACAAATGAAAGTATCTTAAAAAGTATCTTTCAAAAATATATAAAATGTGAATAAAGTATCTAAAATACATAAAATGTGAGCAAAGGCCAACTTGTTCTTAGTGGTTTTAAACGGAAATTTTTTATGGCTTGTACACGCCGGAAATGAATGAGAAAAACAGCATCAAGTGTGGCGAAATTGTAAATTCTTTCTAAACGGTCTTGCAAATAAAAATGAGTGAAATTGTTTAGGAGAGCACATTGAAAAAACAGGAATGAGAATAATAAAAAAAGAAGGGAATAAAAGCAACAAGCATAAAGTGTTAACTTAATTTATTGCACTGAAGCAATAAAAGTTGTTGTAAAAACTTGACGAAAAACCCACTGCGCTGGCTTTAAAATAAAAATATTTAATTAAATATTTAATTAAAAAATTCACTCATCTCGCGTTGCGATGAGGACAAATTAATATCAATTTGCGTTTCCATTAAAGAAAAACATTGCGACGGTCACTTACGTGACTAATAAATTAAAATTACGTGTGCCACTCGTTTCCCAAGCTTGAGCTGTGGACACACAAATTTCATCAAGAGCGACATAAAATAAACAAAATCATCAAAAAATCGCAGACACACGAGTCTCAATTCCAAGCCAAAGGACCCTCAGCCCAAATTGAATGTACACACCAACAGCCAAAGAGGCCCACACACAGACATGTTGAGTGGGAAATGCACTGAAAAGTGAAATCGAAAGTCTAGGAAATGGGAAAAATATACGTGTGAATAGGCGCTGGGCTTTCAGATAGAAAAATACTGCGTCCACTTGAGCGCAATTGACACACAAATGGAAGAAGAGGAACGCGGTGTATGATTGAGTTGCGCTGAAGTGGCGCTGCTAGTGAATCATTTTTGAAGCACTTTTTTCACTCAGATTTAAGAGGCTGAAACAGCGTTTTCAAATGAGACTCGGGTAGTCAGTAATAATAAATATTTGTGAGTTTATTTTTGTAAGTAAATTAAAAATGAAGAGCAGTGATGCTTATTGACTTTTGAAACTTTATGCCATGAAAATGAAAATAAATAATGGAAAATGCCATGAAATTATTTACAAATAAGAAAGTGTACATTCTACTTAAGTAAATAAAAGTATTCGTTGTACAGTTTTAATAATGACTTTTGAAATTTAATTGAGGAAACTTGTTTTTATAAAATAAAAAAAATATTATAAAATTAATAAATAATAATAATAATAATAAAAAAATTAATCATTATTAATGATTAATAATAATAATCATTATTAATAAAATTAATCATTATTAATTACCATTTTCTCAAAGCACTTTTTACTGACAAAGGTTACTTTTTAAAGTAAAAATTAATTTCCGACAAATTTTTAATTTTTATATCATAAAATAAAATTAATTCAAATTTGCTTACTTAAGCTTTTTTTATATATTTTTCACTTGTTGTTTTGATTGCCTATCCAACTTTTAACTTAGAATAATTATACTTTGGTTATGTGATAGCTTATAATTTGGTATAAACTTGGGTTTTGTTGGTATTCTAGTTCGATCCTGCAGTGCTATGCCGGTGCCTGTCCCTCAAAAATGCAATATTTTTCCCGCGGCTGAATTTGGTGCCAAATTGCTTTAAATTGAGGCACTCAATTTGCATTCTAACACCACTTCAGCTCGTTTCGCCCATTAGCTGAACCACACCCACATCTCTATGTCCCTCGATCTACACATTTGCAGCAGCTAAACTCCCTTTGGTGGAACACACCCTCCGTCACCAAACTTATTCCATCCAAATGCAACCAGCAGTGCGGCACCAGCTCCGCCTCGGTTCGACTGCCTCTTCTTAGCGCTTTACCAATGAATTTCATGTCGAAAGTTTTATGATTTCATCAAAGTTGTGCGCCGTCTGCATCGCTTAAATCGGTTGTCAACTGGTGCTTTAGCTTTTACAGTCACTGTCGCAGCCGTCACGCTGCTGTCGGCACTTCTGGCGCATTGCTTAACAAATTCGCGTGCAGACGTCAGTTGACAGGTATTTAACATTTTTTAATATGATTGACTGTTTACTCGTTGTAACTGTCCATCCATGGGTTGGCTGTGTTTCTTTTTGTTATTGTCAGCGCTGCTGGTGTCATCATCATCGTGTTGCTGCCACGTCGGTCACTCCCACTGTTGCCATTGACATCAGCATTAATTAAGAAATTTACATTTCCTTACTTAAAACTAATTTGCATTGTTGTTGCTGACAGTTTGTTAAGATGAAAGGAGACGTCGTCAGTGATCGAGAAATTAATTTGACGCCTTTGAGTTGCTTTATTCAGAGTAGACAATTATTGTGATTGTTGTATGTGTGACGGGCAGTTGGAAACGGTGTCCAGCTTCAAGAACTAGACAAGTGGCTTATATGAGAAGGTGTTGATTAATAATATGAAAGAATTTCACATTTAAGAATGTGTTTTTTAATTAGGTTTTTGTTTTGTAGAAAACTTTTTAACACAGATTAGTACAATCTAAGCAAAATGTGACACTATTGAATAATTATCAAATTCCATTTGTAAAAATGCCAACCTACAACATGTCTAATGCACCGTAATTGTCTTTAACTTTAGACAAATTAAATTCACATCTCTCATCTAATAACATTGCAATCAATTAAAACACTCATACGCACTGTTGGGCGCACAGCAAACCTCTCACATCTTAAATTGTCACCTATGATTTATCAACTCACCAGTTGAACAAACTGTGAGATGTCTCAATGCAATGCGACTTGTCACAACTGACGCTTAGTGCGTCACATTGCACCCCGTCTGTCATCTGTCGCCTTATCGGACATGAGTGCATGTTGCGTGTGATTAACACATCTCAGCAACGGTCCAACCAGACCAACCAAAGCGAGACGTGAGTAGAAAACATAAATAATGACATGTGCAGGCACATTTCGAGCCACAAATAATTGTCGACTATGTGGAAACGAGCTCAGAAAGCAGCAAAATCAACACATTGTAACACTAAGACCAGAACAAACTGGAAGATGAATTGCAAAATATATATTTTTCTTTCGTTTTGTGTGCATGCCAGGTAAGTTTTAGAAAGCGTATGCAAACAAGTTTACTGAAATGAAAGTAATAGTAGTAAAATAAAATAGTGCGTAGTGCTAATTGGTGGCTCTGAGTGATAGTAAACGAAAAGTTGTAAAGGAAGAACATAGAAAAGAAGGCGCAAACAATGTATAGAAATTTTTGCCATCTGGACCACTGAGTGGAAACTCATTGACTTTTCAAAATATTAAAAATGTTACCCCTGTACCCCCTCGTGTACTTCACGTTCGCCGCTGACAATGATCGATTCGGCTGTTAGATTATCTTCAAATATTTGCCTAAAATTTGGCGCTCATTGCATTCCAACGCCGGCAATGAGATAAATTATCGAAATGTGCTTTTTCAGTTGGCTGCGCCCACAGCCCAATGAAAAGTAACCTCCGACCGGGACAAATCAATTGTAAAATGTCGCCAACATCGCGCTGGGCTGTCACTTCTGTCGCTTCGCCTGCTGCGATATGATGTCACTGACAGCGCTGAAACGTGTCTACTGGCAGAAAAATGACACGGCGAATCGAAAGCAACACTGGCGGCAGGAAGCTACGCTGCGATTAAATGGCGGATTTTGGGTTTCACTTGGTTGAAGTTTTGCTGAAAGCGGGCGAGAAAAATCTTCAACTGGCGAACGACATAAATGCCACAATCCGATTGTGATTGATGTGCAACAAGGCGTCAGTGTTGCTGTTTCGTTATTAAAAAGGTATATAGGTGAGTGGGTGTGAGGTTGTTGTTGCCAAAGTTGGTTGTGAGTTTGGAAAGGTGAGTGAGTGGAAATGCTTTTATTTTGATGCCGAACAGTGGATCAAAATTGAGTTCAGATTACGTTTACTTTTGTTTGAGGTTTGTGGTTTACACACACACACACACACATCAAATCAGAGCCGCTTAAAGACACAATGCGGTTAGGATACAAATAAGTAATTGGAGCTCCGGGGATTAACTTTCTTACTTTCACTTTGTATGGAAGCATGAAATTAATTTGAAAGAATTTACTTTTATGAATTTTAGAATTTTTTAGAATTTTAATTTTATGCTTTTATTATAAAAGCATTATTGTTTTCAATACGCTTTTTCCACACAAATAAGCCTTATTTATAATAAACTTGATTTACTTAAATTTCTCAAAATAAAATTAAAACATTAAAAGACACAAAACACAATTTCCAAGCACAAACCTAATTTGTTAATGTTCAGTATTTTTCTCACTTGTCAGGCTTTTACCCATTTCAGCTGCATTATTTAGCGTTAATTATGGGCCATCTTCAGTCTCCATACTGCTGCAACTTCAATTAGCAGTCCGCCAGCCTCATTATCCCTTCGACTGCCTACACGATGGAATGTTTGCCTGCAGCCAGTAAGTCATTCCTCAGCCAATGGGCACAACGCAGCCTAATGATTTGGATTAAATTGAAAATTGCCAGCATTTAGAGCAATTAAGTGAAACACAAAAGTGAAAATGGTTATCCTTCAGCACACCTGTCGAAGGAAAACTAATTTTCATCATTAATTCGGACTGTCTGAGGAGCGAAAGTGGAAAGCCTTCGACAGGCAACAATGGCAATCAGAAAAGGAAATTGAATATTCATTTGAAAGGAAGTGAAGTACAATACTGAGCGCCAGATAAATTATTGAATATAAGTTACAATGCAAATGTAAATAGGAATGATTTGGGGTCAATGCACAGTGATTCGTTCCATAGACAAAATTCAAAAAATTTATAGTCTCAGAATTTAAAGATTTTAATGTCATTTGAAAGTAAAATTCCAACTAAGAAAACCCAAAAAAATCTGTGCAGCAAATTAATTAGTGTGTGTGCCAAAGCAGCTCAAAGTTGAAACTTTTTTCACAAAAAAATGTAAGCACATATTTTCTGATTTCTAGTCTATTTAGTAAAAATTCATGGTTAGCTAGAACTTGCTAAAACTTTCAATATAGATTAAGAAATGATGTGGCCATTTTCGTTTTTGATGTTTTCTCAAAATTTGCAAGGCTAAGGCTTTTACTTCACTTTTCATTAAAAATATTTTTCTAAATTAAAAATCTGAAAATTATCAAAACTTAGAGGAAAATATCTAAAAAGTATGTGAAAGTATGTTCCTGGATTTTTTTTTTATTTTAAGAGGAATTCTTTCTTTGTCGGATAATGTAATTACATCCTCCGATATCTTCCGATCTCAGAAAATAATTCTATTTGAAAAGTGGTCTAAACACCTATTTTTGACAACATTTATTTTTTTCATCCCTAAAAGTATGCAATCAGCATGAAAAATTGACAAAACTGCGAAAAAGCAAAACATACGTATATTATTATCATTTTTATTGCAAAACTAAAGGGTCCTAAGACAATTTATGTTACTCTTTGCAATTACCAATGTTGACGTTACCGATTAAATGTAAAATCTGAAAAATCTAGCCAACACACTCGTTGCTATAGCTCACCAAAAATGACGAAAATTGCAAATTTAACAAAAGTTTAAGAAAAACAAAATGGAGATTTCAATTCAGCAGACCATGATTAACTAGTATACCAAATTTTTTTATGAACGGACCACTCCTTCTAATTTTGTCCCGCAGTTGTATGGAGTCGAATCACTGTGAAATGGCCTGAATGCTGACAATATCTGATTGTTTGGTTTATTTTGAACTTCCCAACTTATGCAACAACATTTAGGCCCAAATCAGTATAAACTTTCAAGCCATGACGAAACCATTTTCAGTTGTCGTAATTTCGCTGAAAGTAAACCACAATTTGCACTTTGATCTATGTACAAATTCAGACTGAACCCAAATCAGCGAATTGCATATTTAACTAAGTCAACGACTCTCATTTCCAGTCACTATTTCACCACAGTCTAGCTGACTGTCGCATTGGTTTGGGCCCAACTAATGCCGGCATTTTGTCGGCGTGCGCAACAACTGCTGATGTGGCCATTATGCAAATATTGGTACAGACCAGCCAGCAGAGTAAACAATACAATTGCGCACATACCCACTACACACACATCCACAAATCCCATACACAGAAATCTCATGCGCCCACAAATTACGGTCACGGTCAGTGGTACTGAGACTTAATTGAATTTGACAGCATGCCGGTCTGCTAAATGCTAGAATGGAAATTCAATTTCATTCACTTTCATCTACGAAATCTAGTCTCGACTAAATCCAAAGCCGCAGATAAAACAATTCAAAGCAAAGAAATATTCGAGTGCAGCACCATACATGCAGCAAATTTCAAGTTGTTCGTTCGTATGCGAGCAGGAAAAAGTGAAAATAAGCAAGCGGAAAATTTGCTTACCGTATATTGTCGAAATGAAATGGACATTTGCTCTCAGGCACACACACACAAACTCATTTCCCAGGACCACATTGCAAGCAACAAAAAAAACAGGACATTTAAATAACAAACGAACTACCTCAATGCCTCGCAAGTGGTCGATGGCCCACTCACAAAAAACACCGCAAACGTATTGTTGGCATTTGCTGAAAAACATTGAACCGATATAAATCGAGAAACATGCTGAAACTCATGTTGACACCAATCAATGAAAAAGTGTAGACAGAGAAAGAATAAGCAGTGCCAGTTATGTATGTTCGTTTGTATGTAAGAAAGAATTAAGAAAAAGCGTACACAACTGCTTGACGGTCAGTGGGTGGCTGTAGGTCAAGTTGAGTTATGTGTTGTCCTGCGAATTTGAGGTGTGTTGTGGCTGCGAATGTTTTGCACTGTGCAACAAAAACTTTACTCACTCGCACCAATACACATATAAGAATTAGAAAACACACAGACACTGCTATCATGCAAACTGGTGCATTGTAAATTGAGTGATTTTCGGTTGGTCTCAGTCAGTGAGTTCGCTCGTAAATTCTCTTTGTCGCTCTTTTACTGTCCTAATTAAATTTTGGAGGAACATAGCGCACCTGGCAGGTTGAGTACACTTCCTTTGCCATACGCTCTCTTTTACTCTCTGCTACGAAAAATATTCAAGTGAATGCAGAATGTTTTCAACACACAAAAAAATGCACCAATTTTCAGAAAAGGCAAACTTGAAAAATTTTAAATAGGTTTCCAATGTTTTCGTACACTCTATAAACAAAACACTAGTGGCATTCATGCACAGTCAATTTTCAATAATTCCATAATAGGGTGTTTTTAATAATCATTCCATTACGGCTTTTGTAAGAAGTTTGCATAAACTTTATTTTTAATTGACTTAATAAAACAAATTTCGAGGTCAACTAAATATGCCATGGGACACCAGTATTCCTGCTGTAGCCAAAGGGGTAAGCGGAAATGGAATAAAGAAGAGTTGTATAAGCGATCTGTCTGAATAATATATTTCAAAATTCAAAGTTAATTCAATTATAATTACGTTCAAAAAATTAAATGATTCAAATGGTCTCCGCTGCTTCGTTCACAAGACTTCAAATTCAATTCAAATCCGAACAAAATTTCTATGACTCTATTAAAATTGCTTCCTACTTTTTTAAATTTTGTTTAGAAAATGTGTTTGTAGGGACCATAGTGCAATGCTTCAAATCATGTTGTTGTACGGTTTTTGGTTTCTTACCATAAATCAGCGACTTAATGCAGCCGCAGAGAAAAAGTCTAAAGGGGTTAAATTGTACAATTTTGAGAACCAACCCACATTGGCGCTTCTACAAAAAACTCGTTCTGAAAATTTGATTGACAATAAGACCAATGTAACCGTTCGATGTGTGACATGTTACACCAACTTGTTGATCCCACATGTCGTGCAGGTTCATATCATCCAATTGTGTTCACTGCAATCAGCGATCATCTGGTCATTTTCTTTTCGGATGAAGTGTGGCCCAATGGGCAGATTGAAAAAGTACGCGGGTCTACATGGCGTATGAGTAATAATTTTTTAAAAAATGTCATATTTGTTGCTTTTAAACTTTAGAACAATCATTGAAAACGTGTCGCATGAGTAATTGTTGTTACAGTTTGTATTGTTTTGATTCCATTACTAAATGTTAGAGCAAATTAACCAGCAAATTATAATGATGAGTTATTCATGATGTATGGGTAATTTTTGTTTTAATTCTTTAGGTAAGTTTTGGCTTTGAAACTGTTGAGAAATCATAGAAAACGTGACAAATATGCGGGCTTACATGTCGTATGAGTAATTTTAATTGTTTTGGAAATCAATGAAAACTTGTGTTTTTAGTAATGGTTACTACAATTTCTATTATCTTGACTGAAATAAATAACATAATCACAAAAGTATGCAGGTAATGCGGGCTTACATGTCGTATAAGTAATTTTTGTTACAATTTGTATTGTTTTGATTTTATTAGTAACTGTTAGGTGTTGGAGCAAATTAACCAAAAACGTATGCGGGTCTACATGACGTATGAGTAATTTTTGTTTTAATTTGATAAGTTTTGTGTTATTTTTTGCTTTTAAACTTTGAAGAATTCGTTGAAAACGTGACAAATATGCGGGCTTGCATGTCGTATGAGTAATTTTAATTGTTTTGGAAATCAATGAAAACGTGTCTTATGAATAATTGTTACTACAATTTCTATTGTTTTAAGTATGACTGACATAAATATTATAAGACAATCAGAAAAATATGCAGATCTACACGACGTATAAGTAATTTTTGTTTAAATTTTTTAGTTTTGTGTTATATGTTGCTTTCAAACTTTATAGGCATCATAGAACACTTACACGTCGTATAAGTATTTTTTGTTACAATTTCCATTGTGTTGATTTTATTAATATAGTAAATGTTAGGTTAGGAAATTAATCAAAAAAGTATGCATCTCTATATGATGTATGAGTAATTGTTTTATTTTTTAAGTTTTGTATTATATGTTGTTTTTAAACCTTTGAGAAATCACTGTTGTTATTTATTTCTTTTAAACTTTAGAAGAATCATTGTTGCTATTTATTGCTTTTAAACTTCACACGAATCATTGAAAATTTGACGAAATATGCGGTCTTATATGTCGTATGAATAATTTTATTTATTTTAGTTTTTGTTGCAGAAGCTATGGAGATGAAGAGGAAATATATACGAGAGCAACAACAGTTCCTGTATCAATTTTGTATTCTGTATCCTGGGTTCAAGATTCTCGAAGGGCCTGGCTAGCGCAGCGAAATCTGGGATCGACTCTGCTTCAATGAGAGGTCAAACTGGTTTGCTCCGAATTGAGACTGTTGGTTAGAAGGAACTCGTAGTTTCTCGTTTTGAGCTCCGAGTGAAAGTTCGATCAGTGCTACATATACCAAACCTACCCTAAACTACTCAGCTTTTCAAAGCACTCAGCCAGAGACACTATTATTACCAAAAGTTACAACAACTAGACATACTATAAAAAAAGGGAAGACTAAAGGTATATATGTGGTTCTTTCTACCTAAATGGAATTTTTTGTGTTTTAAAAATATTCTTCAAAATGTATATGCTCGAATATTCTTAATTTATTGAAGCAGGAAAATTATATAAATTATAATATATATATAAATAAATAAATAAATAAATAAATAAATTATAATTTGCCAAGTTTATTAAGAAAGTTTATTTAAAAATTTATTCAGTTAACTTTTGTGTCTCCTTTTCTACTCTACTCTCTACACAACTGGCCCTTTACTCAGAAGCGCCAATATATCAGAGACCAAAAATAATTATTTCCATATTTTTGGGAATGAAAAAATTGCCCTAATTTAAGAAATTTCTATAATTATTGCTTTATAATAATTGTTCCCAATAAGACATTTTTTACGTCGCCTTTAACTATTATCATGTAATAAATATTTTTGAACTCTTATAAGTAACAAGTATATTTTTCGGTGTCGATAATTATTATGTTAGATTTTTTTTGTTTACATTGCTTCATAACTTTTATTTATGACTTTTTTCATTTACGTTACCGATAACTATTTTTTTCACGTTGCTTCATAACTTTTATTAATATTTTTTTTTTCATTTACGTTGCCGATAACTAATATATTATTTTGAAAAAAAATTTGTACGTTGAATTACCACATTTTGGATATGAATTTATTTTTAATTGTTTAAATTTTACAAACGCATGACAAACAAATTAACTGCAGAAATATATTTTCCACCAACAACTAAACAATTAAAAATCAATTCATACTCAAAATGTGGTAAGGCAACAATTCATTCATAAAAGTTATGAAGCAACGAAAAAAAAAATTTCTCAAAATAATAGTTATCGGCAACGTAAATAACAAAAAATCATAAATAAAAGTTATGAAGCAACGTAAACAAAAAAATTCCAAATTAATAATTATCGAGAACGAAAAAAAAATTTGTTTCTCATAACAGTTATTACGCAACGAAAAAATTAATTGATGCAAATAATAATTATAATCAACAAATAAAATGTATGTTGTTACAATGCAAGTTATCAGGTGTACAACTTTGCTTCCGCCGTTTTCCGATAGGTGGCTGTACCGGCTGAGGCTGGTTGAAATACATAGATGGTAATGCCTTTAAAGTGAGTGTGGACAGTGCCTAACGAATTGTCATCGCCGTTTCAGTGACAGTTGTTCTTGTTTTCGTATTATTCACGCTCGAAAATGTCCGTTTATGTGCCCAATTCTCGCCATTTGCGGGAAGTTTTACTTTTCTGTTACAATTCGCAAAAAAATGCAGCTGAAGCGCATCGAATGCTCTCAGAAACTTACGGTGATGCTGCTCTGAGTGAAAGAACGTGTCGGGAGTGGTTTCAACGTTTTAAAAATGGTGATTTCGATGTCGAAGACAAACATGGTGGTGGAAGAGAAAAAACCTTCAAAGATGAACAACTAGAAGCATTGCTTGATGAAGATTCGTGCCAAACCCAAGAAGAGCTTGCCGAATCGTTGGGAGTGAGTCAGCAAGCCATTTCAAAACGTCTCAAGGCCCTGGGCATGATTCAGAAAGAAGGAAACTGGGTGCCGTACGAGTTGAAACCGAGGGACATCGAGCAAAAGTGGTCAAAAAGTACCTGGAAACGCTGAAATGGGAAGTCTTGCCCCACCCGCCGTATTCCCCAGATGTCGCCCCTTCTGACTTCCACCTATTCCGTTCGATGGCACACGGCCTGGCAGATCAACATTTTCAATCCTTCGAAGAATTGGAAAAATGGATTGCTTCATGGATAGCGTCAAAAGAGGACTCCTTTTTTCGAGCCGGGATCCGAAAATTGCCGGAAAGATGGGAGAAAGTTGTCGCTAGCGACGGACAATACTTTGAATAATACATCTGTAAGCACTTTTTCGCAATAAAGCTTTTAATTTTGGAAAAAAACGGCGGAAGCAAAGTTGTACACCTGATACATTGCAATTATTTTCTTAAAAAACTTATAATAGTTAAGTCCCTGCAATATATTCTAACGATCTCCAATTCTAAATATCCGGAAGTAGTCAATTTGAGAATAAACAAACCAGTTCGTTTTCAACTGAAATCATACTCTGAAACTTTAAAAACCATGTTTTCTAGGCAGTTATTTGCATAAATAAACAGTTTTTTGGTATTTGCTAAGTGTAGAACATTTGTACTCAGCTATGTTTTCCTAAAAGGTAACGTAGTGTATAACGTTTAATGGGCCAGTTACTCATGACACAGAACATAAACTTAACCATAAACATAAACTTAGAAAATTTGAGCGATTACTCAAAACTTTATTTCCGTAAACATAAACTTAAAAATCAGCTGTTTTTTATACGACAATATTGCCACTTCGATTTCTCCATCTCGTGAACAATCAAATTCAAACTTTTCGCGACATTTTTTTACTTGCTATTATTAAATGTTCGGGCATCCAACGACTAAAATTATTAATATATTTACGAAAGTAATAAAAATTACAATCCATTTTGTATATTTTACAAATTATTTTAATTTGTTTACTTTTCAATTCATTCCGAAGAGAGTGGCAACATTTTTTGCGTTTTCCGTAAACATAATCTTAGAAACCAAAACGAAACAGATTTCTAAGTTTACGGTTAAGTTCTAAGTTTATGTTCTATGTCTCGGGTAACCAGTTGTACAGCTTTCGGGTATGCCAGGTCGTGCTAGCTGACAAGTAAAACTAAGTTATGTCATGAGTAACTGGCCCATAAGTGTAACTGTTCCCAATTCTCTGCGCGCAAGCAACCTTCTCTTATTTCGACTCTGTTTTCTCTTCTGCTCTCAGTCGTTCGTTTGTTATCCTCGCAGCGAACTGAATACGACAGCATACACGTCAAACATTTACATCGCTCTGAACACAGCTCTCGCAAGAGGCAGACAAAATCCGCGCTCTACTGCGCGCAGAGAGCGCCAAACCGCTTCTGACTGCCCACTTTCAGTTTTGTTATCAATCCTTACGGGCACAACTTTGACTGTGACTCTTTGCTGTATCATACAATTTCAGTGTTTTGCCATGTGTAGCCTTCGGCGGCAGTGTGCGCGCAGTTTTCACTACTTGAACACACAACAAATCTTTGTAGACGTCAGCCAGCGCGTCAACCAACCGACTGACAGTTGCTGTGAGTACACATTTTTCAATTTGAACGCAACTCATTTGTTGTGTTGTTGGTGTGCATTTTCTGCACATTCTCACGTTTGGGTGCAGCGCTAATGAAGTGCCCAGACATCAGCAGTGCGTCTTTTATGGGTTTTTCTGGCTGGCTGTCATTTTTTGCATCATTGCCATTGAGCTGCTCTGGCTGGGAGGCGCCAACAACAAGGCAGCACGCACTCGCAACAGCAATGTCAGGTAAACAATAACGTCTGACAATTGCGTGCATCTGTTTGTGATAGTGGTTTGATGTGCTGCGCGCCTTCAAGTGTTTGGTTGCCGTCGCTGTATTTGACTTGATGCTAATTTTAGTAGGTTGGTCGGATGGTGAATGAAGGCACACTGACTGCGACATTTGAATCCTTTCGGTGGGCTGCGCACAAGTTATGCTGTTATTATGAGGTCTTTTGTGACACTTGAGGATGATTTGCAATAACTAATAAACTGGTAGACACGAGCTCACATTACTGTGACCTTGGGTATGTCTGTTTGTACGTCTGATGCCTATTATTACTTGGATACTGTGCTGAGATTATTTTGCTATCGATTTAATGCCCCAGCTGAGGAATTATTAAACAGCAAACGAGGCATTTGCCTCAACAATACCAATTATAACAACCATTTAGTAGAGATACAAAGTACGATAGAACATAACTGGGCCCAAAAACATGGCCATCATGATAACACTGCACAACAGCATGTCTGTTGCATGGAGTTTTTTACATGAATCTGAATCGGTTATCCAGACTGTTTTCAAAACCATACTCCGTTTTTATGTAACAGCTCTAGTTTTCGAAAAAAATGAGCGTGTCACTTTTTCGAATTTTCCTCGGTTTTTTTCTCGTTTTCGACTGTAATTTCTGAACCAATAATCCTATCGACATGATTTTTATATAGTTGCACTAACAACATCTCACGCCATCTTTTCTGATATTAATCAATTTTATGCGTTCTAAATTGGCGTTGTAATAAGGTTTCAAAGTAGGAAAATATTGAATTTCAAGGCGTTTTTTCTGATGGCGAAAATTGTACAGATGTTTCATAAATCAAGTTACGAAGTATATGAATATCTTAAGAAGAAACATCAAGCAATACAACACAGCCAAATTATTTGGCGGAATCACATTCACATCCAAATAATAGCAAAAATGTACCATAGCCATTTTCATAACTTTTCATACTTTTTCCTTAAAAAATTAGGAGCCTCAAAATATGTTCTTTTATATGTTCCATTTATAGTCTGAAACACAAGCAAAAAACAAACAAAATTTGAATTGCTCGGAACAAAAAAAAAACTAAAAATGTTGCATATTTTTAGGCTCCTATTTTTTTTAAGGAAAAAGTATGAAAAATTATGAAAATGGCTATGGTACATTTTTGCTATTATTTCGATGCGAATGTGTATTTCGCCAAAAAATTTGGCTGTGTTGTAATGTTTGACGTGTCGGCTTCCATTATACACCTAACTCGTTAATTTATTTATGAAAATTGTATATGTTTTTGACCATCAGAGAAAACACCTTAAAATTCAATTTTTTCCTACTTTGAGGTCCAATTACCGCGGAATTTTACAACTTATCATATAAAAATAAGTTGCATCGGAAAAGAAGACGTGCGGTGTTGTTAATGCGATAAGGTAAAAATCATGTTAATCGGTTTTTTGGTTTAGAAATTATGATCAAAAATATGGAAAAAGTAGAGGAAAAACTGAAAAAATAACACGGTACCTATATCTCACTAACTAGAGCTACTAGAAAAAATCTAAGGATAGATTCGAAATCAGCGCACCCAAATTAGTAAGAAACTGTAGAAAAACTCCATGCAACAGAAAAAAAGTTTTTTTTTTGTTGTGCTGTGTAATGATTTATGATAATTTATGAACTATAAACATTTTAGTATATTGGTAATAAATTTCTGTTTTTATTATAATAACTAATCTTATATTCTTGACATCAGCAAATCCCCATAAAGCTAATTGAAATACTTAAGTAATTACTTTCGAATAATACATCTCAATAAAATCTTTGCCTTTCATAATTCTCAACAAATTTTCGCTTGCATTGTTATTATCAAATTTAAGCTGATTACTGGCTTTAAATTGAAACAACAACAAAATACCGCATGTAATGCTTCCCACAAATGGATTAATTAGTCAAAGTAAATTTTCTGCTACACAGTCGCTGCCGCACTTAACAACAACGCAAATGCTTTGGATTACATTTATCAGCTTGACTGACAGTCAGCTTGAGAGTTTGTGTTAAATTTGAGCGTTAAAAAAAATGGAAATTTACTGTCTATGTAGGATGCTGTGAAATTTGACTATTGCCATGATATACAAAACTTTTGCATTTGAATAGCAACAGAATATAAAGAGGCGTCATTAAATGGCGCAACGTGGCGTATACGTGATGTGCAATTTTTAAGCAACATTTTACAAAACAAAAAGTACTGAATTTCAGCATTTTATGAAATAATAAACACAACAAGAATAATGAAAGAAATAAAAAGAAAATCACCTCCGGTTGAATTGAGGAAATTATAAACGTGATACGTATACGACCTGTGGGCCCACAAGGTTATAATTAATAGTATAATTCTGTAAGTAAAGTAGAACATTTCTGAAAGTATAGTTCAGCCAATACAGATTTTTTAGACTGCGTTTAGTGATCATATCTTTAGAACTGATCGAGTAGATTCTACAAAGAAGTAAATAAACGTTTACTCTCTAAAATAAAACTTGACTTTGAACAGTGACTTTCAGCAGTCTATTTAGCAGTTTGTGGCATGCGGACACATATGTACAACATTTAACATAAATATGTTTGCCTATATTTGACACACAAGCAGAGACAATGAAATGGACTGAAATTTCGTGGAAGAGATAATCTCCGGAAAAATTTGCTAGTGTTGCGTGTGCAAGTAAATTACCAACAGCTTCAATGTCAAGGGCATTCACTGACATACACACAATAATACATATATGTAGGTTATATAACAATGTGTGAAGCACACAGGAGAGCTTTTAAGATTTAAACCAACCCACAGTGATTCGACTCCATGCAACCGCGGGACAAAATTAGAAGTAGTGGTCCGTTCTTCATAAAATTTGGTATACTAGTTAATCATGGTCTGCTGAATTGAAATCTCCATTTTGTTTTTCTTAAACTTTTGTAGTTTGGCAATGGCTGAGACTTAAATTTGCAATTTTTGTCATTTTTGGTGAGCTATAGCAACGAGTGTGTTGGCTAGATTTTTCAGATTTTACATTTAATCGGTAACGTCCACATTGATAATTGCAAAGAGTAACAGAAATTGTCTTAGGACCCTTTAGTTTTGCAATAAAAACGATAATAATAGACGTATGTTTTGCTTTTTTGCAGTTTTCTCAATTTTTCATGCTGATTGCATACTTTTAGGGATGAAAAAATAAATGTTGTCGAAAAATAGGTGTTTAGTTTTCAAATAGAATTATTTTCTGAGATCGGAAGATATCGGAGGATGTAATTACATTATCTGACAAAGAAAGAATGCTGCTTAAAATAAAAAAAATCCAGGAACATACTTTCACATACTTTTTAGATATTTTCCTCTAAGTTTTGCCAATTTTCAGATTTTTAATTTAGATAAATATCTTAAATTAAAAGTGAAGTAAAAGCCTCAGCTTTGAAAATCTTGAGAAAACATTAAAAGCGAAAATGCCCACATCATCTCTTAATCTATATTGAAAGTCTTAGTAACTTTTTGCTAACCATGTATTTTTACGATTTTTTTTACTCAATAGATTAAAAAACAGAAAATATGTGTTTACATTTTTTCTTGAAAAAAGTTTCAACTTTGAGCCGCATTTGCACACACACTAATTAATTTTTTGCACAGTTTTTTTGGGGTTTTCTTATTTGGAGTTTTACCTTTCAAATGACATGAAAATCGTTAAATTCTGAGACTACACATTTTTTGAATTTTGTCTATGGAACGAATCACTGTGCAATCCCCCAAATACAAAACTTGCTGGCCCAAAAAATAGTTTCAAAACGTATTGGACTCAAAAAATGTACGCAAACCCCCCCTCTCCCCACCAAAATGAAATCCTGTATGCGTCACTGATGTGTTATATACATAATTTGGCAGCTTAGAATAATTTGCACAGCTGTGTTAAAGTTAAGTCCACCCAGCTGCTTTTCAACTATGAATAATTTAAGTGTCTAAATATATTCACGCTGAGTAAATGTCTTTGACATTTTGCTGTACGTGATGCCCTCAAAACGAAACACTAATCTTGGCAAAACAGCAAAACTATTACAGCAGTTTATTGACATTAAACGCAATAACCGCGCGCCAGCTGGCACCAATCGCCAATTCAATGTCATAGCAGCTTGCAGAGCTGTGACGCGCACAATACAGAAATGTGCGCCAGCACGTGTTGTACCATTTAGGCATTTGTTCGGTAATCATGCTGGCCATATGCACTAATGTACATACAAATTTATTGCATACTTATTACATATGTATGAAGATTGCTGGTCTGTGCCCGCACATGACACTGAAAACACTGCGCACGAAAACAAACACAACAGTCATACCAAGTCAAGTCTCTTGTGATTTTGCATTTGTTTTATTTGTATATAAAAATAAATTCAAGGACACTTGGTCATTACATTTTTTTTATTTCTTTTATTTGTTTTTCGTTTTGTCACCTTTACTCGGGTTTATGTTCTCTGCTTATTTTTTATTTTCATTTCATTTTATTGCTATAGTTGAGTACATATTTACATACAAACGACAGTCCACAATACTCTGCACGTGCAGTGAGTGTGTTTAGTGTTGTCATCCTTGACACCTTCAACCCCTTCAGGTTGCACATGTTTAGTAATATGCCCGCACACAACACGCTTACACATACACATATTTATATGCACACATATGAACAATTTTGCGCTATAATTAAATTCATTACTTTTGGCTGAGCTGTTCCCTGCGTCAAGCGCTAAATTCGAAACACAAAGTGACACTATGTGCTAGAATATAGTGTGGTGTATGTAATGAGTGTGAATGTGTATGTATGTGTATAATATTTGCCACTCAATGCACTTTAAACGCGTCATGTGCGTGTTCAAACGTAATTACTGCTTGCACTGTGTGCTATGACCAGAACAACATTTAGCGAATTTTTTCATAAATTTATAAGATTGTATTTCTAACACCGTGCGACAGCATTTTTCACACTGGGAAAAATCCATATGTGCGTGAAACTAGAGACCAAATATAGTAATACTGCGTACTCAGTTTTTCATTTCTACATCCTTGTCCTATTAAAAGGACTTCACAATTTTGAAGGGGATAAAAAATAAAAAAAAATATAAAAAATACTTAACTTAGTTAGAATCAGATGAAAGAGGAAAGGCTCAAGAATTTAAATAAAACTGATTTTTGATCTATTTGTAAAGAAAGGATATGAAAAAGGTCCTTTGAAAATTTTAATCCTTTATATCCTTGAAAATTTATGTAGAATTTTCTTGAAAAGTAAGTATCATATATTAAAACCCAAAATCTCCTTGATCACGTGTCAAAATTTTATTGCTCTAACCTTATTAGTTCGAAAGTTATTAAAAAAAAGCAGAAGCTGCAAGTCTAATGAAGTACAAAAATTTAAAATTTTTCAGTATTTTAAATAATAAATAGATACAAAATCAATAAAGTTAGAATAATGAAATTTTGACACGTGATCAAGGAGATTTTGGGTTTTAATATACTTACTTTTCAAGAAAATTCTACATAAATTTTCAAGGATATAAAGGATTAAAATTTTCAAAGGACCTTTTTCATATCCTTTTTTTACACATAGATAAAAAATCAATTTTATTTCAATTCTTGAGCCTTTCCTCTTTCATTTGATATACATATCGCCATATTCTAACGAGATTAATTATTTTTTATATTTTTTTTATTTTGTATCCCCTTCAAAATTTTGAAGCCCTTTTAATAGGACAAAGGATGTAGAAAAGAAAAACTGAGTACGCAGTATTACTATGTTTAGTCTCTAGTTTCACGCCCATATGGATGTTTTCTGGTGTGAACAATTTTTTAATTTTTGTCGCACGGTGTAATTAAATTGAGAAACGATGAGTTATTTTAATAAAAGTTCAAATGAGAAGTAATGAGTAATATAAATTAGAATATTTCATATTTTTAATATGGCAGTTTTTGTTGAATTAGAGAAACATGCGGGCCCATGTGTCGTATGAGTAACTTTTGTGACAATTTTGTTATGATTTTGATGAATATCCAATGTTAGATGTTAAAAGAAAATAAAATTAACTAGTAAAGTATGCGGGTATACATGGCGTATGAGTAGTTTATGTTTTCGTTTTTAAAGGTCTCTGTTTTTTAATGATTTTAAACTAAGAAAAAATTACTTAAAACGTGACAACCGCATGAGTAATTTTGGCTACAATTTCTATTGTATTGATTATGACTGCTAATGAATGTTAGATGAGTAATTACCGATTTTTTTAGGTTTTATTTTGTTTGTTAGAGAAATCTTAGACATTTCTTGAAGACCTGTATTTAGTTTTAAATTTGAAATCATTTCCGTTTTTATTTTACAGTTTTTTTTTTGTTAAAGAAATCTTAGACATTTCTTGAAAGCCTGTCGTATAAGTAATTTTTGCTACAATTTCTATTGTTTTAAATTTGAAATCATTTCCGATTTTATTAGGTTTGTTTGTCTTTTGTTAGAGAAATCTTAGACATTTCTTGAAAGCGTGTCATATGATTAACTTTTGCTACAATTTTTATTGTTTTTAATGTAATTGTTATTAACTGTTAGAGTAAATATAATTAAACACAGAAGTATGGGAGGTGTACATGACGTATGAGTAATATCCGTTTTAATTTTTTTTAATTTTTGTATTGTTTGTCGCTTTCAAACTTTAAAAAAATCATGAAAAACGTGTCGTATGAGTAATTTTTACTACAATTAATATTGTTTTGAATTATTTGTTATTAAATTTTAAATGTTTTAGCAAATACACATAATTCACCAAAAGAGTATGCGGGTTTACATGGCGTATGAGTAGTTTTCGTTTTCATTTTTAGTTTTGTGTTAAATTTTTTTGCCTTTGAACTTTTGCTTTAAACGTGTCGTATGAGTAATTTTTGTTAGAATTTCTATTAAGTATTTCGATTTTCAGATTAATTAAATGTTTCAGCAAATGAAATTAACCAGAAGACTATGCGGGTTTACATGAGGTATAAGTAGTATTCGTTTTAAATTTTTTAGTTTTATTCAATTTGTTGCTTTACAAATTTAGAAAAATCATTGAAAACGTGTCGTATGAGCAATTTATATTTAATTTATATTTATTAAATGTTTCAGCAAATTAAATTAACCAGAAGACTATGCGAACTATCGTTTTAATTTTTTTAGTTTTATGCAATTTGTTGCTTTTCAAATTTAGAAAAATCATTGAAAACGTGTCATATGAGTAACTTATATTTAATTTATATTTATTAAATGTTTCAGCAAATGAAATTAACCAGAAGACTATGCGAACTATCGTTTTAATTTTTTTAGTTTTATGCAATTTGTTGCTTTTCAACTTTAGGAAAATCATTGAAAACGTGTCATATGAGTCATTTTTGTTAGAATTTCTATTGTTTTGATTTTAGTTGGAATAAAATGTTACTGCAAATAAAATTAACCAATAAAGTATGTGATCTACATTAATTCTTGTTTTAATTTTTTAGTTTTGTCATATTTGTTGTTTTTAAACTTTAAGGAAATCATTCAAGACGTTTCGTATGAGTAGCTTTTTTTTAGAATTTCCATTCTTCTGATTTTAGTTTGCATTAAATGCAAATAAAAGTATTAAATATATAAAAAAAATATTATTAATGGACCCCAACTCTAAACATTTTACGACACATAGATCGACACAACTAGTGTCCGACCGAATATTCGGTTTCGGTTTCGGCCCAAATAAGTGGTATCGGTTTCGGTTTCAGTTTCGGCCAAAAAATGGTCGAATCGCCGAAACCGAAACTTTCAGGAATATTTTTTACATTTTATATAGTGAAAGGATGAGAAGCCGAATTTAGATGCCACCAATGTAAACAAACTTCTTTTTTAGAATATAATAAAAAATTATGTAATTTTAAATATTAGCGAGTAAGCTACGAAAGGGTGATTTTTTTTATGTTTATGTTTTTAAAAAATTAATTAATTGTTTTTATTAATAAGTATTTATTTATGTTATGTTGTTTGTCTGTTTGTTCTTTATTTACTTAAAGTAAAATTCGTTTGTTGAAAAATGGTGATTTTGATGCTTGATGTGGTGATTTTTATTTCAACTAGAAAGAAAGTCAACCCAAAAAAGTGGTTTCGGTCGGACACTAGACACAACATATTTCGAGTTACAATCCTTTCTGAATGATGCAATTGAACTAAAACTTTAAGTTTTAAGAACTTAATTTTATAATTTCTCTTGATTTACTCTTCTAATATCTATGCTCATTTTCAAAAATGCCCACTTTAGCTCCAGTTCTCAACAAAAATGTTAAGACATATGAGTAAAATGGCATAATTTCCAACAATTTTCCAATTTAAATGATCTCTTGTTGGTAGTATGAAATCACATTAAAGTAGAATGTGCCGCACGAATGATTTTACTAAAACAATTGAGCACTTTTCTTCAGACTTTTAACCTTTCATTGAAACTTTGCTACTTTGGTTCACCCATGAAAGAGAAATTACTTTGAACAAAACAAAATGGCAACAATTAATGTACTCTTAATAAATTTACTATGAACCGACAAACTTTTTCATGCAAAAAGAAAAAAGCACTAACGCACACAAAATGCAACAACCGACTACATTAAGCACAAAGACTGTGCTTAGCGAAAAGTTTATAAAGTGTGCAGCCAATATAATTGCTAAGTTAAGAGGGGGAAAAAAGTGTGCCAGCAATGAGCCAACGACGCGCTGTAAATTATTGCAATTGAATGGCAGCTGCTGCTGCTGCTTCGGCTCCCGCTGCGATATTTGCTCGAATATAATTTCAGCTTAAATTTTAGTGAAGAAACAGCAAAACAGTTTGCTGCAGACAAAGAAAAACTAATTAAAATTGCATGCAGCACACGCTGTGTGCGCTCAATAATTCAGCCGCTCATCATTTACGCCACTTAATTTACCAAATTAATCTTTTATACTGCAAGCGATTCATTTGGCGCGCACATGCGTCAGCAAAGAAAACAAAACGGAAAAAAACCAACCACCACAAGCTAAAAACTTTCCGTTGGATATTTTGCAGCAAATTGCAACAAAACAAATACATTTTGTATCCTTTTACGTTTTTCGCTTAATGTGAAGTTATTTTTTGTTGAGCACAGTGTATGTTGGACGATATTGAATGGCTTCTGCTGACGCGGCTACAGATCTGGCGAGCAGATCTGAATCTGATGGCCTTTCTGCAACTGATTTTCAATTTTAAAGCAAACACCTTTTTTATGTTTCGTATTTCTTTGCAGACTTTTTATAATTTAAAAAGTACCTACAGAAATTTTTTTGCAAAAACAATCGACTGAAAACTAGAGAGCTAAGACTCGCTCAACTTGGTCCTTATAAGATAAACTGGAAATGGTTCTTATTTTTAGTACAACAGTTGCAAAGATATACTCAACTCGATTTGATTGAAAGATTTTCATAATACTTATAGATCCAGACTCAGTTGAATCAGGTTTTAGAAGCACCAAAGTAAACTGGAGAAGCCGAAGTATGTTTGGATATCAAATGCTCCAATTCCAGTATGCAGGAATATCTACAAAGTTGTATAGCTAGTTTTATAGTTCAAGGCCTCTAAAATTTTGATGTACCCCTACCAGGGACCCAAAATAACAGTTATGAATTTTTAAAAATTCGAAAACGTTGTCCATTTTTAAGAGATATTTATAAATGTTGGACAATAATTATTATGAGGGGAAAAATACTTTTTTCGCCATTTCGTAACTATTATTCGTGACAAATATTTTTTCTGTTGCCTAATAACTATTATCAGCAAGAAATATTTTTTCCATTGCTCGGTAACGTTTATTTTTTGAAAAATATTTTTTCCGTCATTGCATAACTGTTACGTATGAGAAAAAAAATATTGTTTACGTTGCTCGGTAACGTTTATTTTGTGAGAAATATTTTTTCCGTTGCCAGTAACTATTGTGAATGGGACATATTTTTTTTACGTTGACTGATAACTATTATTTTGCCATATATATTTTTTACGTTGAATGATTTACGTACAATGATTAAATTTTGTATTGCGTGGGTGGTGGGTGCCAGCCCCTTGTCCAGTACCCGTCCCGGTAAGACTTAGGTAAGTCCTTAAATGTGATGGATACCCAACTCTGACATCGAATTTATGATCAGCGAACCTAATTCCATAGAAAATTTATAGTCGCATTCACCAATCAGACATTTGTTTCTTTTGTGTGCCAGTATTTTCAACGTAAAAATATATATTGCAAAATAATAGATATCAGTCAACGTAGAAAATATGTCCATTCACAATAGTTACTGGCAAAGTAAAAGAGTAAAAAATATGTTTCTCTCATAACAGTTATGCGATGACGGAAAAAATATTTAAAAAAAAATAAACGCTACCGAGCAATCGAAATAATATTTCTTGCTGATAATAATTATTAGGCAACAGAAAAAAATATTTGTCACGAATAATAGTTATACATAGATGTAAAAATAATTATTTCAAAATAATAATTATATGTAACAATTAAAATATTTGTTACAGCGAAACAGTTACTTTCCAACTTTTTTTCTAAAAACGTTATAACTGTTATGTCCCTGACCCCTACAAAACGCCTCAACACGACATCATACCTCACTTTCGACTCAAACATCCTGTATCGTCCACATCTCCCGAGGTCCCAACTCTTACAGTTTAATGCCAATTCAATGCCCTTGAAACTTTAACTAACTTTCACTTTCGGTCCCAACTTCCTGTATCCTTTATATCTCCTTAAACCAAAGCTCTCAAAGTTCATGACCAATTCAATGTCCTTACCGGATTCTTATCTTCTCGAACCAGGGACCTACCAATCCTCCAAAATACTCTCAGTAGAAATATTCTCATGCTATGAAAGTTGGGGTTAGAAAATTATATTGGATGCTCACAAACTCTGAAGTCATCGTTTTATGCGGGAACACCGAAATCGTAAAAATATTCTGCGTGGGTCGTAAGAATTGAATAATTTTTTTGAGGGGCATTAAAAACTTGTTGGGACGTATTATACGTGTAAATTTACAAAATTTTCAAAAAATTTTTTTTTGCGAAATAGACTCCAGAGGGTCTTAAAAATATCCCCCCCAAGTGGTTTTTAATTCTGATGACCCGTTCGCCTGCAGCAGCGCTTTATTGATGGTCAATTCGTTCCGCAAGATATCGGTAACGCAAAGTTTAAACCGAATTATTTCGAAACACTGGTTTTTGATTATGGAAGTAGAATATCCCGGCAAGTTTTAGTCCCACTGATCTAAAATTTGGGCAGCAACTTTTTGAAACATAGAACTTCTAAAGTAACTAAAAATTTCATTGTTTTTGGCGAAATCCGCGGCGCCATTTTCGGGAAATTAAGAAAAAAAATGTAATTTTTCGGTTGGAGCGTATTTTTGTATTTTCGAGAAAATATTTTTTTTTTGTTAGTTCGTTTAGAAGGTACATACCTATATTTTCTCATAATAACTAATAGCAATATTTTTTCAGATGATTTTTGAGGCGCCGGCACAACTTCTACTAGAATTTGGGCCCAACGTTGGACCCCCACCACCGCCGCCATTTTGAGCACGCCAAAAAAAATTTGTATTCATGCACTGCTACCTTTTAATAAAGGAATGAAAAAAATTGTACATTGCATTAATTTTTTCCGGCATATGCGCGATTCCAAAAATATACCGTTTACATGTATTGACCCCCTTAACCGAAGAAATTGGGTACAACGGTTCGTACGCAGTGGAACTTATCCTCAAATTTAAATTAAATATCATCAAACTTTAAATTTTTAAGAAATTTTCCCCCATAAGTACAGAGCTGAGTTTTCTTCAAATTTATGTTCTTCCTGGAAATGAAACTTTTCTTTAATTTTTAATTTTATTGTTTTGCTGCAAACTTTATCAAGCAACAATCAATGAAAAGCAACATAAAACGGAAGCTAAATCTCTTGTTGCATTTATAATTGAAAATGAAATTTTAAACCGTCAAATCTGCATGAAATGTTGTCTTTTCTCGAAATTTGAATGGAAAACTTACTACAGCAGGAGAAAATTATGTATGTATGTCTATACATTTGTGTTAGCTGACAAATGCCGCAAGTTGTCTTACACAGTGGTTTATTGGTGGATTAATGTTGCTGCTTAGTGTGCACATATATTGCTTGCAAAGTTTTATTCATTTTATGAAAAAAATTTTGGCTTATGGTAAAACGCTTAAATTCACAGAAAACGCAGCGAACCGAGTTGATTTTTAGTGGGGGAGAATTTGTAGTGTGACAGTCAGCAGTTGTGGTCTGACAAGTTGAGATAAAGTAAACAAATAATTGTTTGCACACATTCAATGCAGCATTAAATTGTCGCAGCCTTTTGTTGTTGTTGTTTGTTGTTATTACGGCAAATTCAATTAAAGTATAAATTTAAAGCTTATAATTTGTTATTTCAAAAAGTTAAGTAATAATTAAATTACAATAAAATTTATTTAGTAAAACCAATTTTTTGCAGCTGCAATTTTTTCCAACCATACATTTTTTGTTGCTGCAAATTTTTTCAACTACAAATTTTTGCAGCTTCATCGGGCGTGCAAATAAAATTTACGCTGTATAGCAGCAAATTTATATTCACACTTGGGGTAAAAATATCGAATGTTATACTCGTAAATATTTCTGATGGCGCTGTAAACATGACAACAACAACAATCATACTATACAAACACAAGCAAACAAAAGTATGTGCGCCCCACTCGAGCTGTGACGCTGGTCGACTGCGTGAGTGGTGCGAGCAACATGACCCTGAATGTTTGAAGCACTTACACACGCAGCTTTAACCCTTTCACCCATTCAAATGCAACTTATATATGTGTCCTCGATGAACTCTTTACGGGCTTGGTGTCGTGTTAAGACTGTGAAATATTCATATCACACACATATGTCGTGATCTGGGAAGAGTTAAGACGCTTTCGTAGTTCGTGCAGTTTGCATGAAGTTCAAACGACCAGCTAAGAGGTTTTTATTTTTGTTAATGGAATGAAACTGCAGGCAATAATCACATTAATGCAAAGACTTGCGTCTGTCCTACTAAGAATTACTAGTCAGTAAATATGAATCTAAAATAGAATCTAAATCCGACAGGTTTCAAAGTGTTGGGAAACATTGATGGAAGCATTAAGTTACGCCAACGTGTGACACATGACGAAAACAATCGTTGACCGCATTGTGCGGTATTTGTATTATAATTCAGTTCTGCCTACCTTTCCAAGCATTAAAAAATGTATGAGTAATGTCCTTTCACTTTTGAATGTCCGCTTCAATTCGTTCGCTAAGAGTTTGCAATGTTTGTATCGAACAAAGCGCTGAATATACAATTTTTTTAATTTTAATTTAATTTTATTAAATAAATTTAATTTTTTAAATTATATAAAGCCTCCTAATAAAGGTTCACGATTTTATTTAAAAACTAAACGCATATTTATTGCACGAGCAGCAATATTTTTATTGCATTGAAAGGTAGACAGGTTCCGATTAAGTATGGAAAAAAATATTCAGCAAATGACCTCTGAGGCTTTGATCAAAGGCCTTTGATGTTTTTTAGATTTTCTATGAGATTTTGACAAAGATTGCTCCACAGCTGCTCAGAAGTTGCTTTTAGATTTTTTTAACATTTTGATTTTTGCTTCGTAGAAACCCAACAACCTGTACAACCTCACAGCTCCGATTATATGGGAGGCGCCCTCTGCTGGTGAAAATCTTAACCTTAATTAATTTTGTATTTTATGTACTAAAAAATGTTGCGGATCGCTGAATAAATCATTCAAATCGGTTCAGTAGTTTTTGAGATAAGATGTTTTCTACTACTACTACATTTACAAGTGCGAAGCCAATTCCATAGAAAATAGCCTGTTTTGTATGGCAGCCCCCTTAAGACTTCGAGATAGCGGGTAGGTATGTTTGAAAGAAACATTCGGAAGGGAAAATAAATGAGTGTCGGTCTTATATTTGACACATCTGTGAGCAACCTGGAAACAGTTGGAGCCTATTTAAAAAAAAACCATAATTTCGTATGGGAGCCCCTTTAAAGATTGCAGATGAGGTATAAATATGTTTGAAAGAAATGTTCAGTAGGAAAAACTAGTAGGGGTCAGTCATAGGTTTTAACCCTCTAAGAGCCACTTCTGAGCAGCTGTGGTGAAATTTGTCGAATTTCCCAACTTTTTTTCCCCACTCTAGCCTCAAAATTTTTTGGCTCATGTGCTTTTTCACCAAACCGCAAAAATGTGAGGTTCTTTGGCCTCGATAACCCATTATTAAGAAGCTCCATACAACACTAAATCATGTCTAGTGCGCAGCATATCTGATGTCCAGGACATAGAATTTGCTTTGGTGCTCGCCACATAAAACCAATTTACCCAAGAAAGATCATTGCCATGGAAAAATAACGCAAAATTTAAATTTATTTAGACACCCTTTATTCTTGCATTCACTTACAAGTTTAATCAGTATAACAAATGCCCAATGATTATTTAATTGAAAAGAATTTACTGATTTTTTTATAGTTTGTTGATTGCTTCTAGTCGTCGTCTATGTGAAAGCAAGAGTGACTTTTTTGCCGGGTGACTCACATTTTCAAAATTAGAATGTGTTCTAAAGTTACAAACTGGATATTTCATAGATTAAACAAGGGACGAAAGCACTAATTTCGAGACAGAATTTTCATTGAGCCTTTCACATATCAGTTGCCAATTTCAAACTGCAGCATAACACAGAGAGGAAGCAAATCAGCGTAACAAATTTAAGATTTATATAAAGTTAAATGTGTCTTTATCTACTAACCAAAGTACTAAATTTTTCGGTGTGCTACATTCGAATCAGCTTGAAACGATTAAATCCTGCAATGTGGTGAACTTTGCTACGCCTGATTTAGTTCCAACTGCCAGCAAAATTGATTGGCAAAGTTAGGCGCAAATTTAACCAGCGGAAATGTCAATAATGCCGCGCTTCAATGCGTGCCCAGACCAGAAGTAATAATAGCAAAAGTTGATAGTAGAGCAAGTTGAATCGAAAAGGTCCAAACTGGTCGTAGTGGCTACTGTAGCATTCGGTGAGATGTGGCCACACTAAACCGGAACAAATGGCACATAAAACGGCACTAATGAAATGTGCAAAGTTTTTCGCACAAAATGTATAAAAATCAATTCGATGTGAAATAGTCATAAGAAAAAAAAACGTGGTTGAATAAACGAAACCTGCTTTGTAGCGTTGCAGAGAAAACTTATAAGTAAGAACATTATGAATTCTTCTGTTATGAATTCTTCTTATGGCAGCAAATCCAACACGTCCATTGTGTCTACAAACCTTGGCAAATAAATGTTCACACATTTCTCGTATTAAAAGCGCTGCGAAAGTGTTGCATAAGTAAACAAATAAGCTTGCGGCCATCGTTAATGGTTATTGCGTGCACGTCTTGTGGCATATTTTAAATTTCAACACCATTACTTAACAAATTCGCGGCATATTTAATGCGGCCGCACGCACACACGCGCAGCAACTTACAAACCAATATACACGCCCACACGTTCTCGTTCATCTTTCTCCGCCCATTGTCTCACCTACTTGACGACCGAGAATTATTTATTTATTGCTGCCAATAAATTCTTTCGAAAGTTGCTTAGTCGCGTGAAAGCAGCGTGGAAATCACGTTTTTTCCGTGTTCCACTTCTGTGCGCATTCTTTGTTGTTTTTGAGAGTTCAATAGCATCGAGCCAGGGCGAGTTGCCCCAACATGGCCGCCCGACACTGGTTTCTGTGCTGGACGCACAAACGTGCAAACGAAATTTAAAACCTTTGCAAAATTCAGTTCGGATAAATCGAGGTGAACGAAGGTCGAAGCTGGAGCGCATAAAAATTCTAGTGAGCGCAGACAGGCAACGTTTCGGTGGTGGTGATTAATCGTAATTTGACGGGGCGACGGACGAGGCCACTAAGGCCAGACACAGCCAAATGCGCGTCATTTGAATTTAGAAAAAATTCCTGCCGCTTGTTGGATTTGATTAACCCTCATTTATTACTTGAGTGATTTTTATGTGAGGGACCAATATTTATAATGGCAAATTTACTTAAAAAATTGCATGCTTCAAGTTCATCCAAGTTCATATTTATCTATAACGTGTAAAAAAACATTTTAGAAAGAAGAACCAAAATACAATGGAAGCAAAGTACAGTCTTTAGATTTATTTAAATTTTTTTTTAGTTTTCAAAGCTCAACTGAGTCCCTGTACACAATGTTCAACAAGTCTTTAATTACAATTTTAAATTAATTTTTTCAAATTTTTTTCATTTTCACAGAAACATTCACATCGACTCAACTCAAACCAGTGTCAGTCAACCATTGCTAATCTAAGATAGCTGAAAATTTGTATGAGTACATTTTAACCCTTTCGACCCCGAATTTTACCCTGTGTCTCGATATTATTTTTGGTATTTAAATCATGAAAAACTTGCCTAAGAAGTGTGCACACGACATTTGAAGTCGCCACGACTCTTTGTTAGAGTTCTAGAGCTAGTTTACTTTTGAACAATTTTAGCTTAAAACGGGTTAAATAAATTTTATATCAATATTTTTTAGTTACAGAAAAATTATTTAATATTTATGGAATAATACAAAATTATCACTTTTTGATTATATTTAACCATCATTAAAGAAACAGGGTTTTGATCAAACGTGCCCAATTCGTAGACTTCAATTAGAACACAAACTTTCCCTGATATCGCTGCAAATGATTGGAAATTATTTTCGGGATAACAGTAAAATTTTTGTAATTTGCTTTGAATTCACTTCTAAAAATATTAATTTGTTGGTGCCTACTTAAATTAAACCCATAAATCTATCGTAGCTTTTTCTATAAGATGACAAATAGGTGAAGTTGCTCTCAGGCAACTTTTGGGTCGAAAGAGTTAAAGGCGAAACAGAAAACAGATTTCCAACCATTTGTTGCCAAGTGTTGCTATCTTCATGTTAGGTCGGAAGAAATCATGTTCGTAGTTAGTGTGCTTCGGCAAATATCCCAACAGGGGATGGGTTTAAATCGACCAAAATGCGGCAGGTTGGTGGACATAAGTCTACCAGATTTTATGAAGATTTTTTATATATTAAATAAGCTGAGTTTATAGCATAAAACCATTTTGAGCTTCTAACAAGGCAAAGTAGACTAAATAGTTCTAACGACAAGATCGCCTAGATTTTCGTAAGTTAAAGTTACCAAACTGAGTTTTTCTATCAGAAAATACAGGACAACTACATGAAATATGAAATGTGTTTTCTTTCTATTTTTCGTCCATTCAACTTCTGCATAAATCATTAAAAATTAGTTACTCTTTGTGCGGTTACTTAGCAGTGAAACAGTGAGACTCATCGGAACACCAATCATGGTTTTCAGATAATCTCATTTGAGAGAAATTCCCTAGAACTACTAGAACTTGAAATTCAAAGGACTAAAGAAACAACTCAAACCTTTTCTAAAACGTGCAAATACTTTTCAAATAAGACTTGAGTAAACTATGAAAAATCGTTGAAAAATTCACTGGTTAATCCTTGAAGGGCAAAAACGTAGTTGGTAGACCTTGAAGACCCATTTTGATACAGGCAAACAATCGATCTTAAGACAGTTCACTCATTCAACCAGTTTGAGCTCCTCACAAAGCCTGGTAGACTGTAGCAATAGTACTACGGGCCAGATCCCCGAGAATGTCGAAGAAGAAGTTGCCCAAGTGACTCTTTCTTTTTCCAGATAATGCGGGACAAGTACATAAAAGTGCAAAGTGCATTTTCTCCCTCGTCACTGCAACTTCGAAAGAAGTCATTAGAAAGCAAACCCAACTCGTTGTGTTGGTTCCACATAACAGGAATACCAATCGTGGTACCGTACCTTTTTAGTGAGAGAAATTCTCTAGCAGGACGAAAGTCTAAGGTTGACCAAATTTGGAAGACTAGTAGTGTTATCCATGGGCGCACCTAGGAACAAATTTAGTGGAAGGGGGGCAAAACAAAACTACATTTAAAAATTCATAATATTGAATTAATATTATTCATAATAGAATTGAATATAGAATTCTGTATAAATAGCCATACATATATAAAAATGAATGTCGGTTTGTATAATTGTTTGTTGGTCACACGACACTTAAACTCAAAAACTAGACGGCCGATTGAGCTGAATTCTTCACAGAATGTTCTTCTTGACTAAATCGCTATAAACCACATAGTGCAAATACGACCTGACAGGTGGGCGTGGCACCTCCCATACAACCTAAATTTTGAATATGGAATATCTTCAGAATTATAAGTCGGTTAGCATTGAAATTTGGTACAGGGCCACCGTTTAGGTGTGTCATTTCACTGATAACTTTTCATGAGGCTTGGACAAGGGGCGTGGTACATTTCAAGCGACCCCAAAGGTTTTGAACAACTTTGCAACTACAGATCACACATCAATGCCATTTGGCACAGACTTACGATTTAGACGTGTCCGTCGACAGGGAGAATGGGGTAGGTATTGGACAAGGGGGCATGGCACCGCCCATACAACCCAAATTTTTAATATGGAATAGTCTCGGAGTAATTAGTCGAAGAGCATTGAAATTTTGTTACCGTTGTCCCACAGGTGTGTCATTCTACTGGTAAAATTTTATGGGCCTTAGACAAGGGGCGTGGCACATTTTTTGTGACTCAAATTTTCCGCGTAATTTTGGAGCTGTAAGTCGCACATCAATGAAACTGGGTCGCACCTTTTGACTGGGAGAATGGCTTTGGCATTGCATAAATGGGGCGTGGCACCGGCCACACAGTGTTGTATGAAGAAACTTGATTTATTTGGCCCATTGACTTCAAACTTGCGAGCAAAGCCGGGGTCACTGCTAGTAGAAAATATAGAATTTCGAATTTTAGGGGGCGAGGCCCCTACTTGGGTACGTCCATGGTCCTATCGGCTATATCTCAGTTGCCCAGGTGAGTCTTCTTTCTTTCACATAGTTAATGTGACATAAGTACACAAAAGTTGAAATGCATTTCTTCCTCTTTCTCGCAAAGTATGATACGTCAGAAGCTCTTTGAAAAAAATCCAAGTAAAAGTAAAACTTTAAATATTCTTACTTTGTCTTTGTCGCATATTTATGTAATTTTTACAAAATTTATCTTCACTATCATAAAAGAAATAGAGTACAATACAAATAAAGGACAACAACAAGAACAACAAAAGCATATCCATGCAAAAATGAGTTATAAAAACTTTTGGCAATAAAACTCTGTCATATTTTTGGCACATAATAAATGACAGAATTGTCAGAAAAATATTACGCGCTGCCCACAAAAGCAAATAAAATAAACAAAACATATGTTTACATACATTGCCACCCACACATACATACCACATGCATCTATTAGATATGTAAGTAGAAGCGCACAATTTTTTCATGACACGAGTGGCGCTGAACTACTTCAATTCATGGCCATAACATAAACATGAAACAGCAACATGCTGTTGCCATATAATTTTTCGATATTTTTTTTTAGTTTTCTTTTTTATGTTTTGCATGAGCACAAATTGCAGCTCGAGCAGTGCGTCAGTGCGCTCGTAACAAACGTGCACAGGTGCTGCAGCGCTCAAAAAGCTCAACACGCAGTCGACGTCAATTGCTAAGTGGCCACATTAAAGCTGACAAAATGGGCGAAAATGTGTGTGTGCGGCTTTTGCTGGTTTTGTTGCTTTCTTCCAGTGACAACTGAATTTTCGTTGCGCTTCATCACACTGACAAGTGGGAAGATGGACAAGTGCGCCATTTGGCGGTGTTTCGTTTAATGCGGCCGATGTAAAGATTGGCTCATGTTTCTTTTATCTCCAAAAGCGGCATTAAATTGTCATAAGAAACACAAGCAAACTGTCAGTAATAAGATGCGTAGACATTTTACGAGCGCACCAAGCATTGTAAAGAAATATGCTATGTGGGAAGGTGGCAAGGTGGGAACAAGCGGGAAGAAGAGAACAGACAACAGGACGAGAACAGATCGCAACACGGGACAATGTGGCAACGACGCCACCAGAAGCGGACGGACCTTTGAATTACAACGCGGACAGAGGGACGAACAAAGAGAGAAGGAAAACGAAGAACGACAGGCATTCGTTGCCACGACGTTGACGCGACCGGACGCTGGATAAATTATTATAAACAATTAATATCAATAAACTGTACCCTGTTTGAATCGGATTGAGTATTTACTTTAAAAAGGCCGACAATAAGTCGTTAAACTTACCAGTGGGACAATAATCCCACAAACTTGGGGGCTCGTCCGGGAACGGAGTCGGCCTAAGCGGTTGTGACGAGTGCGTGGAGCGCGGTCGAGACTAGCAACGTTTATTTGCGGGGCATGTGTTGCCGTGAACAGTGGAAAAAAAAAAAAAAAACGAAACAAAAAAATAATAATTCTAAACGCACAATAAGCGCCAACTTATTTTCCATGTGCAGAAAGATGATACACTTTAAAAAATGTCTGGTGGTAATAATGCGTGACTGTGAAAGCGACAAATGTACAGCACGGAAGTAAACGATCAGTGTAAAGATCAGTGCAGTGCGAAGCGCGTAGCAGAAACGTCGAGAAATCTGCATTAAACAGTGAACGCGGGCGGGCGCTCTACGCTACAAGGGGTGCTCCGCTGGGTAACGCGCTAAGGCGACGGCCGTTACAAAAAAAGAACAGTTACGTTCAAATGCGGCCAAGTAGGCGCAAGCAATCGCAAATTTACCGTTGGCGTGCGCACACACAAAAACGAGGTACAGCAGAGGCGGAATTGCGAGCAAGACGGAATCGGCAAACAGAGAAGCCACGGCGAATTGAGCGAGTTATTGCGGCGACGTGAAACATCGAGTAAGGAGAAAAAAGCAAAGAAGCCGAGAAATAGAAGCAGCAGCTACGGCAAGGAGCAGCAAATTGGAAGGGGCGAGCAGTGAAAGGCAGTGAAGAAGCAGAGCGGAAAACGACGGCGGCGCTTGGTCAGAGGAGCGAAATCCAGAAGCAGAAGCAGATAAGCAAATTTCTACTCAAATCATATTTACGTTGTGAATTTTATTGTATTATTTCAATAAGGTATTTCTAAGAAATATTGTATAATGGACGCGGACACAGTTAGGGCCATGACAGTTGAGACGTTGAAGGAGAAGTTGAGAGAACTGAATTTGAGTGTGGCGGGGCGAAAGAGAGAATTGCAGATGCGTTTGTTAGAACGGGTGGTATTCGATGAGGAACAGGAAGAGGCAGTTAACGACAATGAATCGACAATTTCATCGTACGCAGACGCAAGTGGACCGCGTGAAAGGGGTGTTGTTTTTACGCTGCGCGATATCGCAGAGTCGGTTTCTCCGTTTTCAGGGGAAGCAGCCCAAGACGTTAATCACTGGGTTGCGGAGTTTGAAGACGTTGCGGACACAGTGGGGTGGAATGGCCTGCAAAAGTTTGTTTACGCTAAACAGTTGTTGAAGGGAGGAGCCAAACTTTTTGTACGCGGGTTAAGGGGCGTTAGAGATTGGCGCGCTTTGAAGCAAGCTCTAGTTGGGGAATTTGGTGAGGAGTTATCAGCAGCAGAAGTGCATCGTGCTCTGCGGAATAGACGTAAACAGCCTAAAGAAAATTTACAGGAATATTTGTACGCCTTACTAGAAATGGGAAAGCCAATCTCACTAGACGAAAGGAGTATAGCAGAGTATTTTGTGGAAGGAATTCCGGACTCACGGACAAATAAAAGTGGGTTGTATCAGGCGAAGAATCTAAAAGAGCTGAAGGAACAGATTCGCGTATATGAAAAGGTAAGGGGTGTTCACCAGTCGTTAAACCGGTCGAATCAATCTCAGGAAACACCAGACAAGAAGACAGATGGAAATCTTAATCGGAATGTGAAGTGTTTCAAGTGTGAAAAGGAAGGTCATCGGGCAAGAGAGTGTCCGAACCCAGGCACAAGCAACGTTATTTGCTTCAAATGTAGACAAAAGGGGCATATTGCCAGGAATTGCAAACAGGATAACGGGGCAGGAGTAGAGGTTAAGAATGAGTACGTGAATACAGTGGGGCAGGCAAAAAGCGAGGCGAAAGCGAAGAAGGGATTGATTTTCGTCGAAGCGAGAATCAATGGCTTCACTTTCAGTGCGCTCGTGGACACAGGGTCCTGCTCAAGTTTAATTAGATATGACACACTAATGATGTTAGGCGACATCGAGCTCAGTCCAGAAAAGCTTCAACTGGTGGGCATCGGACAAGGCCAGCTCACAACAATGGGTGGTTTTAACTCCGAGGTTAGCATAGACGATGTGGTGTTGAGAGCAACTTTTCACGTGGTAAAGGAAACGGACATGCCCTACGCAGGAGTGCTAGGTAGCGATGCGCTGAAAGATATTGAACTGGTTCTGAGGAACGGAGTCGCAAAGTTCTCGAAACGTAAAGACAGTGTTGCCGGGGAAGCAACGGAAGAAGTCGTAGCCGGGGAGGTTATGACGAGCGTGCAGGCCGTCTCGGGGAGAGGTGTGGTCGCGAATAGTAGTTTTGAGGTAGAAGTGTCTACCGGAGATGACGTTTTCGATGGACAAGTGGCTAGGAAAAAGGGAACCGTGATTCCAGCTCCTGGCTATGGTATGGTTGGGAACCAGGGAAAAGGTATGCAAAGTGGATCTGTGTCGTCAATCCAAGCGGAAGGCATACGGAGCCCAGTGAACGATGCAGGAGAAGCAGGAAAGTGTTCGGGCGAGTTTGAGAGGTTGTGTTTGACTGTAGAGTCGGTGCAAGCAAGTGAGCATAACGGAGTGGACTTAACACATTTGAAGGAGAATGAAGCAAGAACAGTGGAAGAATTGATAACGAGTTATAGGCCAGGGAAACCCAAGAGAACGCCAGTACAAATGAAATTAACTTTATTGGACGAGACACCGGTATATCAACGACCACGGAGGGTTTCATATGCAGATCAGTTGTACATAAACGAGCAGGTGTCGAAGATGTTGCAAGAGGGTGTAATCCAGAACAGCACATCTGAGTACGCGGCACCCGTGGTTTTGACGACAAAGAAAAATGGATCAAAGCGGTTCTGTTGTGATTTTCGCAAGATTAACGAAAAAATTGTAAGAGATAATTTCCCGATGACATTAATCGACGAGGTATTAGATAGATTACAGGGGGCAAATGTGTTTACCACGCTCGATTTAAAGGATGGATTCTATCATGTCCCTATTGAACAAGGTTCGCGAAAATACACGTCTTTTGTTACACATAGTGGGCAGTTTGAGTTTTGCTTCGTACCATTCGGCATTACGAATTCACCAGCGGTATTTTGTCGGTATATTCAGGCGGTTTTTCGAGATTTGTTAAGAGACGGCACGGTAGTGGTGTATATGGACGATATAGTTATTCCCGCCAAGGGAGTCAATGAGGGTCTCACGAAATTACAAACAGTTCTTCAGCATGCCAGCGATTATGGGTTACAATTTAGATGGGAAAAGTGTCAATTCCTAAAGAAGCAAATCCATTTTTTGGGGTATATAATTGAAGAGGGGAAAATTTTGCCTTCAGGGGAGAAAACTAAAGCGGTTGCAAATTTTCCGATATCGACGAAAAAGAAGGAAATGCAAAGGTTCCTGGGCTTAACGTCCTTTTTTCGACGTTTTATACGGAATTACGCAGTGGTCGCCAAACCGCTGACGGATTTGCTGAGGGAAGACACGAAATTCAAGCTGGGACAGGAACATTTGCTAGCCATTCAGGAGTTAAAACAGGCATTGGTTGGAGCACCGGCATTAAAACTATTTGACCCAATAGCAGATACGGAGGTGCACGCGGATGCTTCAAAGTACGGATATGGAGCAGTTTTATTGCAGCAAGACGCAGAGGACCGATTATGGCATCCTGTAGAGTTTATGAGCCGGAAAACCACACAAGCCGAGGAAAAATACAGTTCGTACGAGTTGGAAGTGTTAGCGATAATACAAGCACTCAAAAAATGGCGAATTTATCTAAAAGATATGACTTTTAAAATTGTGACTGATTGCAATGCTTTTGCAATGACGGTGAGGAAGCAGGACGTGCCGGACAGAATAATGAGATGGGCGATGTACCTACAAGAATATAATTTCGTTGTAGAGCACAGGGCGGGTTCGCGCATGCGACACGTAGATGCGTTGAGCCGGGTGTATTGTCTTTTTGCCCAAGACTCGTTAAAGTCAAGGTTGAGAGAAGCACAAGAACAGGATGATTGGATTAGGGCCGTAAAGAAAATTTTGGAAACTGGGGACTACGAAGATTATTTTGTTAGAGGTGAATTGGTATATAAAGATCCCGTTAAGGAATTACTGGTGATACCGTCAATAATGGAAGAGGAAATTATAAGATTGGCTACAGGGACACTTCGCGACCCAGAAGACTCAGGAACTCGTAGAAAAGACCTATTACATACCGAAAGTGAGGGAAAAGGTAGGAAAGATTATCAAAGGTTGTATCGAGTGCATAATTGTGGACACGAAAAGAGGGAAAAAAGAGGGGTTTCTGACAACTATTGACAAAGCAGGGGAACCGTTAGGAACATTCCACGTAGATCATGTCGGCCCATTAACAGAAACTCATAAAAAATATAACCATATTTTCGTCGTGGTGGACGGGTTTTCCAAATTCGTTTGGTTATATCCAACCAAGTCAACGGGAGCGGAGGAAGTAATCGACCGACTACTGAAACAGTCAACAATTTTCGGCAATCCAAAACGCATCGTTTCAGACAGAGGCAGTGCATTTACGTCAAATCTTTTTAAAGAATATTGTGAGCGGGAGAATATACAGCATTTACAGATAGCTACAGGTGTGCCTCGCGGTAACGGGCAGGTAGAACGTGTCCATAGGATAATCATTCCAATGCTTGCCAAGAAATGTCAGAACAACCCAACCCAGTGGTACAACCATGTGGCGAAGATTCAACAAATTTTGAACAACACACCACCGCGCAGTACGAAAGTAACACCCTTTAAAGTGATGACAGGATTAGACATGCGAGTAACAGATTTTCCAGATTTACGACAAATTTTGAATGAGATAGAAGTGGAGGAGTTAAACACAGAACAGGACAGTATAAGGAAGAATGCACAAGAAAATATTAGACAGATACAGAATGAAAATTGCAGAACATTTAACAGGAATAGGAAACAGGAAAGAGAATATAATATCAACAATTTGGTAGCAATTAAAAGAACGCAGTTTGGAACGAGTATGAAATTACGACCAAAATATCTCGGACCGTACAAGGTAACCGCTAAATTGAATCACGGGAGGTACGAGGTAGAAAAAGTGGGTAACCAGGAAGGTCCTAAGAAAACTATATCAATAGCCGAAAATATGAAGCCATGGCAGTAATTATTCGGGGACGAATAACACGTCAGGATGACCGAATGTGGGAAGGTGGCAAGGTGGGAACAAGCGGGAAGAAGAGAACAGACAACAGGACGAGAACAGATCGCAACACGGGACAATGTGGCAACGACGCCACCAGAAGCGGACGGACCTTTGAATTACAACGCGGACAGAGGGACGAACAAAGAGAGAAGGAAAACGAAGAACGACAGGCATTCGTTGCCACGACGTTGACGCGACCGGACGCTGGATAAATTATTATAAACAATTAATATCAATAAACTGTACCCTGTTTGAATCGGATTGAGTATTTACTTTAAAAAGGCCGACAATAAGTCGTTAAACTTACCAGTGGGACAATAATCCCACATGCTATAGTAAGCGAGTAAAAGCTAGTAGAGCAGTTTGATAACACCGTGCGACAGCATTTTTCTCACCGGAAAAAATCCATATGTGCGTGAAACTAGAGACCAAATATAGTAATACTGCGAACTCAGTTTTTCATTTCTACATCCTTTGTTCTTTTAAAAGGACTTTAAAATTTTGAAGGGCATAAAATATAAAAAAATATAAAAAATACTTTACCTCTTGAAAATATAGCGATATGTATATCAAATGAAAGAGGAAAGGCTCAAGAATTTAAATAACGTTGATTTTTTATCTATTTGTAAAAAAAGAATATGAAAAAGGTCCTTTAAAAATTTTAATCCTTTATATCCTTGAAAATTTATGTAGAATTTTCTTGAAAAGTAAGTATGTTAAAACCCCAAATCTCCTTGATCACGTGTCAAAATTTCATTATTTTCGCTTCATTGATTTTGTATCTTTTTATTATTTAAAATACTGATACTCAATTAAATTAGAATTTTTGTACTCCATTCGAGTTGCAGCTTCCACCTTTTTTTTAATAACTTTCGAGCAAATAAAGTTAGAGTAATGAAGTTTTGACATGTGATCAAGGAGATTTCAAGTTCTAACATACTTACTTTTCAAGAAAATTCGATGTAAATTTTCAAGGATATAAAGGATTAAAATTTTCAAAGGACCTTTTTCATATCCTTTTTTTACAAATAGATAAAAAATCAATTTTATTTAAATTCTTGAGCCTTTCCTCTTTCATTTGATATACATATCGCTATATTCTAACGAGGTAAAGTATTTTTTATATTTTTTATATTTTTTTATTTTTTATCCCCTTCAAAATATTAAAGTCCTTTTAAAAGTACAAATGATGTAGAAATGAAAAACTGAGTACGCAGTATTACTATGCTTGGTCTCTAGTTTCGCGCCCATATGGATTTTTTTCGGTGTGAAAATTTTTTTTAATTTTTGTCGCACGGTGCAATAGAGACTGCAACATGTTGTTGCTTAGTGCAACTGTGTTGGCATAATTTTACAATTGAGTCCTTTTCGAGATTCACTATTAAAGTTGTCTTTATGTTAAGTAGATAAGAAAAATTGTTAATTATTTAAAGCGCATCGAAATACCAAATATCAAGTGATACCAAATCAAATCAATCAAATATCAATGTGAAATGATGCAGTATTTCCCAGCAGCAATCGTTACCTGGGCCAGTGCTGGCTTGCCGAAGAACACATCACGCACCCAAGTCCCCGGCAGTTACTAAATTTTACTAGGTCAGTGGGTCTGTTAGTGTTAGACGGCACAACAGACAACAACATCTAACTAACTAACTAACATCTCCATCTACTGATGACACTTTAACTGCCATCGACCCCAAAACAATTTACTTTTAGACTGACTTGGAATTTTACATAACTGCTATGCTGTCAGCTTAGAATAAGGATACAAAATAACCTTCTTTTCGTCCTTATCAATTCGCAATCACAAAGTCTTGTTCTTATTTTATTCGATTCCCTTTTGAGCACAACAACAACAAAGTATTTCCTCACCCTCGTACAAGCATTATGTAACACATTCACATTAAATAACATTTGATTGGCCTTACGTGATGCCAAGTTACATGCATTTTTTGCCACTTGCCAGGATGAACAGTGTCAGGATGTCACCTACACAGTGACATTGTATAATAGATGCCATGGGCTGACATAGCTCGAAGCACAGATTTCATCGCACAGCATTTTGCGCTGATAACCAAACAGTCCTCTGTCACTTTTAATTAAGAAAAGGCAACACATCGCACGTTTCAAGGACAACGAACCTTTTCAAAGCCATATTCGGTAGAGGCCTATGCTTACAATTTTCTTGTTGTTGTTCACCTATAGCAGCACCTAAAAAGAGTTGTCAGCATAAATGTGGCACGTGCCGGGTGAGATGTTTAGGAAAATGTTAAAATCATCAACAATTTCATGACAGTGCCAACAAAATCAATATTAGATATGCAGCAGAGGAGATTTTTTTATGGTCAAATAAAGTCATGTGGAATTTTTTTCTTTTCGGCATTTAATGTGTAAAAGGATGTGTACATTTTGATGAAAATATTTATTTTTTTTATTAAGTTTCTTTAAGAATTGAATTTTCTTAAATTTGGAATTTTTCATTTTGTTTTAAGTTTAACAATAATGAACAGAGAAATCGAATAACTATGGCCAAAGGTCTCCAAGAGAAAAGCAAGATCTGTTTGAAACAAAATTCTTTATTCATCAATATATATTTTGTCTTTTTTGCCAATCCTCGAAGCACTTCTGATATGCGCTTTTTGGAATGGGACCTTGAGCTCTTCCAGCGATGCCGTTTTTATCTTCTCAATCGTGGCAAATCGTTTCACTTTTGGGAACGGAAAAAATTCGCAGGGGGCCAAAAATCGCCAAACCACTTTCGATCAGTGATATTCGAAACTGAGACAATAAAAAATAAGAAGGCAGAATACAACGCTTCAAGAGTCACTACCCGGCCCATGCGTTGTGCTTGTACGTTCTTTAGGTCCGAATTTACTTAACATCTGCAAAAATTTGAAATGGTACCAAAAGTTGAAAAACAGAATAGAGTTGTCAGATCGTCTACATACTTCAACCAGGGATCCATGTGAATTTAGACGATCATCCTAGGTTCGATTTTGGCCAAAATTTCTTTGGGTTTTGACTTCAAGGTAACTTAGTTTTTACTCTAAAGGATCATTGCTTACCAGGGACTGTAACAGTTATAAGTTTTATTATAAAAATCAATGTTTAAGAGTTATTTTTTTACTTTCATTTAATGACTCAACAAATAACAGTTATTTTTAATTTATATTTTAAAAATCCTATAGTAACAATTATTTTTGATTTTTTTCTTATTAGTCCACAAATAACAGTTTTTTCGATTTTTTTTAGCTGTCGTATCACCATATCAAAGTCATCGATAAAAATCAGTCAATGACTTTTATTTTTTAAGTCATCAATAAAAATCAGTAAGTGACTTTTATTTATGAAAGTCATCAATAAAAGTCATTCAATGACTTTAATTTTTTAAGTCATCAATAAAAATCAGTCAATGACTTTTCTTTTTTAAGTCATCAATAAAAATCAGTCAATGTCTTTTATTTTTTAAGTCATCAATAAAAATCAGTAAGTGACTTTTATTCTTTAAGTCGCAATATAAAAGTCATTTTCATTAATTGCACTACTGGATTTATTTAATATCGAAATGTATCTATATTCTTGATCGGCTTAACAAGACCTGTCTTGTCAGTTCTGTTTTCTGGAAAAATCATAACTTTTGCATGCATTAATGAAAATTACTTTTATATTGCTACTTAAAAAATAAACGTCACTGAATGATTTTTATTGATGACTTAAAAAATAAAAGTCATTGAATGATTTTTTTGAAGACTTTTATAAATAAAAGTCACTGAATGATTTTTATCGCTGACTTTTATAAATAAAAGTCACTGAATGATTTTTATTGATGACTTAAAAAATAGAAGTCATTGACTGATTTTTATTGATGACTTTATGAATAAAAGTCACTTACTGATTTTTATTGATGACTTTTATAAATGAAAGTCATTGAATGAATTTTATTGATGACTTTTATAAATAAAAGTCACCAATAATTGTTACGACAAATAAAATAAAAATCTAAATAAAACTGTTATTTGTGAACTAATATTAAAAAATCAAAACTAATTGTTATTAAAGGATTTTTAAAATATAAATAAAAAATAACTCTTATTTTTTAATTTTTCCATAAAAATTACAAAAAAAAGTTTATTGCCAAGATTGATTCTCCGTGCGAAAAGAAATACAAATAAATGAAATATACCAATATTTCAAATAAATGAAATATACCAATATTTCATTTATTTGTATGACTTTTTCTTCATAGTAAATTTTTCAAATATAGTTTTCATAAATAACTGTTATTTCCGGTCCCTGTTTTGTACTCTAAAGGATCAATGTAAATATTTATGAACAATCGGTGTCTCTCTCTCTCTTTTTTTATTATTCAGTTAAAGTTCAGTTATGAAATAGTCATAAAAAAACGCAAATAAATATTTTCAAACATTCTTTGAGGT
Source organism: Melieria picta (assembly GCA_964056695.1). Taxonomy (NCBI): domain Eukaryota; kingdom Metazoa; phylum Arthropoda; class Insecta; order Diptera; family Ulidiidae; genus Melieria; species Melieria picta. The sequence continues at coordinate 118,203,807 of OZ057398.1, forward strand.
GTTTATCCTGGAACCAAGGGGGTTCAAAGCACCTCAAATATCCTTTTATTACTAACATTTTGCTTTCAAACTTAGCTTCAAATGTTAATGGGCTCTAAATTTTTTGCGTGCAAAACCCATTCAAAATGAAATCCTGTGTGCGCCACTGTCTGTGACCCAAGCGATTTATTTTTCATCAGGGAAGAAAACAATTTTGCAGTTATTATAACAAAGACTGCCATACTAGACAAAGTCATCAAGAGAGCCAAATGAGCCATTAATTTAACCTATTAATTGCTTAAATTGTTCGTACCTTTTACATGCATTTTTTTGCTTGTTTCCACTTAACTTTTGTGTTTCAATTGCTGTTGTTATTTTGTTATTATTTAACTTTGTTATTGCCATTAGGTTAGGTTTTCATTGCAATAATTTTGACTCTGGCAATCGTGCACTTTCTTCGACTGTTATGTGCCCGCGGCTTATTTTAATGAGTTTTAGTTTCCGTTCTCTGACTTCGGGTCGCCAGTTAGCCAGATTTGTTGGTATTTTAGTTGTTTGCCATTCTGCCATTCGTGTACACCAACAACAACTAGAAGTGTAATTTACTTAAATTGTCAGCTGCTATGTGCGAAGTGTGTCAGACAAACGACAAATGTTTGTCGCCGGATCTTGTCGGCAGTTGAATGGTCTCTGGTATTCCCACGCCCACCAACACCCACTTGCCGCATGCCGTGTCCGAACGTACATATATACATATATATGTATGTACGGCAGATGTAATGATGTGGTTGTGTACGCAAATATTTGTGTCTGACTTGAGCGGCGGATGGAGAACGACAGCCACTTTTCAAATGAAACAATTTATGGCTTGTACGAGATATGTCGGACGCGGTCGTGTTTGCTTGTGTCTGTTTGTCAGATGCTTTAATTTGTAACACAAATTTGCAGAGGTTTTTGAATGCTCATCGAAATGTGCGTAGGCGTTCCCACGTAGAAACTTGCCGAGCTTTGCTGACTTTATTTTATTGGCTTTAATTCGACACTACGTTATGGCCTTTCGCTTGACTTTTCAGCTTTGTGAGCCACCTTCAGACAGTGGCAGGCTTTCTTGAACTCATCTGCTTTTTTGTAATTTCCTTTGTTGACCTCTGACCTTGTTTGGGAGACTCACTCTCATTGAGTCTTGTAAGGAACACACAACTCCTCTCTTATTAATCGTTCCTCTTGTGGTTTCAACAAAGACTAACGCCACTTTTATTTTCCTTAATTCTCGCGTATGTACAATGTTCATTTTAAATGTGTTCAACTTAGCCTATACGAATTTTTATTGTATTCATTGGCTAAACAATACTAAATAAATTAATTACTTAATTAATTAATTGGGTTTTTCAACGAACACACAAAGCTGATTTTAATGGTCGTTTTCCAACTTCTTCTAATCATAGACTACAAAAAATGTATTATTTATTTTTCCAAAAGGAATTATAAGTAAGAATTTTATTTTACTATCTTAAGGACTTCTAACATAGACATAGTCCATCTTTTTGAGACTCACTCTCATTGAGTTTTCAAACAAACACACCATTCCCCTCTTCATGGTCCTGCCTCATTATTTTTTAACAACGACCCATGTCAGTTAGATGTTCCAACGAACACACAAAGCTGATTTTAATGGTCGTTTTCCAACTTCATCTAAACATAGACTACAAAAGAAATTAATTTTTTTTTCCAAAAGGAATTATAAGTAAAAATTTTATTTTACTATCTTTAGGCCTTCTAACATTTTGAGACTCACTCTCATTGAGTTTTCAAACAAACACATCATTCCCTTCTTCATAGTTCTTACTCAGATTATTCTAACAAAGACCCATGTCAGTTAGACCTTCCAATGAACACACAAAACTGATTTTAACCCTTTCCGGTCAATTTCCACATTTCTTGAGATAAAATTTTTTCCTTCAAAATATTGACTCTTATTGAACATTTTAGCAATAAAATACAAAAAAAATTTCCAAAAAATCATTTTGGTTGAGAAATATAGTTTTGTACGATATATCGTACAATGGTCCGCAAAGGAGTAAAAATTCATGAATTTTTGGTTTAGGTTTTTTAAGTTTTATGAAAAATTCATTGATTTTTTTGATAGAAAACATAAATTATAACAGCAAAAAATCAAAACATGATTTCATTTTGATCGAAACTTATATAAATTATATATATAAACAATTGAGTCACATTTATTCGGCCTTATATAACCGTTTTGGTTGTTGCAAAGCCCTTTTCCTCTCAATAAAACACAGAATCAATTAAAATTCGTACACTTTTACAGAAAGGCACTGAATATAGATTCTTATTATCGTAGTGGGAGTGGCAAGTACGCATGTCTAACCTAACATAACCTGTGTCTGCCCAGTAAAACAGAAACTCGTCTAGTAATTCTTACTTTTAATCTAAAATTGCGGAATAGTTGAATTTTATTAGTCACGTGGTTTACAGATGGGCGTGGCAGGCATGCAAATGCAAAAAATCTGTTACCAAACCTATAACTTTAAAAAAATGCAAACATAACTTGAAACCTTTGCTTTCCAAATGACCACAAGGGTTGCAAAGCTTTGTACGATATATCGTACATTTTTTTAAAGACTCGGAAAAAATATTTAGACGCAAAAAATGTTAAATTTAGTCAGTTTTATAACTCAACTGAGATTCAAAATTTGAAATTGTTCCGCCTTTTGGTACCAAAAACTATTACATATTTAAAAATTCCTACGCAGAAGTACCGTCATTTGCTGGTTTTTCAAATTCTTGCAAAAAGCTGCTTACAAAACGCACTCATACTGTGTAGCCACGGCTATTATGATTTATATTTTTAAAGAGAATGATACAACACAGCCTACTTATTGAAAATTAAAAAGCCGTTCTATAAAAAATGCGCTCGCTGTCAAATAAAAAATCTTCAAAAAAATTTTACGATATATCGTACAAATTTCCGGAAAGGGTTAATGGCCGTTTTCCAACTTCTTCAAGAAAGATATACTTTATTCAAGTAGAGGAAGAGAAGAAGAGTACGAGTAGTCCCAACGAGAGCCCAAAACCTGTGTTCTATAGACTTTCATAATTCCTTTAGACCTTCCAATAGAGAGTCCATCCATTGTAGCCAACAGTTGACTCCACCACAACAAATATTCACTCCACTTGAGCTTTCCAACAAAAACAATGGTCAAATAACAGTCCCCCACTTTGACGTCATTTTTCGACTTCCCTTCAACAGAATCTCACTCCACTTGAACCCCCTAAAGGAGACATAATTCTCTGGTACGCTTTCGTCCTTAGTAGAATAGCGAATGAACATCCAGCGGCTACGCTAGCTTGGCCATGTCTCGCGTATGGACGACGAAACTCCGGCGAAAAAGGTGTTCGATGCGGTAGTTAGAGGTCAATGGCGAAGAGGGAGGCCGTATCTCCGGTGAAAGGATCAAGATGAGGAGGCTCTATCATCTCTTGGTGTGACCAACTGGAGAAAGCGCGCGCAAAGCCGGGGTGCCTGGAGAGAGCTTATGCGGTAGGCCTTAACCCGTCATCGGGTTGTTATGGCGACGACGTTTTCGTCCTTCGACTTCCTTTTGACTTAGTTCTCCGCTTTGACGCCATCCGCCCTACTTTCTTTCAACAGGGACCCACTCCACTTGAGCCATCTATGGGAAACATAGTCTTCCGTCTACCGTCCCCCGACTTTCTTCTAACATATCCTTCACATTTTCATCCAACTTCACATTCTAACAAAACAATTAACCTGATCTTCATAGTTGTTATGCCATTAATTTTGAACAGTTACTTCGTACATTAATATTTTATTTCAGAGACCCAAAATAATTATTATCCATATTTTTGGAATTTAAAAAATTGCCCACATTTAAGAAATTTTAAAAAATATTGCTTTATAATAATTATTCCCAATAAGAAATTTTTTTACGTCGCCTATAACTATTATCATGTAATAAATATTTTTGAGTTGCATAATAACCGTTGCCGATAATTACACTGTGCGTGAAATTTGCCCTCAAAAATTTTGACATGGGGGGGACCTACTGGGTGAGTTTCCTATAGGTATACTGAGTTGAGATCCACCAGCCGTTTGGTAAGATTGGCTCTAGTTTATGAGAAATGCGGCTTTGAAGTTTGGTAATTTTCGTCAAGTTTGTCGCTTAAGTCTTCGAACGTTTAAATGCTAATAGGTCCTAAATCGTTCCGAATATCGCTTTACTGTCTTCGGCAAGTTTGTAGATATTTTAACGACCAACACATTTGCTTAAGACACCAATCCAAAACAAAATACATTTAAACTGTGTAATTGCGAGATGTGAATTTTTAAACGCAGCGCTACTTGGCGTATGAGTGTCATTTAATTATAATTAACACCCATGTCTAAATTTTGGACTTGCACAGTGTTATTATTTTGAAAAAACATTTTTTTTTTACGTTGAATTACCACATTTTGGGTATGAATTGATTTTTAATTGTTTCAAATTGACAAACGCAAATTAACTGCAGGATACCAATTTCTACCAACAACTAAACAATCAAAAATCAATTCGTACTCAAAATGTGGTAAGGCAACGTAAAAAAAAATGTCTTTCATAAAAGTTATGAAGCAAGGTAAAAAAAATTGTCTTTAGTTATCGGCAACGTAAATAACAAAAAATCATAAATAAAAGTTATAAAGTAACGTAAAAAAAAATGTTTCAAAATAATAGTTATAATAGTTACAAATAAAAATTATGAAGCAAAGTATAAAAAAATGCCAAATCAATTACTATCGAGAACGCAAAAAAAAATTTTTTCTCAGTTATTACGCAACGTAAAAATTAATTGTCGAAAATATCAGGTGTACAACTTTGCTTCCGCCGTTTTTTTCCAAAATTAAAAGCTTTATTGCGAAAAAGTGCTTACAGATGTATTATTCAAAGTATTGTCCGTCGCTAGCGACAACTTTCTCCCATCTTTCCGGCAATTTTCGGATCCCGGCTCGAAAGAAGGAGTCCTCTTTTGACGCTATCCATGAAGCAATCCATTTTTCCAATTCTTCGAAGGATTGAAAATGTTGATCTGCCAGGCCGTGTGCCATCGAACGGAATAGGTGGAAGTCAGAAGGGGCGACATCTGGGGAATACGGCGGGTGGGGCAAGACTTCCCATTTCAGCGTTTCCAGGTACTTTTTGACCACTTTTGCGACGTGAGGCCGAGCATTGTCGTGTTGGAGGATGACTTTGTCATGTCGCTCTTGATATTGTGGCCGCTTTTCTTTTAGCGCGCGACTAAGGCGCATCAGTTGCGTTCGGTAGCGATCTTCTGTGATGGTTTCACCCGGTTTTAAGAGCTCGTAGTAAATCACACCGAGCTGATCCCACCAAATACAAATCATAACCTTGGCGCCGTGAATATTCGGTTTTGCCGTCGACGAAGAAGCATGCCCGGGCTTTCCCCATGATTTTCTGCGTTTAGGATTATCGTATCGAACCCACTTTTCATCACCGGTTACGATTCGATGTAAAAACCCCTTACGATTTTGTCTTTGAAGCAGTTGCTCACATACAAATAGACGGCGCTCGATGTCCCTCGGTTTCAACTCGTACGGCACCCAGTTTCCTTCTTTCTGAATCATGCCCAGGGCCTTGAGACGTTTTGAAATGGCTTGCTGACTCACTCCCAACGATTCGGCAAGCTCTTCTTGGGTTTGGCACGAATCTTCATCAAGCAATGCTTCTAGTTGTTCATCTTTGAAGGTTTTTTCTCTTCCACCACCATGTTTGTCTTCGACATCGAAATCACCATTTTTAAAACGTTGAAACCACTCCCGACATGTTCTTTCACTCAGAGCAGCATCACCGTAAGTTTCTGAGAGCATTCGATGCGCTTCAGCTGCATTTTTTTGCGAATTGTAACAGAAAAGTAAAACTTCCCGCAAATGGCGAGAATTGGGCACATAAACGGACATTTTCGAGCGTGAATAATACGAAAACAAGAACAACTGTCACTGAAACGGCGATGACAATTCGTTAGGCACTGTCCACACTCACTTTAAAGGCATTACCATCTATGTATTTCAACCAGCCTCAGCGGAAGCAAAGTTGTACACCATAATAATTATAATTAACAAAAAAAAAATAATGTTTCATTGTAATAATACAATGCAATTATTTTCTTAAAAAACTTATAATAAATAGTTAAGTCCCTGTTTTCTTTATTTTCCGCCTTCCTTTTAACAAAAAACTCACTCCACTCGGTCTTACCCGTTCTTCACAATCTATACAATTATATCTATAAGACTATAACGACTTGAGTCCATTCTATAAAGAATAGAACCGATGTCTGTGGGATCCATCAAAATTATGGCTCTACTATGGATATACTTTGAGATAAATCTAACATGTATCTGTTGAATAAATTTTACTTATTCTGAAACACTCACGAGTTGTGATTCCAACCAAAAACCAATGCATCTTTTCTAGGAAGATTTTCAAAGCCCACTATTTTTTTTTGCTGCATTGATTACACTTTTCGCTAAACTTCGCCTTCTCATTTCAAACACACAAATCGATCAGCAATTCGAATCGCACTCGCAGCGAAATCAATTAAACTTATGAAAACCCGCAAAATTGCATCAAGTTTATACCAAATTTATTGCAATCGCACTGCCAGCTTATACGCAATCACCTTCAATCACCAATTGAGGGCGAAAAGTTTGCTGTACTCAACGGTGCCAGGCATTTGAACAACAAATGCTGCACTGTTCTTACTTATGGTACGCAACAACAACAAAAAGTGCCACGTGCAGACGACCAACAATAACAAAAACGCCACGTTTCACGTGACTCTGACATGCGCCAGCTGAAGTATCGAACAATCGAACTTTGATTCGCCTTCAAGTTTGTGCAATTTCAGTGATTTCCAACCAGTCGGCAAGGAAGCAAGCATGAACGCTCGGACTGCTTTACTCCTTCTTCCAGTTCGGTTGTCATGGCGCCAGCGTTATCAGCACACAAACAAAACGATACCAGTCGATTTGAATCTGTGCAGTTGTTTAAATTTTATTGTTTGCCCTGATGACGTTTTCATGCGCCACCTAATCGCTTCGACAGTTGCTGGCACTTTTCATTAGGTTTTATTTTTGAGTGAGCAGTGTAAGTGACCACCAACCGGCGCACATTGGGAAAAAACAGGCAAAAACGCTCGCATTGGAGCAAATACAAAAGTTGCGTATCTCAATTTTTTTTTAACTTGTCGTAATATAGATAGACTAGCGAGACAGCAAATCAACTTTTCGAGTCTCTTCATCCCATGACCTGGACTTTACGGCCTTTCAAAGTTGAACGTTTTATTATATTATTTTCACTTCTAGCAAAATATCGTTAACAAGGATGTCTTCAAATGCCCGTAGAATCTTTATTTTTTAATGAAATCCCATAATTTTTCACATGTGGGGTTATGATATTTAAGCAATTAATATGTCAAAAAATTGTATCAAAAAAATGTTTATTTTGACAAAAAAAAATATCTAACCTTTGCCTAATTTTTTGATAAAAATGAGAAAAATCGGGATTTTCTCTGGACTGCAACTTTTGAGATTCCACAGCATTCCACGAAATACGGATACACTGATTAGGTGGGACATTCCGCTAAATGATGGTACCAAACTAATCTGCGGAGTCCTGCGACTAAATGAATGCGAGCAATTTTCGCATGCCAACCCAAGCACTTTTTGTACTCAGTTCTGGTGGTTTTTAATTGCTGAGCAAAACTATAACGTATGAAAAGCAGCAAGGCTGGTGTTGAAAGGAATAAATACTTATGTATTTAAATATATAGAATTGGGATATGTACCATATATATATATCGCATTGATTTATCTGTGTCCGTCTGTTAATATGTCTTCCAATTCGTCTGTCTGATGGAAGGTATTCATAATAGCTTTCAAAAAAGTTGAGACACGAAACTGAAATTTCGTACAAACACTTTGGAAATCATGAGAACAACATATTGCCTAAAATGGGCGTGGTTTGCCCATTTTTTAACAGGGTTGCCATATAAAGATATTTTTCAAAATATGAACTTTTAAATATTAACCGTCCGTTTAGGGATATTTTTGTCTGGAAATAGGTGCGACATGCCTCTTTAACCCATTTTTTACCGCCCCTAGATCCCGTGGACCGATTTTGAAAATTTTCATAACACAGCCTATTTAGAGCCTCCGTATGCCATTTCTGCTTTCAAAAAAATTAAAAAAATTTTTTTTTTGGACTGGAGCAGATGTGACTTTTGTGACACGCTGGCGAAATACGTAAGCCAAATTCGGAAAATTACACATTTTTCAAGTTTAAGTTACTGTTTCTTTTTAACTACGCATCGAAAGTAGTTGCAACCAAGGAGAAAGTTGAATATAATGCGATTCCCGTGTTTTTAAGGACACACCAAAATATTTCAAGCTAGAACACGCTTAAAACTTTAGAAAACTGAAAGTTTCATAATTTGTATGTCAACTTTGTTTTTTTGGTAAGCAGTATTAAGTGTTTTATTAAAAACAAAAATTCATTTTGTATTAAAAAAAAAAAATTTTTAAAACCCTTAAAAAAGGTGGTCCTGTTTATACCAGTTTTACACTAAGTGAAACCCTAAAATTCGGAAATAGTTGTTCGCAGTTTGAAAGCCAATGAATGTAGCTTTCCGATAATGTAAAAATATTTAATATGCTTTAGAAACTGTTATTTTCAGAATTTTTCAAAGTTGCCGTGTCTTTAAAGACACGGCGGTAAAAAATGGGTTAACCCCTTGAGATACATAATAAGTCATTATTTTAACTTTTAGTGAGGAAAGTTATACTTGTCAGTTAACCTTTTCCGTGCTATATAAAAGTAAATGAATAGTTTAGATTTTTTTAAGAAAGAGTTTGCCTACTTTTATAAAAGTGGGCTAAGTGTCTCTAAAGAACATTTTAATGCATGACAACAAAATTTGAGCCTATTTTAATATTGTTAAAAATAAAGTCTGTATGGAGAGTAGGCGTGGCCGTGGGCAAATTTTTTTCATTTTTTGAATAAATCATCTTCTACTTATGGGAAACCGTTATGCGAAAATTCAATCCTTTATCTTTTTTATTTCCGAAGTTATTAAATTTTTCGTTATACATTCGGAAACCATAAACCGTGCTGCAAAAAAGTGCTCAAATCAAAAAACGCCAAAACACGTGTAACTTTATTTTTGATCTACTACGAGAATCAGTTATCAAAATATTGACTTTTTTTTTGCTTCTGATTATGCATGTTTTTAAAACTTCTTACTTCCGACTGTAGGGTACCAGCTCCTGGTAGGGGAAATAAAAAAAATTATACCATACAATTTTCTGAAGAATTCTAAAGATAATAACGAAATTTCAGTTCTCTAGTGCAACAACTATAGATGCTAAAGCTCAAAACAGGCGATGCGAGCGTTTTTGCCTGTTTTTCCCAACGTGCGGCGTCTAATTCAAGGCACCAAAACCAAAATGGGGCGTGCTGGCTGGTGGCTCGGCATGTTGTGGCCGCAAAATGGAGACTCGAAATGGCATCACATGGCCATGTCTTTGTGTTCCTTTTCATGTTCCCGTTGCTGCGCGTGTTGGCCGGTACGTGCCGAACAAACCCAAACAGATATTAGTGTGCAGTATATCGGCACCGGCCGACACTTCGTGAACATGAAAGTGATTTCAATTGATGAGCAGAAAAAAGCACGTCGGGCCTTTTTGTTTTTGTTTTTGGGCACCTAACAGCGACACGTTTCGCCGTAACATATGTTATTGAAAGTCTAAGGGCATTTTGACTCGGAGAATATTGATTTCGAAATTTGACGACATAAGCCGAATAAACTTTTATAATATAGAATATGTAAAAGTGAAGAGGGAGAATTTCAAATTTAATTTTGTGTATGTAAATATGTTCGAAAAAGGTCAAAAGATGTGTATAGCTGTTGTACAGTTTAGTAAATTCCTCGTCTCTCACCTTGCTGGAAAAAATTGATTGTATTTTTTTATATTATTTTGAAATTCTTCTCTTATGCACTGGGAAAGGCTTCACAAAATAAAATACTGTGGTCGCCACGGGACATACATACTATATTGCTTCCCCCTATTAACCCTTTCGCTATTTTGTTGCCATACGGCAACATGCTACTTTGTGGACGTCTGCATCCTCTATGGTTGCAAGAATACATTTTTTTGTTAGTCTTTAGAATAGTTTGAAGTTTTAGGAAAAATACGAAATTAATAAACTGAATATTTAAGTTTAAAGAAGATAAGTATACACGTTTTTTTAATGGTATATCTTGACATAGTAAAGGAAGAAGAAGCAGAAAAAATTAGAGAACTTTTTAATTTGACGTTTTCTTTCAATTTAGATACTTTTTTTTTAATTTTGGCTGAACAAATGAAGAAATATTCAAATTTTCGTTATGCGTAAAAAGTTTTATGTTTAAATAATTATTACAGCCACAACGATGTGGTTGCTCTCATAGAAAAACACTCTAAAATACAGGGTCCGAGTATAAAAATTAAAAAGTTTCTTATGGAATGTTGCTAATACAACCACATAGAAGCCTAAGACGTAAAATTTAAAATTTTAACTTTCCCCAGTAAAAACCTGTAGCGAGAGGGTTAAAGAGGGAATTTCCAACCTTTGTAAATAGGATGAGATGCCTTTTGGAACAAAAATTCATACAGAAGTCTGAGTTGTGAACCATAAAGCCATTCATTAGCCAGTCATTAGAAAGAAGCTCAATGACTGCGACAGCACTTTGGGAGAATAATTATTTTCGTATAGAAACCAACAAGCGGCTCGTTTACGAGATCTATTTCGTCAAATTCCCAACCAGAGGAAATCGGTCAATCTACCAAAGACACTCACACCTTCCCCTTCCGCATTTATTACAATACTTTTTGTATCATTATAAAAAAAGTTGAGTTATGATGATTTTAAACACACAGAAATATAGACACAAAGATACACTTCGGCCATAAATGGGCACGTTGTGAATCCCCCAGAAAAGTAGTTGTGTACATACTGACTTACTGACTCACCTAACTAGCCATAACAACCCACGACTTCTCCAGTCACACCAAGAGATGATAGGGCGTCCTCAACTTGGTTCTTCCACTGGAGACACGATCTCTTTCTCCAACTACCGCGTTGAAGTACTTTTTACCGGAGCTTCATCGTCCATACAGATCTAAAAAAAAAACCTAGTTGAGCTCATGAATTATAGAGGCAACTGCTTTGATGACACTACGGTTCGGTAATAAAGATGAGAGATAGAAAAACAATATTTGACAGTGTAAAAGCCCGCAAAAGGGCTTTGATTGCATGCTTTAATTGCACAGTTCCTCCATGGAGATTGTGTCCTTTAAACATAGGTAAAGCTTTGAAGATGACTAGTTAGTACTCACTTTCTACTAACCTTTGAGTTTTCGAAACAGAGACTATACAACAGTTGGAGTCAACAAGGTATGCCAACAGAATTGAAGGATGTGCTTGGATATTTACAACATGTGTCTAGAGGACTTTGAGACTGCTGCTCATTATATAACTTCACTTTATTTTTGCATGCTCAGCTTTAGGACGTTCCAGACAAGATGACTCTAATGAAGGATGAGGTGGGTCTCAAGTTGCCGGGTCTTCATCGTTTTAGAAAAGCAACGGACCGGCTGAAAGAGATCCAGAGTATCTGGGAAACCTAATGCCAAGAGCTGCCTTTTGAAAGCCTTAAAATTACCCAACGGTGGAGCTGGCCAGATTTATTTCAAGAAATAGCGATCCTGGCCATTTGCTGGTCATGGGAAGAGGTCAGTGTTCTACAAAGCATTTAATTTTAGTGGGGGTTTCATATATAACTTTTGACCCCAATACCAGTTGGAACCCTGTTTGCCATTTAAAATGTATGTAAAACACAAATATTTGCAAGGGTTTGAACCCCCAAAACCCCTCTTACGTGCGCCATTGGGGAAAAGAATAGCTGTGCTCAATAGACAGCAATATCCATGTGCCTGTGTCCATGGATATTCCCAACCGGACCATCTGTACTCCTGGGGCTGACTGAGTTTTTTAGCTGTTTGAACTTGTTGGACCGTCTGCATTCTTGTACCGTTCAGACTCATGGACTGGCTGGGCTCTCGGACCTACTGAACTTCCGAACCAGTGGTGCACACAGAATTTCATTTTGGGGGGGTTGCAAATTTTGAGCCGAGTACAAGTCGAAACCATATTTTTAAATTTTTGTGTTTGGGGGGTTTGAACCTCCAAAGCCCCCTGTGTGCGCCAATATTCCGGACTTCTGAACTTCTGGACCGACTGGAATTCTGGACTATCTATATTAATCCCTAAGACGGTCTGGACTCTCAGGCCGGATGGACTCCCGGTCCGTCGGAGCTCTCGCATTGTTTGTGTTTTCAAACCGTTTGGACTGTCGGACCTTTCAGACTCATGAACTGTTTGAACTCTTGGATCGACTGGACTTTCCGAGTATCTGATCTCTCGGACCATCTGTACTTTCGAACCATTTAGTCCCTCGAATCGTCTGGACTCTGACTGAAGTTCCGGATCAGATATTCCAAACAATACAATATTAAACCGAGAAAACTTTCACAACGAATATTTCGCAAAACCAAAAATACAGGGTTTTCCAACAAAAGGTGTTATTTTGGTATTCAAAGAAAAATGCAATTTTTTGAGATAAATGATCGGATGTTTATTTCATAATAAAGAGGAAGGTATGCCGTTAATAATAAAAAACAACATCAGCCAAATGGTCACCACGACCACGCTTACAGGACCATATCCTTTTCATGAAATTTTCCATAACCAAATCGCAAAGTGGCTGCCCTATGTCCTCGATAGCCTCACGAATTCTATCTTTGAGGTCTTGAATCGACGCTGGGCTGTTGGCGTACACCTTATCTTTCACGTGGCCCCAAAGGAAGAAGTCGCAACGTGTTAAATCACAAGATCTCGGTGGCCAATTGTGACTTCTTCCAGAGATAACACGGTCCGGAAACTTTTTTCGTTGCTTGTGTCGCACGTAGCGCCGTCTTGTTGAAAGTAAACGTTGTCCAGATCAATACCATCCCACTCCGACCATAAAAAATCATTAATCATCTCTTGATAGCGCAATCCATTCACCGTAACTGTTGATCCAACCTCATTTTCGAAAAAGTAAGGTCCAATGACCCCGCCGGACCATAAACCGCACCAAACAGTCACACGTTGAGGATGGAGAGGCTTCTCAACAATAACTCTTGGGTTTTCCGAGCCCCAGATGCGACAATTTTGCTTGTTGACCCCGCCACCGAGGTGGAAATGGGCCTCATCAGTCAAGATGATTTTTCGATGGAATTCCGGATCATTTTCATGCATTTCAAGGACCCAATCAGCAAAGACACGACGTTGTTGATGATCGGTCGGCTTGAGTTCTTGTGTTAACTGAACTTTATAAGCCTTAAGACCCAAGTCTTTATGCAAATTACGGTGTAATGACGTTTTTGGAATGCTCAATTCCAAAGAACGACGAGGAATCGACAAACCTGGGTTTTCTTCAACACTTTGGGCTACAGCAGCAATATTCTCAGTTGTTCTTGAGCGACGTGCACGGGTTTTTTTCTTCACATCACTAACTTGTCCCAACAGCTCGAATTTTTCCACCAATTTCTGTATTGCGGTCCGACAAGGTGCTTCACGACGACCCAAAAATGCTTTAGTTTTGCGAACTGTGACTGCAAGATTTTCACCATTTTTGTAGTGAATTTTAATAATTTCAATGCGTTGTTGAAGCGTGTATCGTTCCATTTTTAGTAATGGCGTAGTTTCTACTTGTCAAATGTCAAAGAATAAAAGCTTCAAAAGTGACAGCTACCGAAATACCGGATAATTCAAAATAACACCTCTTGTTGGAAAACCCTATATGTACCTAAGATTTTAAAATTTTACATGCAATTTTTTTTAAATTAAATACGTTCGTCTTTAGTAGAACTCACAAGAAATATTATCAAAAACCTATTCCGTTTCTGACCCAATTTTAGGCAACAATTTCATATTTGATACAACCTCACTTCTCCCCATCACTTCTCCCCCTTGGCATATAAACCAAACACACAAAACTCGCATCTCTCTCTGTTACTTTGTGCATTCCAATTACAACGCTCCAGACTCCGCTTTGGCAGAGGAAATACCACAACAAGCCAGCAACCTCTCCTCGCTGCGCACATTTCTTGCAGCTGCTCACCCTTTCAGCTGACTATAAGCGCTCCAGTCACAGCCATTAATATTACTTTCAACCTCTAATACGACACCTCAGCGCTTTTCGGTTGCCCTTCGGAAATTGCGCTGCGCATTTAAGCGCTTAGCGAATGCGCCCCGCGGCGCACCAATAAATGGCACCGAGCCGGCCACTCGCCACCGTTTCGCTGGCTCAACGCTTTTGGCTTTTGCACTGAACGAGCGTTGCGGACGCACTTACAGCGACAACATCACCGACAACTTGATTAGACTTTGTGTCGGCCGCAATCCTTGCCGTGTCCCTGCGCAATTGTGATAAAGCGATTTTCCTCGCACCCGCAACTTTGGCTTATTAAACGTGCGGCATAAGTTGTGGGGGGGGGCGGCGGGGGGCGCCTCAAATAACGGCACATTAAATTGAATCAAGCCGAAAGTTTTCAGCACAATTACCCGCCCTTCACACTTTTGCTTTCACTTTCCACTGTCGCTGTCGCTGTCGTTGTCGCTGCCGCTGACAGCGACCGCTTGACATATTCCGCTAATGTAAAAGAAAATTATTGTGAAATGTTTTGTCGTTGTTGTGTGTTTTCAGTGCTTTTAATTTATTTTGATTTCTACTGCCGCTGGCTGCCAGCGACGACCATTTAAAAATGTCATCAACTGACAGCGGCATTTGTGGCTTTTGCCCTCTTCTCTGTCGAGTGCAAGTTTTTATTTTCCTTTCCCCCACCCTCCCCCCTTCTCTGCTTTTATGTAGTAATTACTTTTTTATAACTAAGCACCTAACTGTAAGTGGCTTAAGTGCTCCTCACAAATGCGCTCAGCTGAAACAAAGGAATTAAATTAAAATTTTATTGCAAAGCTTTTCCTTTTCCCACCGGCTTTGTGTGAATATTTTTTATTGTGTTTTTAATATTTTGTTTTGTGGTGCTTTTTGCTCTTAAAAAAAATTTGTTTGTGCTGGTTGGGTGACAGCACCTTTTTAGTGCCCTTTTTCAGCAAAGCCACTAACGTTTAAGTCTTTTGAATTAATTCCACTGTGCGTGAAACTTACCCTCAAAAATTCAGACATGGGGGGATCTACTGAGCGACTTTCGATAGGTATACTGAGTTGAGATCCACCAGCCGTTTGGTTGGATTGGCTCTAGTTTAAGAGAAATTCGACTTTGAAGTTTGCTCATTTTAGTCGAGTTTGTCGCTTAAGTCTTCGAACGTGTAAATGCTAATAGGTCCTAAATCGTTCCGAATATCGCTTTACTGTCTTCGGCAAGTTTGTAGATATTTTAACGACCAACAAATTTGCTTAAGACACCAATCCAAAAAAAAATACATTCAAACTGTGTTTTCGACAAAAATGTCCCAAAAACCCAACTTTCGTCAAGGCTGTCGCTGTCGTTGGTGGATCTCAACTCAGTATACCTATAAAAAGTCGCTCAGTAGGTCCCCCCATGTCTGAATTTTCGACTTGAACAGTGTTCTTTTTATTTTGGCTTTCGAGTTAATATGCTGTCAGGCATAATTTTAAAGTTGCTTGTGAAAATATTTTGAACTTAATTTTTAGTTGCTTACAGGTGGCTTGTAAAGTGTTATTCAACTGCTGCTTGATATAACCCGCTTTCGAGCATCGATTTGTTGAGCTTTTTCGTTATTTACACCTTCGAATTTCACTTTAAATTCTCAAAATAAATTCGCTCACTTTAAATTCTCTTTTAGTCATGAAATTCCAACATGCGTAGACTTTAAGCATTATTTATTTATTTTCAGTCGTCAGACCGAAAAGTCGATACAGCAATACACATACACACACTCACAAACCCGCACGTACGCATTTATTCAATACAGACAAATAGCTACAACTTTCAGCAGTTGGAAGAACATTTATATTCTTTATTTGCACCACTAACATCACACTTTCTCACATATCGAGAAGCAGGATTTAAAAATGAATACAAGGAAATTTATATTTATACATTAAACCATATGCATACATACATTTATTTATTTCCAATCACCATTCCATTTCCATATTACAACAACAAATGCCAATGGCGCACACCGGATCTCAATTCAGGAGGAGTGGGTTCCCGTACATAACTTTTAACAAGAACTTTGTTATTTAATTTCATAATAAATTTTTACTGAGCAAGACTCAATAAGTTGTTACAAAACACTTTAGAGTAATTAATAAGTAATACCAAAATTTTACAAAAATTGTATTTATATTGTAAAATATTTTTGTACACAATTTTAGACTAACATATAATAAATAATGTGTTGAAAAGTGAAACATTTTAGTAAATCTACGCAAACCCATACAAATCTGATGCGTGTTCTGCTTGCAAAGAAAATACAATGTTGAAGTTGGTTGATTACTTGCATACTTAAGGGTCATTCTAGTCTAGAGGCTCGATTTTGAGGTGATTTTACGGGCGTTATAAAAAAACAGTAATAATTTTTGGTATCCATGTTTTTATCAGTTTTTTTATTGATACTTGAAAAGTATAAAATTATATAATAGTTAAAAAAAAACTTCAAAATGAAAGTCGGTAGATGCCGGCAAAGTGGGGACTCAAAACAAAAAAGGTGTCTCCTGGTTGACGTGATTACAATCCTCCTGGTGATTTGAAACATAAAATAAGGTTAATTGAACAAGGATGTAAAATTATCTGGACGTAGCCGATTTGAAAAAAAAATTTTGCACATTTTGCAAATTTTACTGAAAATAAAGATATTTTTTTTCCTCCTTTCATCAACTTCGGTAATTTTTAAAAAAATTAATTTAAAAAAAAATAATAAAAAAAAACAAATTACAAAAACCGTAGGGACAATCGAGACAAATTTGATAGTATTGGGTGTACAACTTTGCTTCCGCCGTTTTTTTTCCAAAATTAAAAGCTTTATTGCGAAAAAGTGCTTACAGATGTATTATTCAGATGGTACAGCCACCTATCGGAAAACGGCGGAAGCAAAGTTGTACACCCAATATGTATTAAGAAAGTCTGTTACAAATTTCAAATAAATCGATGCATTAGAACTTAAGATATCATGTCAACCGTATCGAAAAAAGTAGTTTCGAGAAAAACGTGTTTAAAGTTTACAGTCTCATTTCGGGCAGTCAGTCTCGGTCGCGTCACAAAATTAACTATAACTCCGAAAATAATTCGAATTTCCATAAATCCTCTTAGCGGCATATTCTTAAAGGTCTAAATTAAAAAAAAAATGAAATTTAAAAAATCTATTTTTCCGAATTTCTAAACTAGAATACCCCCTCAAGTGAATACGTACTTGAATATCTACGAACTTGTGCTGCATTATCTACAAAAAGGAAAACTCACCTGAGCAAATTTTTCTTCGATATTCTATGGAATTGGGCCGATAGGACTGCTTTCTAATGACTTCTGTCGAACCTATATGGACGAGTAGGAGGAAAAAAATGCACTTCAATATCTATGCACTTGTCCTGGATTATCTAGAAAAAGAGATACTCATCTGGACAACTTCTTCAGCAATCTAGGGGATCTAGCCCAAAGAACTGTTTACAGTCTACTAAGCTTCGTGTGGAGCTCAAACTGAGTGAACTGTTTTAAGTTCGATTGATTGTAATTCATATAACAATGGATCTGTTTGGCCTCAGTGAGATATCTGCTTAAGTGAACTTAATAACCCATTACTGGATCACGGTCCGCTTCAACACCTGCTTTACTTTCAACTACTTCATTCGAAAACATATCTAAAGCATTTCAAGTATTTCAGTAGAGTGTAGTTAGCACTTAAACTGAAGATCTTAAAAATTTCACAAGCTATAGTCAATGTTCGCTAAAAATTTGTTCTATCTCAAAGTAGATTTTATGGGAGATTTAATTTAAAATACTACCGAAAGCCACAGTAAGTCTAATATTGCCTTCCAAACGGCTTTAACTCTTAAGACAAAAAGTCCTACCTTCAAATACTCAAAGCACATTAAATTGCTTTTTCAAATCTAAACTTTTAGTGTGCATTAAAATTCCAACATTGGGTACTCACATGTCTGCCAAGAGAGATTTCCGCTCACCAATAGTCTGTTGAGACCAAAGTGGGGTCATTTTGGTAAGAGTTATCCTTCAATAAATCTTAAGCAAGCAAATCGCTAGCAAATGCCTTGACTGCTTCGAAATTACTCAATTAATGCTTGGAACCGAACACAGGCGCACACAAGGCGGGTTGGGGGTCCCTACTCCCAACCCCAAATGTCTGTTGCAAAAATTGTGGGTCGAAAATATGATTTCAAATGGGGTTGGGATCAAAACTTATGTACAGAACACCCGTCCCCCTAAATTGAGATCATTTGTGCGCCACTGGAACTAAACTTTATATTAATGGCATAAATCTACTAAACTACTACATAATTCTACTAAAAGATTCAAACAAAAGTTACTTTTTTCTCTTTTTTCCATTTTGTGTAACCCACACTTAACCAAATCTCAACCACTGGCTTCTTGCATTGCCTTATAAATTGTATGTGTATTGTCTATCTGGCATTCAAATCCATCAGTGCGTGTGTGTGTGTGTGTGTGTGTGTTTTTTTAGTGCGCTTGTCTGTCACATTGTCACAGGTCAAATTATTCTTGTAAACTTTTACTTTGCAACAAAGTTTTAACAAATTTTCATGTTGCTTCCTTTAACACTACAACCGAATGTGTTGTCGCACTTGCTGTCGTTTTTCTCACGCAGTAATTGCGTTTCTGCGTTTGCCAATTGTGACTGCTGTCATTGACAGCAATTTTTCTTCATTTACACTTTTCTCCGCACATTCTACATTTGATTGTTGTGTAATGATTCACAGCCCTTTCAAATTTGTTAGCGATAAATGTTAACGTTGAATTGATTTAAGAATTTAACCGAAACAAAAGACATACTTAATTGTAAAAAAGCATGAACCATGGACCAAGCATGGAGCCATTATTATATAAAGTAAAAATATAACTTATTGAAAAGTTTCAAGCTGCCGCTACCTACTCAGAAATCGTTTATATGGCAGCGTTTTCTAAGCCTAATGTTCAACTTAAGTAAGCTGTCACAGCAATTTAAACGCCAAAGAAATTTAAACTCTTAAGTATTGTCAGTCGTTTAGTATGATTTGTTCATGTTTTTCTTGATTTTTTATGATTTTTTACAACTTTTTTAAGAATATAATTTAAGCTTTATGCATCGCTCTGATAAAAGCTCATTTCTTCTTTAAATTTTTTTACTATTTCAACAATTTTGCAAGCACCACAAACAATCACATTTCCTGAACGCCAGATCAAGATATATTACACAAGTTACCGTTTTTTATCTTCCAAGCATAACACACAAAATTTAAGATGCCTTAACTCGTCTAATATTTCCGAATCAGCGTGCAGTTTTTCCTTCCAAAGCCTAAATATTTATATAAGCAAAACATTGTGTACAACGTTCAAAAGAGTTTACCATTTCTTGAGTTGCCACATTCATCTTGTGTTGTATTGTAAATTGCCTAATCATTTGTATATTGTATAAGCTTAAAGGATTCACTCCATCCACCGGCTACCTACAACCACATCATTTGAATTTCCTGCTTCGAGCTGAAAACGAAAGTTTTCCATAATGTTGCACCACTGTTGGCCCCCTGGGGCTTTAGGCCTTTATTTATACAAATGTGCAATTGTGTAAGTATAATAAATGGCCTGGGGAGGGTTGAGCGCCGCAAATGCTAATGAAGGTGTTCGTAAATATTTAGTTGAATATTTGCAATGTTGAAAACTTCTGGGAATTATGACATTTTCACACTGCAAACTGTGAAGAAAATGTCTGATATCTAGTAATGAATAAAACAACAGATATAAGTATGTAAGTATATACAAAAGTCAATGAATATGTAAATATAAATAAGTAAAATAACTCAAACAGGCACTGTAATTTTAATTCTATAATGAGAATCCCCCTTTTCGCAATTTCAATGAAGTCACAAGCAATGAGATGCGCAAAATAGACTCATTTCTAACGAAAACAAAATTCTAAGTCTAAGTCTAAGTCAAAGTCTAAGTGTAAATCTAAGTCTGAGTCTGAGTCTGAGTCTAAGTCTAAGTCTAAGTCTAAGTCTAAGTCTAAGTCTAAGTCTAAGTCTAAGTCTAAGTCTAAGTCTAAGTCTAAGTCTAAGTCTAAGTCTAAGTCTAAGTCTAAGTCTAAGTCTAAGTCTAAGTCTAAGTCTAAGTCTAAATCTAAGTCTAAGTCTAAGTCTAAGTCTAAGTCTAAGTCTAAGTCTAAGTCTAAGTCTAAGTCTAAGTCTAAGTCTAAGTCTAAGTCTAAGTCTAAGTCTAAGTCTAAGTCTAAGTCTAAGTCTAAGTCTAAGTCTAAGTCTAAGTCTAAGTCTAAGTCTAAGTCTAAGTCTAAGTCTAAGTCTAAGTCTAAGTCTAAGTCTAAGTCTAAGTCTAAGTCTAAGTCTAAGTCTAAGTCTAAGTCTAAGTCTAAGTCTAAGTCTAAGTCTAAGTCTAAGTCTAAGTCTAAGTCTAAGTCTAAGTCTAAGTCTAAGTCTAAGTCTAAGTCTAAGTCTAAGTCTAAGTCTAAGTCTAAGTCTAAGTCTAAGTCTAAGTCTAAGTCTAAGTCTAAGTCTAAGTCTAAGTCTAAGTCTAAGTCTAAGTCTAAGTCTAAGTCTAAGTCTAAGTCTAAGTCTAAGTCTAAGTCTAATTCTAAGTCTAAGTTCAAGTCTAAGCCTAAGTCTAAGTCTAAGTCTAAGTCTAAGTCTAAGTCTGAGTCTAAGTCTCTGTCTCTGTCTAAGTCTAAGTCTAAGTCTAAGTCTAAGTCTAAGTCTAAGTCTAAGTCTAAGTCTAAGTCTAAGTCTAAGTCTAAGTCTAAGTCTAAGTCTAAGTCTAAGTCTAAGTCTAAGTCTAAGTCTAAGTCTAAGTCTAAGTCTAAGTCTAAGTCTAAGTCTAAGTCTAAGTCTAAGTCTAAGTCTAAGTCTGAGTCTAAGTCTAAGTTCAAGTCTAAGTCTTAGTCTAGCTTAACTCTAACTTTCACCTCAAGTCTAACTCCAATTCAAACTTGCACTCAAACTTAAACTAAAAATCAAACTGAAGCTCAAGAAATTTAAATCATCATCATTTAAAACTAAATATCAGTACTAAGGATGAGTGATTGAGGAGATATCCTTTTTGAATATAATTATAGCCTAATTTTACACCAGACCATTTGTCTACGCTTTTTATGATCAGCTAACTTGTACACAATGCATTTCGCTACAACTGCCCCGTTTTTATGCCAAAACTTTCCAAAGGGTCAAAGCACATACAATTGAATTCACTTGTAAGGACACGCGCCGGCCCAATAAAACCAAAAGCAATTTGCCTGCTCTAATTAAATGCGGCTCGTTGGCAAGCAAATTGTTGTAACATCAAAGCAACAACAACCAACGAATTAGCTGCAGCCCAACTGTGGGTATGGGAGCTGTTTAGAGTTACTAGAAAATGTGCCTGCACCTTCTGCGCCTCTGTGCCTCGGCTTATCCGCTTTCGTGCGGCGTCAGCATTTGCATAACCCAAAAGTGTAAAATTTCAGCAGCAGTTTGACGCTCGCCCACACGCACACACACACACACACGCACGCGCGCGCACACTTATGCGTTGCGCCATTTAGCCACCTTTGTTTTAGACGCTTCGCTATTGTGCCAGCCAAGCAAAGCGGGCAGCCGTACTGTGCAAAGCACTTAAAGATTTAACAGCACTTTTGCGGTATGCAGTTTTAGGAATTTATGTATTTTCACATTTTTTTACCAAGCAACACATTTACATTTTTATGTGAAAATCCTTTAAGCCAGTTGACGCTGTTTGCAACCGCCTACGGCACCAAAAAGCTAAAATGAGCTAAGCCAGATTTGAATCGATTTAATGAGCGTTAGCTGGAGTTGCTTTGGCACAGCGCGCCGCAAACTATGCAACACTATTTATGTGCATCCCATTGTGTTGCTTTGCCATTTTCATGGAAACAGCTCCACATGAGTTGGCTGCCTTTTGCGTCAACCAGCGCTTTATCCACTCAACTGCACTTAGAATGAAGGTGAAAGGTGTTTGTGTGTATGTGTGTGTATGTGTGTGTTTGTGTTTGTGTGTGTGTGCAGCAACGTCATCATCAGCAACATCACCGCCATTGCTTACAGTCGCCACTTCAATTGTGTGGGCACATCGCATACATAAAATATCCCGATTCGAACAGCGTGTGTGAGTGTATGGCTGTGTGAGTGCATGAGTGTATCAGTGTGTGTGTGTGTGTGTGTGTGTATGGCTTGGTAGAGCACTTTCAAGCATTTTGCAAACCACAAAATTCGTCTGTGCACTCAGCACTCTGAAAGTCAGAAATTGAAATTTAATTTCACTGAATGCTGACAATGATTTCATTAAAATATTCTGTACACAAAGCAAATTTTAATTAAACTCGTTAATTAGCGCAATTAGCCAGGAAAAAGCAATTTACATATTTCAGCCTGAAATACGCAAATATTTTATTGCTTTATAATTTGATTGCTCATGAAATTCGTTTTATCAAATCTCGTCCAATGAACGCTGCTGGGCACAGAAAATCCATGTCAATGTAAATTTAAATGTTATCTCTATTCGAGCGAAAGTACATTTATGAAATTCATATAAACTTTACTATTTTTATATACATAAGCATCGAAGCATAGTTTTCTTCACTCAGAGTTAAATAGTTTCTTATAAAAGTTTACAATTTTTTCTACAACAACAAGGATTCGGGTTCCTTTTTTAAGTAAAAAAAATAAAATTCTGCCATTACATACTTAACAAATAAACAGTTGAATTACAACTACAACTAAAATACAATTAAATGAAATCTAAAATTTGACATTATTAAATTTTGATTTTTGATTAATTTTTGAATTGTTAATTAATTAATTGTTAATTGGTTTATGATTTTGGGTTTTAATTTGTTTTCGATTTTTGATATTTGATTTTGGGTTTCATTAAATTTTTAGTATACGAAAATTTTTAATTTTGAATATTTAATTGGTAATTTTAGTTTTAAATTTGTATTTTGTAAATTTTTTATTTGTTGCTAAATTTAGTTTTAAATTTTTTTTAGTGTTTTTTCATTTAAATGTTTGTGTTTTTGATTTTTAATTTATTACAAGTAAATTTTTAAGTTTGAATATTTAATTGTTAATTTTAGTTTTAAACTTTTATTTTGTAATGTTTTGCCATTTCAATTTTTGTGTTTTAGATTTTTGATATTTGAGTTTTAATTTTAAAAAATTTTTATTATAAACAAATTTTTTCACATTTTATTGATTCTTGTTAATTTTGGATTTTTATTTTGAATTTGTATTTTTTTGTCATCTCAATTTTTTGGGTTTTCGATTTTTGATATTTGAATTTGTTCTTTTATTTGATTTTGGTTATTAGCAAATTTTCCCGTAGTCATTAAAATTTTTGTGTTTTCCGTTTGAGATATTTGATTTTTAATTTTTATTATACACAAACTTTTAATTTATTATAAAGTAATTTTTTCACATTTTATTGATTCTTGTTAATTTTGGATTCTTATTTTGAATTTGCATTTTTTGTCATCTCAATTTTTGTGTTTTCGAGTTTTGA
The DNA here is from genome assembly GCA_964056695.1 of Melieria picta. Lineage (NCBI taxonomy): Eukaryota > Metazoa > Arthropoda > Insecta > Diptera > Ulidiidae > Melieria > Melieria picta. The sequence continues at coordinate 118,227,679 of OZ057398.1, forward strand.
TATTTGAATTTATTCTTTTATTTGATTTTGATTATTAGCAAATTTTTACTATTCCCGTAAAGCCATTAAATTTTTTGTGTTTTCCGTTTGAGATATTTGATTTTTAATTTTTATTATACACAAACTTTCAATTTTGAATGTTTCAATGATGATTTTAGTTTTTAATTAATGTAATGTAATGTAATGTAATGTAATGTAATGTATTTTCGATTTAATATATTTTATTTTGCGTTTTTTTTTAATTTTAGTTATAAGAAATTTTTTTATATTTTATTGAATATTATAAATTTTGGTTCAATATAATTTGTATTTTCCGTTATTTGATTTTTTTTATTCTTGATATTTAATTTTTATTTTTAATTTTTTATTTTTTAGTTTTTTTAGTTGAAAATTTAATTTTTTTATTTATAATTTATAATTTTTGTCAATTTAGTTTTTGGTTTTCTGTTTATGAAATTTGATTTTTTTGTTAATTCTTTTTAGAAGCAAATTTCTAATTTTTAATGCTAAATTCTTTATTTTGGTTTTTAATTTTTAGTTTTTAATTTGTGATTTTTATCATTTTAATTTTTATCATTTTAATTTTTGATGTTTTAAGCTGAAAAGCTTTCTTTTTAAAAGCAACTTTTTTTTTGTTTCATTGCTAATTTTTTTTTTAGTTATAAGAAAATTTTTTATATTTTATTGAATATTATTAATTTTGGTTTAATATAATTTGAATTTTCCGTAATTTGATTTTTTTATTCTTGATATTTGATTTTTATTTTTAATTTTTAATTTTTTTTTTAGTTGTAAATTTTGGTTTTTAATTTATAATTTATAATTTTTGTCAATTCAGTTTTTCGTTTTCTGTTTTTGAAATTTGATTTTTTTTTGTTAATTCTTATTAGAAGCAAATTTCTAATTTTTAATGCTAAATTCTTTATTTTGGTTTTTAGTTTTTAATTTGTGATTTTTTATCATTTTAATTTTTGATGTTTTATTTTCAGCTTTCTTTTTAAAAGCAACTTTTTTTTGTTTCATTGCTAATTTTAAAATTCATTATTTTAATTTTTAATTTTTATTTTGTAATTTTTTATCATTTCAATTTTATAATTTTTGATATTTTATTTTCAACTTTTTTATAAGCAAATTTTTAATTTTCAATGTTTCATTGTTAATTCTGGCTTTTGGTTTAAAATTTCTAATTTTTTTAATTTTAATTTTTGTTTTATGCTGTATAATGCTTTTGTGTTTTTATATTTTTATACAACAATTTGTCTTTCTTCTCAATGCCAATAATTGCCCATAATTTGCACAATGCAACCCAAGCATTTCATAGAAAAATATCATAAAGCAATTAACACAAATTAGTCAACAAATTGGGGTCAATGGAAACCATAGCAAAGCTGCAATTATTATACTAAATCGAACATTGAAAATTTCCATATCATTACGCATTTATGCGGAAATGTATCTGCGCATTAATATCCATGGCGGCAAATTCTCATTGAATTTATTCAAGCTGTAAATTTGTGCAATGGGGAAAATGTGACATTTGTTTGCCTTATTTAAGCAAGTAATGCTTAAAAAACCACATCATATGAGCACTTATTTATTTACTTAGGTACCCAACAACAACAACCAACACTACACTGCCTTTCACTACCAGCAGATAAGCCGGGCAAAACACCAAAAAGTACCAATTTAATTACATTAGCCAAAGTGCTGTCGGTATTTGCTGTGCATGCCGCGCACATGCTTGCAGACATACTTACGGCGGCATATCTGCTGCCAAAGTCCTTGAAAACCCATATTCACAAAACACTCACAAACACATCTGTACTGCCGCAGACAAGTTGTGATCATGTGTGAGTGTGTGAGTGTTTGTTGCAAGGTGGGTCAGAGCAAGCTGCAAAGCTTCTCCTCCAGTCAGATAAGTACGGCAGCGTGTACACGTGAGTAGACACAAGTATATACTTAAAGATATATGTAGGTACACTGCATTGAGTATCTTTGTATGAATATTGAAACGTTGCCAGCATTTTTGGTTTATTTTCACACGCGGAAACCGATAAAATTTGGCAATGACGAAGTAGCAAAGAATGGGTTCGGTGCTTCATGTTTCAATTTTAAAGCGGACATAATTGAAATTAAGTAATTTTTGTAAAATCAAATCATTAAATTTTTAATATTAAAAAAATAAAAAAAATGTTTAAGCAACCTCAGTGCACTGAGCCAAGCGTTATGCGAAAAATATGTTGTGGCTAATTTACTGTACAAAAAGAGCTCAACGCGCCAAGTACGCCTAATGAACTCCAGCAATTTGTTTAAAAGCAAAAGCAGCATTTTTCATAGCATTTAAATGCTCTGCATGCAACGCAGGCATGCAGCATGAATTCTTGATGCCATTTTTGCTGCAACATTTCTGTAAGGCGATGCTTAAATATTTCACAACGACCAACGCAAATGGTCGTTGTGGCGCTGCTTTTTCAATAAACGCATAAAGCCAAAAGGCACTTGACGCATTAAATATGTATGTATGTATGTGTGTGTGTGTGTGTCAAGCTTTATCTGTCTGTTCAAATGGCTGATATTTTAGCACATAAAAAATGTCAACACAGCGACACTGCAATTTACTCGCCGCTTCTGTGGGACTTGGCTGTGTTGCTTTTTTTGTTGTTGTTGCTTTTGTTGTTGTTGCTGTTGTTGTCATTTTGTTGACTCTCCCCTCAAAGTGTTGCAAGTGTAATTAGTATGCTTTATGGGCGACATACGGCGCTGACACTAAACCTTTGATCCATGCAAGTGAGTGCAATGTGCGGCGCCGCAAAGTATGCAGTGCATTGTGCCACTGGGGCGTTCGCTTAATGACATTATGATTAAGTGCAGTGCGCACTGCATGTGCAGCCGGTTCTATTTACTCTTACAAACGTACACTCACACACACACACACACACACACAGATAGGCACATTGGCCCCTCGGCGTCAACTGGTGCATTTTTATGCCAAGTTGCTTCCATTATTTAATTGGCTTTTATCCTGCACATTTAAAACCTTCTTAATGCCATAATTATCTGCTACTTTGTGAAAAATGCTGCTTTTGTATTTTGTGTAAATTTTATGCCTATTGTGGCATTTCATTTCAACAGCGACTTTGTTGCATTTGCATTGTGAGCGATTGCGTTGCACATGATTTATGCGCATTTAATGCCATTAACGAAATTACCATCGCTGAACAGCTAATTAATTCACAGCCTAATTATGCAAATGCGCAGAAACTCAGTCAAATTGTATTAGACAGCAAAATGGCATTGACCTGGTTGACAATTAACAAGTTAACCCTCTAGTTCCCAAGAAGGCCTGTAGACATCCTAAGCTTACAAAAATTCTGTAAATTACACCTTACGATTTTTTCAGCTGATTTTACACGTATGGAAAGAGGAATCTCCATTTTATAAAATAAATGTAGTCAGTTAACGCTGGCACATGCACAACGGCAGTAATTGTAAGACAAAGTTGAAGTTTCGTTAGAAAGTAAGCAAATAATTGTTTTTGAAATTGTGTGAAAAACAAAAATTATTTTAAATAAATTGTGAGCCTCAATAAAACCAAAAAAATTACTGGTGAGTAGCTGTTAATGTGTTCTTTGAGAAAATAAAAAAAAATTATGAAAAAAAGTTGTTACACTCCTCCTACCTAACCCGAACCCCAGAGTGTCTGTAGGCCTGCTTGGGATGAAAAGCGTAAATAAGTAACGGTCATTGATGATATTTTTTCGCTATTTAAGCATTATTTTTCTATTTGAACCAACATTTTGATACACGGCAATATAAAAAAGATCATATCACTACAAAAATTTATACTAAGGCGTAGTCCGCGGGGGTAGATGAGAGAACTAGTCTCCCCTAGTCCTTTATTTCACGGAGTAGATTTATCGACATCTGTGTGAAAAGATAACAAGGCATTAAAAAAATAAGAACCGCAATGTGGATATACCTATACCGACTTTCTTAGTTTTCCTAGTTTCTACACCCCCCAAAAGCAGTGTATAAACTACCCCACGACACACTACCCCTCGCCGTACCCCACCCCTTTTTATTTATTGTCTATTACGCGCATGAACTGAAACTTTTACCCGTTATTTATGGTTACATATATTTAAAAAAAAATTAAAAATTTAAAATAATTTTAAAAAAATTTTCATAAGTGATTTTTTTGGCTTTGTTTCAACACCCTCTATCACGCCTCCTATTGACACGAAATTTTTTTTCCCGAACAAACATTACTTCTCAACCACAAAACTATCACTGGTAATTTTTTTAACAAGAATAAAAACTTGGGAACTAGAGGGTTAACTGCCAGAACAAACGACAAACATTGCTATACACATTTGAACTCACAGCTCAACTAATTGACTGCTTCACCGCAATCGATTGTCGTAAGCGAGAGAAGATTTAACAGATTTCCAGTAACAAAAATTTCCACTACTCTCATAGCAATTTAGGCACTTTGGCATTTCCAAGAAATTAATTTTGCACCAAATTCAAACAGTAATTAAAGCAAAATTGCGTCTGTCAACAACACCACCACTCTGCACACCTGCGCTGATGCATTAGAGCGTTGAATAAATGAATTTTTCAGCACAAACAATCCGCCAACCAGCCAACAACAAACCAAACCAAGCCGACATGCGGTGACAACGTCTGCGGCTAAATGATAAATTTACGCAAATAATGCTGCAAACGTGCCAATTATCGACAACATAATGTTGCCAACTTGTACAGCACATTGATGTGTAAGTGTGTTCAGGAGCACGTGGGTCGGTCGGTACTCCCTGTCGTATGAGTGTCATGTATTACTAATTAAATTCCCTAAGGCGCACACAACTCTCGCTGCCAAGCGGTTTCATACACGTTGCCTTGTGCCTTGCTACGCTGAGTTGATTGTATGTATGTGTGTGTGTATATGTTTTTTACTTATTCACGCATACATTTGATTTATTATGTGAGCTGATTCCACTCATTCCTCGTACATGCCTGAATTTATGTGCCTATCTTTGCTGACGCAGAACACGTTTTTATAATTTTTGTTGTTGTTGTAGAGGAAATTTGCGGTTGCTTAAATGTCTTCCTTAGACTCGTATTGGGTTGTCAAAAAAGTCTCTTCGTTGTTTGCTTGCAAAAAATTTATATAATTATAGCACAGTTTAGTCAACCCGGTTTGAATCACATTATTCTTCCATCCTTTTGGAAAAATCCTTCAATCCAGTTTTATATAATACCACAGAACAAACAATATACAGAATGCGCATCTGATAATACCCCATTCAGACAATCACCTAAATTGCGGAATTTAGACATTTTCTCAATTTATACTCAATTTAAGTCTATATTGAGCATAATTTATCATATAAAAAACTGACTTCCCTTGTCATCTGGTAGTTCTAGACCCTCTTTCAACTTCACCCATGCTGACTTTCCCACTTTGAATAATGTGCTCCTCGATGTTGACTGGAATATTCTTTTTGCGAATTATAATGTCTCTGAATGTTTCTCTGCTTTCAAATCTAAAGTTTATATGTTTTGTGTTGATAATATTCCGATTATCAAAAAGAGAAAGTATAAAATTCCTTTGCATACGAAAAGGCTTAAACACCTAAGAAATTTGAAGAGTAAATATTACAAGAAATACAGACAAAGTTCTAGTAATCATTACTTTCTCTAGTTTCTTAGTGCACAGAAGGATTTTAATTGCCTCAATAAATTTTTGTATCGTAATTATATTTCCAACTTTGAAGCCAACATCAACTCCAACCCCAAAGCCTTTTGGCGATTCATCAAATCTAAAAATAACAGCTCTTCTATTCCCTCGACTGTTTTCTTCAGAGGTAAGGCCGCCAGTTCTGCTCCGGAGGCTGCAGATCTCTTTGCGGACTTCTTCTTTTCTAATTTCGTTTCGGATTCATTAGCGTCCAGTAGTAACTTTTCCTTTAAATCTGATTCGTCAATCAATTTCGGCTCCCTAACTCTATCGACAAGCGACGTGCTCAGTGGTATCAAACGTTTGAAACCATCAACACAAACCGATGCCGATGGTCTTTCACCCATTCTCCTTAAGAACTGTCCCTCGCTCGTATACCCTCTTCAAATAATGTTCAATATGTCGCTTTCCTCTGGTGTTTTCATCGATGATTGGAAATTAGCTTCAATTACTCCTATTTTTAAAAGCGGGAACAAAAACGACGTCTCTAATTATCGCCCAATCTCCAAGCTCTCCACGGTTTCAAAACTTTTCAAAGGCATAATCAAGGAGAAACTGTACTTTGCTGTAAAGAGTTTAATCTCACCTAACCAGCATGGTTTTGTCTCGTCCCGCACAACTGTTACTAATCTTGCGGTCTTTGGTAATTACTGTTTCTCTGCATTTCAAAATAATGCTCAAGTGGACACAATCTATACCGATTTCTCCAAGGCTTTCGAGAAAGTTTCACATGACATACTCCTGTCTAAGCTTTCGATTTTGGGGTTTCACTCAGTTTTCCTGGATTGGATCAGATCCTATTTAAGCAACCGACAGTGCATTGTCGTTATTGATCATGCCACCTCTAAGCCTTTTGTCGCCACTTCTGGAGTCCCGCAGGGAAGTATTTTAGGCCCTTTGTTCTTTGTTCTCTTCATAAACGACATTAGTGCTTGCTTTTCCTTCTCCAACTTCTTGCTCTATGCAGATGACTTGAAGATTTTCTCTGTTGTCCGTTCTTCGTCCGATTCTTTAAACATCCAGTCCGACCTCAATAATGTCCTCGCGTAGTGCAATAAAAATCGTTTATGCCTAAACGTCAGCAAATGCTTTCACTCAACTTTTTCGAAATCCACTAATTTGAAATTGATGGCACAGTGTTAGATAAGGTGGCTGAGATCAAGGATCTGGGCGTTGTTTTCGATGCAAAGTCTAGATTCACTTCCCATGTTAATCGCATTGTCTCGCGTGCTTACTCTATGTTAGGGTTTGTCCGCCGAAATTCTTCCTCCTTTTCCAATCCTTACACGTTCAAGCTATTGTATACTACTTTTGTTAGGTCCAGACTGGAATATGCTGCTTTCATCTGGAGACCTTATCATGCGTCGCATTCTAATCGCTTAGAGTATTCAAAAAAGATTCCTTGGCCTTCGCTCCATTCGTTTTTCTGAGCCCCAGCCTCCTTACAGGAAGAGATGTCTTCTGCTTGGTTTAAAATCACTTGAAACCAGGAGGGCTGTCATTTCCATAGCTTTCATTTTTGATATAGTCAATGGAAATATTGACTGTCTCTCTCTCTTGTCCAAAATAGTTTTCAATGTGCCATCTCGCTTCCTCAGACATGTTTCTCCTTTTTCTGTCGAGTTCTGTAGGACGCGTTATGGTAGTAACGCTCCTATTCCTCGAGCCATAGCCGAGCTAAACGTGCTGTCGACCTCTTCAATATTTGATCTGTCTGTTCTTAAACCCTCGTTCATTTCCTTTGTTTATTCTCTCTTTCCCGTTTAATTTTAAGCTTAAGTTCCATTTTTGTTAATTAGTCTGTAAGAATTGTTCAAAGACTACTAAATAAATAAATAAATAATTAAATAAAATAAATAATTTATCTAATTGCAATTAGTAAGTACTAAATTTACCATAAATTGAGCTCAATTCTACAAGCAACCCTGTGTCGTGCCGTTATCGATAAATAAATTCATTGGCAATTAACGGAACCAAAACTGGAATGAGAAACTGACAGCAGCGAAAGGCGTTTCTTTGCTTTGAAATTACGTTTCAAAATTGTGAGCATCAGTAGGGATGTTGAATAAATACTACTAAATTTTTAATAAATGTTTTGAAGAACGTTTTTTATACACAAATAGAAAAAACTTTTCTTGCGTCAAAACAAAAACATGTTCGATAACAGCTAAATTGAATTGTAAGGTTTGTGAACAACAAAAGCAATAAACTCATAGAAGATAAAATTGCCTCAATTTATTTGGCTGTTTGAACAGGACATAACTTCAGGATTTCTATGTCAAAAAAGTGCCTTTCACAAAGTTCTTTCTCAGGCAAATGTAGACGAAAACTGATCAATTAATTTCTTGATCAAAAGATTTTTTTATGTAATTAAAACGAAATCCATTTGTTTTTCAATAGTTGGCTTTAGTAATCTGTATTCTGCGTTGTATAAATGCGATGGAGTTATGTTAGATAGCATTGGAAAGATAAAATTTCATACTAAAACAACTTCTAAGACAGTTTTATGATTGCTTGACTCAGTTTGGTTTGAGCGCACATCAAAAATGGACATCAACAGAGGTTTATTGCTTTTCTAAAGTCGAAAACTTAAGCCAGGCTACTAAAAAATATGAATGGTGTTTATGGTTTTTATACTGTAAAAGCCAATCAAGCCAATTTGATGTCAAAAATGCCTCATGCTCTGAAAGGCCAATTGTTGAAAATGTTAATAAAATCCTTAAAATCGTTGAGTCCAATCATCATGTAAGCACTGTTTCGATTGTTTAAAAGTTAAATATTGTACAAAAAACCACTTAAATAAGGCTGCATACAAAAAGCAGTTCGATTCAACTGTAACAGCATCATCCAAACATAGACGAAGGACTTTAAGTTGGACACCAACCAAATGACTAAAAGACTTTTTCGACAACCCAATGTTGTATGTAATATTTCTATTCATTCATTTTGACTACATACCTACAAACTGCCACAATTGCGAGGGCAATGACCCCAGAATGCGAGTGTGTGCGTAGCATTGATTTGTTGACGGTGCTTTCTCTTTTTTACTTTTTGCTCTTTCACTATGTTTCAGCAGGTAATTCAATGCTATAAATAATGTACGCGCTGCCTTTTAACTGTGACTTTGCGTAGATGTCACTGCGCTTGTCAAACTATATTTTATTGTTCTTTTAACTATGACTTTTCCAAAAGATTTATGGAAAATCTGTTACCATTTGTTACTTTTGAATTTACGAATTCTCACTGCCTAATGTTGTCATGCAACAACAACAACATATCTAATAGCTATGTAATAATTACAAATTACATTTAAATTTTGTAGTTCATGCATGGAAACCGGGGACCGTAACAGTTATAAGTTTTATTATAAAAATCAATGTTTAAGAGTTATTATTTTACTTTTATTTAATGACTCAATAAAAGTTATTTTTTATTTATATTTTAAAAATCCTATAATAACAATTATTCTTGATTGTTTTCTTATTAGTCCACAAGTAATAGTAATTTAGTAATTTAATTAGTAATTTTAGTTGTCCTATGATAACAATTATTCGTGACTTCTATTTAAAAAAGTCATCAATAAAAATCAGTCAGTGACTTTTATTTTTTAAGTCATCAATAAAAATCATTCAATAACTTTTCTTTTTTAAGTCATCAATAAAAATCAGTCCGTGACTTTTATTTTTTAAGTCATCAATAAAAATCATTCAGTGACTTTAATTTTTTAAGTCATCAATAAAAATCAGTCAGTGACTTTTATTTTTTAAGTCACCAATAAAAATCATTCAGTGACTTTTTTTTTTAAGTCGCAACATAAAAGTCATTTTCATTAATTGCACTATTGGATTCATTAAATATCGAAATGTATATATATTTTTGATCGGCTTAACAAGACCTGTCTTGACAATTATATTTTCTGGAAGAATCATAACTTTTGCATGCATTAATGAAAATTACTTTTATATTGCGACTTAAAAATTAAAAGCATTGAATGATTTTTATTGATGACTTTTATAAGTAAAAGTCACTGAATGATTTTTATTGATGACTTTTTTAAATAGAAGTCACCAATAATTGTTATCATAGCACAACTAAAATAAAAATCTAAATAAAACTGTTATTTGTGGACCAATATGGAAAAAATCAAAAATAGTTGTTATTAAAGGATTTTTAAAATATAAATAAAAAATAATTCTTTATTTTTAAAATTTTCCGTAAAAATTACAAAAAAAAAGTTTATTGCCAAATTTGATTCTCCGTGCGAAAAGAAATGTATGGTATATTTAATTTATTTGCATAATTTTTCCTTCATAGTAAAATTTTCAATTATAGTTTTCATAAATAACTGTTATTTCCGGTCCCTGATTAAACATTAAATAGTTTAGTTTCCTATCAGCTTAAACAGACTTCTGAGCGACAATCGCTGTCAACTGAAAGCTGTAAAAACCGTAAAAACTTACATATGTATGTATGTCACCTATCAAACCCACCCACTCTCACCTCACTCAGGCACATACACACACACACATGCAGTGACTCAACACGCCCACATAGTCACACGCACTGCCGTTAATGGTAAATTATTTAACGCTTCAGCACACACACACACACATACATACACACATTCCACTCCACACTCCGAGAAGGATCTTCTGCTGCCACTGCACTGCTTCTTCTTCTACTTCCATAAAATCGTTGTGCTGCATTGCCAAGTGTTTTCCGCCATTCTTTTCTTCTGCATATGCATGCAATTTTATTTGTTTTGTTTGCCATTTTCTGACACAAAATCCCTGAGGCTACGTTTTTATTTCATTGTTCTCAGCGCAGATTTTTGTCTTTGTTGATTTTCGTTAAATCTGCAAGCATAATTCTCGAATATGTGCATGCATCATCTGGCAGTTAAATCAAAATGTTTTTGTTATGACATAAAATTCCACACACACGCACACACACACACAAACTATCCTGCAGACTATAGTGGAACTTTGAAGTTTCGATGCATGCTTCTTCAAATTAAATCCCCCAGGCTCAGATGATTTTTGCCTCTATTTTATTTTATTTGTCATACAGCGTACAGCTTGTGCAACAGATTATTTTGGGCATAAACTTGAAATGTTTTAATATTTTTGTATGCATTTTACTTGCAGCATAATATGAAAAGTTGAAAATCTACAGTTTTCAATGAATAATTTAAACGTTAAATTTGTCAAAATTCCCATTAATTTATTGCAATTTATATTTTTTTCATTGGTTATGAATTTTGGATAAAACTATTTCAATTTAAGTTGTTTTTCTATGAAAGCACTTTTAAAAATTTTATCAAATACTTTTTAATTTAACGAATTTTCAATGAATAAAGTAAACGTTAAATTTTGTGAAAATTCCCATTAATTTATTGCAATTTATATTTTTTCATTGGTGATGAATTTTGGGTAAAACTATTTCAATTGAAGTTGTTTTTCTATGAAATCACTTTTAAAAATTTAATCAAATACTTCTCAATTTAACGAATTTTCAATGAATAATGTAAACGTTAAATTTATGAAAATTCCCATTAATTTATTGTAATTTATATTTTTCATTGGTTATGAATTTTGGATAAAACTATTTACATTTAAGTGGTTTTTCTATGAAAGCACTTTTAAAAATTTAATCAAATACTTCTCAATTTAACGAATTTTCAATGAATAATGTAAACGTTTACATTGTCAAAATTCCCATTAATTGATTGCAATTTATATTTTTTCATTGGTTATGAATTTTGGATAAAACTATTTCACTTTACGTTGTTTTTCTATGAAAGATCTTTTACAAATGTTATCAAATACTTCTTAATTTAACAAATTTTCAATGAATAATGTAAACGTTTACATTGTAAAAATTTCCATTAATTTATTGCTATTTATATTTTTTCATTGGTTAAGAATTTTGGATAAAACTATTTCAATTTGAGTTGTTTTTCTATGAAAGCAGTTTTAAACATTTTATCAAATAATTGTTAATTTAACGAATTTTCAATGAATAATGTAAACGTTAAATTTGTCAAATTTCCCATTAATTTATTGCAATTTATATTTTTTCATTGGTTATGAATTTTGATAAAACTATTTCAATTTAAGTTGTTTTTTATGAAAGCAATTTTAAAATGTTATCAAATACTTCTTAATTTAACGAATTTTCAATGAATAATGTAAACGTAAAATTTGTCCCATTAATTTATTGCAATATATATTTTTTCATTGGTTATGAATTTTGGATAAAACTATTTCAATTTAAGTTGTTTTTCTGTGAAAGCACTTTTACAAATTTTATGAAATACTTCTTAATTTAACGAATTTCCAATGAATGCATGAAATGTAAACGTTAAATTTGTCCCATTAATTTATTGCGATTTTTATTTTTTCATTGGTTATGAATTTTGGATAAAACTATTTCAATTTAAGTTGTTTTTCTATGAAAGCACTTTTAAAAATTTTATCAGTGAATAATGTAAACGTTTTCGTTGTCAAAATTCCCATTAATTTATTGTAATTTATACTTTCCATTAATTGGGAATTTGGGGTGAAATTATTTTAATTTAAGTTATTTTTCTATGAAAACACTTTTAAAAATTTTATCAAATACTTTTTAATTGAACAATTGAGTATGAAATCTTTTTTGAAGATAGTAAAAAAATAGATGTTTGTTACTTTGGGCATCTATTCAAGAGAAATTTCTTAGTTATGTTAAAGACAATCTCTTCTCTAATGTGTTGTTACAAAAATTAGTTCTGCTGGGCAACGCACACGTAGTTTATATCGCTTGATTGTGCCAAAATAGTAAATATATGGAAGATCCAGATATTCTGAAGAAACACTAAACATGACGTCTTACTATATTTGAACTTCAAAAAAATTTGCTCAAATCAAAAGTCAGTCATTGAATGCTATTCAAGGATATAATATGGTAACATTTTCAACTTTTCATTTGATACCAATTTTTTTATAATTTGATGACTTCAATTATTGAAATAAGTTCCTTTTCTGGAGTATTTGAGTAGAATTAGTAAGTTCAGACATTCTAGAAAAAAAATTAAAAATGCGGTTTTGCTAGACTCGATCGGTCAATCTATTTATTTCTTCTATGTTAAGAAATTATCAAAATTTTTACAGCTTAGTATTGTAGTTTTTTAGTAGAAAATCAACATTCTCTTAAATTTAAGCATCATTTAAAAAAATCATTAGTTAGTAAATCTGTAGATAAATAAAACGTGCCACAAAATCACCAAAACGCATCAAAAGTACGTCGAATTGTGTGTTGCACAACTTAAACTTGTCGAAAACTTTGATGGGTGCTCGCAATTTCAAACTTTTCCCTTTGTCCTTTGTGCTTGTGTGGTGCAAGCTTTGACATTTCGGTCACATACACAGTTGGCTGCACATAAAAAATCGAAAAAAAATCCAAGCAACTCACTTTGATTGCTGATTTTTCGAGCAGTTGTTAAGCCGTGTTTAAGGGTCATTAATGTCGGCACACAATAATGTCACCCTAATGAAATTGCTCTGGGCAATTACGGCAACCTTTTTCTACACACACACACATACACACTTTGTATGCTACTTTCAACATTTTACGCAATTTTGCCGTTACTTTTCGTGTTGCTAGCTGCAACTTTTGTTCGCACAGCTTGGCAGCGTTGCTTTGTACGCTGCTGCCGCATTTGTTGTTGTACCTTTTTCCTTTGCTCATACCCGTTAAGTGCTTGGTGGGACTATTAAAAACTGATTAAAGAAAGTTTGTCAATTTGCTCATTGCCTCTGCCTCTTTCTCTCTCTCTCTCTCTCTTCTCCTACAATAAATGGCCGAAATGAGGCTCATTTATTTGGTCGTGTAATGGCCGCTGTTTGATGTTTTAGTGCCAGTTTAGCGCAAAAGGTGTAAAATTCCTTGCGTTCAACATATCACGCCAATCGTTTATGTATATGTGTATGAGTATGTGTGTATGTGTGTGTAGACAGAATGCCATCAGTTTTTGCGGTTTTGGGGTTTTTATTGTGTTGAAGTTTCGCTCGGAGCATAGCACATGCAGTGAAAAGCTTTTCATTTGACTTGGGGGCTAAGAAATTCGATGAAAAATTAGTGCGCCATAAATCCATTTTACGTTGTATGGACAGCATGAGAACCGAAACGAAAGAGGATGGAGCGTGAAAATAATTCGACATATCATTTGTCATATGGCACCCAACAAAGAAAGATTTGTGCGCTGATATTTATTTTTTTTAGAAACTTTTGTCAGTTAGTGTTAATAAGGTTTTTTTACTTTTTTTTGTAAGGCTTTTTTTGATTTTCTAATATCTCTTTACTTCAGTGTTGCCAGATTAGGAGATTTCCTCCTAGATTTAGGAGATTCTTGGCCTTTTAGGGGAATTTTTAGGAGGAAGAATTGTTTGGGAGAAAGTTTAGGAGATTTATATTTTATGTGAGGGGATTTTTCTGATCCTTAGTGGATTTTTGGGAGACTTTTGGATAACGAAGTATGATGTATTGGGAACACTGGCAACAAAACATATAGTGGCAACTATTTTAATAATCAAAGTACCCTATTGTGTTTAAAATTGTTAAGCTTACAAAGTGAAAGCTCGTTCTATCTCGTTCTCACTTATTGCTGTAACAGTGAAACCTCGCCAAAAATGGCACTTTTTATTTAATTCATTTGTTATCTGTTTTGTTTTTGTTAAGTTTTTGTTGTTAAGCTGAACATGAATAAAAAAAATATATATGTAGATATTTTTTTTATTTTTTATGAGAAGTTTAATTCCTTTAAAATTACGTAAATTATAAAAAAAAAATTTAGGAGCTTTTTTTTACTTATGGGAGGAATTTTCTGTATTTTTTTAAGATTAAGGGGAAAGCCATTTCAGGTATCTGGCAACACTGCTTTACTTAGATGTTTTTGTTAGTTGGTGTATAGTAAATATGATCTTTGTCTATTTTTAGACTTTTTTATGACTTTCTGAATATTTTAATGTCCTGTTCAGACAGCCAAATAAATTGAGGCAATTTAGCTCTTAATTGAGTTCATCGCTTTTGCTGTTCACACAGCTCAATTTAGCTTACATCTAAATTTAGCTGTTATCGATAATGTTATCGAACATGTTTTTGTTTTGATGCAAGAAAGGTTTTTTTCTATTTATGTATGAAAAACATTTATTGAACATTCAGTAATATTTATTCAACATCCCTACTGATTCCAAAAATTTTTAAACAATTTTTAAACGCAAACAAATGTTAGCAAACATCTTTCGCTGCTGTCAGTTTCCCTTTTTTTTAGTTCCGTCAATTGTGAATGAATTTGTTTATCGATAACAGCACTACACAAGGTTACATGTTAAATCGAACTCAATTTATGGTCAATTTAGTACTAATTGCAATTAACTAAATTACGATTTTTGTATGACAAATTGATTGGCTCGACCGATTTAAAAAAATTTTTTTTGGGTTCTTTTTATTAACTAATTTTTTGCAAGAATCCACCACAATATTGAAGAAAAATTTTTAATTTACAGTACTTTTTCTGGGGAAAAAGGTGAAAAACGCAGTCAATTTTTGACACTTTTTTCAAAAAACTTCTATATTTTTATTTTTAGCGTTTTTTAAATTTTCCTGGTGAATTCCTGTGTCCGAAAGCTTAATAATTATGAATCTTATTTTTTGTTTTTTTGTTTCAGATTAGCCGATTCGGAGATTAAGTGTCCGCAATGGAGGATGTGTTTTCTGTTCCTTCAATATATTGTAAAAAATTTTCAAAAAGATTGATAATAAAGGAGCTGAAAAATAAATAATTTTGTAAATCATTAAAAATTTTCCTTTCTAACGTGCCATGATACCTTAAATTTACAGCTAAATTGAGAATAAATTTTAAAAATTTCTAAATTGCGCAATTTATCTGGCTGTCTGAACAGGATATAACTCTCCACATTAAGTAAAATTTTAATAGAAATAAAGAAGCCTCTTGTAGTCTAAATTTTTGTTTAGAATCAAATTTACTTTTCTTACGAAGAACTTTGAATCAATGCAAAGGAAAGTCACAGTGTTTTGAAAGACTAATTTTTGCACACTTAAGAGTTGGTGAAACTCTTAGCAACACCATTGTATAAACATTTCAGACCTGAACCCCAGTTTTCTTGATAGCTATTTTTTATAACAAATCATCATAACATCCAATTCTCCAACTACTCAGACGACACGCTTCACCAGTCTCTTTCCAGCTGAATTGCGCGCTTAATTCCTTTTAAATGCACACTTTTCTGTCATAATGTGTCCATGCAAAAAGCAAATGACATTATAAATCATGACGCCATGTCAATACGGCAAACTTTGCACGTGCACAAACAGCCAACAGCAACAACAACAACACAATTTCTCAGCTAGGCAAACTTGCAATTTGCTTATTGGGCGAGTGCAATGAAGTCACGTCGCCTCATAAATTCCTATGTGCCAGCTGATTTCTAGCGCAGATTTTCATTTTCTCATAGTGCAAGTAGCCCTGACACTGACAGACAACAAGGACACTTGGCAAAAAAAAACTGAGAAAAATTGCTAAAATAGATGAAGAATTGATAGAGTAAAGTGACAGAGACAAAAGCTAGAATACGAAGCGGCAACGACAGAGGCACGACATATTATTTTTTGTGTTTTTTAAGTGTAAGCGGCAGACAAGTAAAACTTGACACGAATATCAAAAAGCTCAGCAAAGCAGAACGTGACAGCTAAAAAATCAAATTTTTTTATAAGAAAAATATGTTCAACAATTTGCTCACAAGTGCGAATGCGATGGATGATAACAAATTGAGACAAAAACAAATACAAAAAATTGCAAGAATTTTAAACATTTGTTGCACTTTGGAAAATATTAAAAGTTAAAAATTTGCTAATAAAAAATAAAAAAACAAAAATTAAAGAAAAAAATTGAAAATTAAGTATCAAAAATCAAAAATTATAAAAATAAAAAATGATTAAAAAAAATATAAATTAAAACCTAAAAACCAAAATTAACAATTTAGCATTAAATACTATGAATTCGCTAATTTGCTACTAAAAATTAAAAAAAAAAATGAAAATAAAATTAAAAAAACAGAAAAACAAAAACTGAATTGACAAAAATTAAAAATCAATATTAACAACTAAATAGTCAAAATAAAAAATTTGCTAAAATAAAAATTTTCAATTATAAAATAAAAATGCACACAAACATTATTAAATATTTGTAGCACTTTGGAAAATATTAAAAGTTAAAAATTTGCTAATAAAAAATAAAAAAAAAATTAAAGAAAAAATTTGAAAATTAAGTATCAAACATCAAAAATTATAAAAATGATAAAAAAAAATTACAAATTAAAAACTAAAAACCAAATTAAGAATTTAGCACTAAATATTAGGAATTTGCTAATTTGCTACTTAAAATTAAAAAAAAAAAAATTAAAATCAAATTTAAAAAACAGAAAAACAAAAACTGAATTGACAAAAATTAAAAATCAAAATTAACAATTAAATACTCAATATTAAAAATCTGCTACAATAAAAATTTTTAATTATAAAATAAAAATTCATACAAAAATTATTAAATATTTGTAGCACTTTGGAAAATATTAAAAGTTAAAAATTTGCTAACAAAAAAAATTAAAAACAAAAGTTGAAAATTAAGTATCAAAAATTATAAAAACATAAATTTAAAAAAAAAATTACAAATTAAAAACTAAAAACTAAAAACCAAAATTAAGAATTTAGCATTAAATATTAGGAATTTGCTAATTTGCTACTAAAAATTAAAAATAAAAATAAAAATTACATTTAAAAAACAGAAAAACAGAAACTGAACTGACAAAAATTAAAAATCAAAATTAACAACTAAATACTCAAAAATAAAAATTTGCTACAATAAAAATTTTCAATTATAAAATAAAAATTCATACAAAATGAAATATTTGTAGCACTTTGGAAAATATTAAAAGTTAAAAATTTGCTAATAAAAAATAAAAAAACAAAAATTAAAGAAAAAAAGTGAAAATTAAGTATCAAACATCAAAAATTATAAAAATGATAAAAAAAAATTACAAATTAAAAACTAAAAACCAAAATTAAGAATTTAGCATTAAATATTAGGAATTTGCTAATTTGCTACTTAAAATTAAAACAAAAATTAAAATCAAATTTAAAAAACAGAAAAACAAAAACTGAATTGACAAAAATTAAAAATCAAAATTAACAATTAAATACTCAATATTAAAAATTTGCTACAATAAAAATTTTCAATTATAAAATAAAAATTCATACAAAAATTATTAAATATTTGTGGCACTTTGGAAAATATTAAAAGTTAAAAATTTGCTAATAAAAACAATTAAAGAAAAAAGTTGAAAACTAAGTATCAAAAATCAAAAATTATAAAATAAAAATGATAAAAAATTAGAAATTAAAAACTAAAAACCAAAATTAAGAATTTAGCATTAAATATTAGAAATTTGCTAATTTGCTACTAAAAATTAAAAAAAAAAAATTTTAATTAAATATCAAAAACAGAAAAACAAAAACTGAATTGACAAAAATTAAAAATCAAAATTAACAACTAAATACTCAAAATTAAAAATTTGCTATAATAAAAATTTTCAATTATAAAATAAAAATTCATACGTTTTTCTAAGTAAATATTTTGCAGCATTTACATAAATGTAAAATTTTTAATTAAATTTTTCTATTCGCTTAGATCGATCAAAGCGCTACAGTCGGTCTGTTCAGACTAGGTTAAGTTAGGTTAGAGTAGGTCTGTAAAAGGCACATTTAGGTCCATTATGATACCACAATTTCACCCGTTTGAAAAGTATATGCAGCACTGCAACACTGTTTCAAACAGATCAGAGGAAGCCTTTTAGACTAAATACATTTAAGTCTATTCAAAACAACTGAAAGTATTACAGTTCTGTCTTGTTTTTACTTATTTACATGACCTACCATAACCACGCCCATATTATTCGATTACTTTCAGTTCTAGCCAACCTAGGCGTCAAAATAGACCATAGGTTAGGTTAAGTTAGGTTAGGTAGAACAGGCAACTTGCTGGTTTCTTAGCTTTTCTATAGTAAAAATTGCATATTTTGAGAGATTCCCTCAAACAGCAACCCTCTTTAAAACTAAGCGTACACTTTGTCCATACAAATTTCGTACTAAATTCCATTCTTTCCAGACCAAGTCATGGCTAAGTCGAATGAATCTCCCAGCAATCTACATCACATCTCCCACTTAGCGTTGCGAACCCTTAACGCTATCATACTGAATACATCCTGGCAGCATAGTGTAGCATATAGAAATATTTTTTTTTACTATTCACATAAACAATACAGATGCAAATTGCAAGGACTTTGTGTAGCATTCTTCTTACACTTCAACGTGCCGTCACACCTGTCGCTGCAGTCTCACCACGACCTCAACTATTTGAAATTCTCTATTCAATTTGTATGCGTGTGGCTGTGTGTGTGTGTGTGCGTGTGTACCTTTGTGCTGTTTATTGAAAAACACAATAAATTCCACTTAAATCCTTTGTCTTCGTTTCCGAGTATGCTTTGTGCTTTTGTTGTGCACAGCAATGCATTTTTGAACCATCATGAAGCAAGTGTCGGTGTTGTGTGCCACAGTGTCACAGAGCATTCAATTGCAATCACTTTAAATGTAAATAAATATGGAGTGTTGAATTGTGTAAAACTTGTGTCGTTTGAAAGGAAAATTAAACGAGAAAAAGAGCGAAATTCAGAGAAAAAAGTGACAATGAAAAATTTAAGTTAACTCGAAATACGACGTGACTTTGGTTATTGTGGTTTTCAATATCGGTTAATGCATTGCTGTAGTTGTCCTGCAAAACCACATATGTTGATAACACCGTGCAACAAAAATCAAAAAATTTCAAAACACACGAAAAAATCTATATACTCGCGAAACTAGGGGTCAAATGTAGTAAAACTGCTAGAGAGAGGTATTACATTTTTTATATCTTAAACTAATAAAGTTGAAGGACGCAATTCTAGGATGTAGTAGCGTACATAGTAGTCCTTAAGATATCTTTTTTTCAAAAAAAATCATTAGAAATTTGCAAGGATATTTAAGGATAAAATTTTAAAAGGAAATTTTCAATACCTCTTCGTCCTTTTGCACCAAAACAAAAAATTTTCTAAAATTCTAAGGATTTTTCTCTTTCATTTGATACCCATATTGTTATTCTACAATGCGCTCAATTTTTAAAACAATTTTTTTAAATAAACATATCCTTGAAATTGCAAAGTCCTTTAAAAAAAAATCCTGACGTCAGAGAGAAAAACTAACAACGCAGTTTTACTACATTTGGCCCTAGTTTCGCGAGTATATAGATTTTTTGTGTGTAAAATTTGTTGTCGCACGGTTTAATAAAACATTTCAGTTAACTCGAAATAAAAAATGTCTTTGGGTAATGCAGTGTTGTTGTTTTCCTGAAAGACAACAAATATTTGCATGTTGCTTACATGTTGCTAGTTTTTTTTTTATTTATGGAAAACAGTTTTTCTTATGGCTTATAAAATTCATTTTAAATCATAGTTTAATATTTAATGAGCATGAAAGTCATAAGAAATAACTCGACTCTAATCTTCTTAACACTAGAAAAACCGCAAGTTGTCCATACCTACAAAGGATTACATATCATATCCGCTGATATCCCGAAAACTACACATCGGATTTGGCTAAATTTTCACAAAATAAATTTTTAAAAAGTATAAAATTTAAAATAGAAACTACAATATAAACGATATAACGATAAAAAATAAAAGTCATCAAAACAAAAGTAAATAGAAATACTAAAGAAAATACAGAGAAATTTAAAACCGTCAAAATAACAGCAATGGTCTTTCTAGTACTAAATGTTTGCTCACAGAGAAACAAAAACAATTTAAAAATGTATTGAGCTGCACACAGTCAGTTGCTGTGTACATTGAAAAATAAAGAAGGAAATGTTTACAATTTTGCATTCCTTTTGTTAAGTTGCCCAGAGCTCAATCGTTGTACTCATAAGCAGTTAATGAGAAAATCTTAATACGAATTCTTGTCGGTTTTTCGCAGGAAATTAATGGTATAAAAAAAAATATTGTCACGAAATAAAAGAATAATAGAAAAAACATATTTTTTAAATTTCTCATGAGATTTTCCTATAGCTGAACACCGCTTGGAGTAAAAAAGGAAAATAACGAAAAAAATGCCTTATTTTTTCAATAGATGGCTTCAGTAATCTGTATCTTGCGTTGTATAAGTGCTATCGAGTTACTTTGGTTTAATGTAATAAAGATACGATTTCTTACTAACAAAACTTCTCAGACAGTTTTATGATTGCTTGACTGAGTTTTGTTTGAGCGCGCGTCAAAAATGGACACCAGCAAAGAGGAAATATGACATATTTTGCAATTTGTCTTCGATAAAGCCAGACTGAATGGAAACCGCTACAAAAAACTTCTTCTTCTGAAAATGTGAATAGTGCTTATAATCCTCAATCAATCGATCAATTTAAATTTTTTTATGGTCTTTTCCATTTCGGTAATTTTGATATCAAAGATGCACCTCGCGAAGGCCATTTGTTGCAAATGTCTGTAAAAACATGGAAATCATTGAGTTCAACCGCCATGTAGGCACTATTTCAATTGCTCAGAAGCTGAACATTGCACAGAAAACCGTTTCGAATCACTTGAAGGCTGATTGCAAAAAGAATCTCTATGTATGGGTGCCAAACATATTAACGCAAAACCTTAAGGATCATGTACGAAGAGCTACCGAATCTCAATAAAATTTACACATTTTTTAAGCTGATGGTAACTGATCTTGAAAAGTGTATGAAAACTTACAAAAACTTAGGCGAATCGAGGTCAACTGGCGCAGATTGTGGTCAAGCCAAGATTGATTGATCCGAAAGGTTTTGCTATATGTTTGGTGGGATTGGCAGGGAATCATCTACTATGAACTGCTTCCCTATGGCCAAACTCTTAATTCGAACGTATAGTGTCAACGATTGGGCCGTCTGAAGGAGGTAAATGCCCAAAAGCGACCAGATTGGCCAATAGGAGAGTAATATACACAAAGCGACAATTATGTATTAAGACTGCCTCTAGAAAACACAATTAAAACACGATATCTGCTAATTTTTCGGTATATTTATTCGAAATATTCTCCTCCTGATTCCGCGATTACATCGATTTAATAGTGATTCAAACGCGTGTTCCAGCTCATTTTTCGGAATTTCCTCCAGTGCCCTCGTCGAAGCCCGTTGTATGGTCTGAATGTCATCAAAAAAGCATCCTTTCAACTTCAATTTAAGTTTCGGGAACAAAGAGAAGTCGCACGGTGCCCAATCAGGTGAATACGGCGGATGATTCAACACACAGACCTGATTCCGAGCCAAAAATTGACGAACAATGAGTGCTGTGTGACTCGGTGCATTATCGTGCAACAGAGACCAACTTTTTGGATCACGGTATTCTGGTCGAATACGACGGATTCTGGCCATCAATCGCTTCAAAACTTCGAGGTAATATGCGGCAGTAACTGTTTGACCAGTTGGAACAAATTCTTTGTGGATAATTTCTTTGCTATCGAAGAATGCGATGAGCATTGTTTTGATTTTTGATGGAACTTTTCGTGTTTTTTTTGGCTTGTGGTGAGTTTTTTGACTTCCATTCCGCGCTTTGACGCTTGGTTTCTGGGACGTATTGGAAACACAATGTTTCATCACCCGTAACAATTGTTTTCAGGAAGTTTGGATCATTTTCTGCGACTGCAACGAATGACTGACTCTCATTAATTTTTGTTAAAATTTTAATTAATTTAATTTTAATAAATATTAAATGTCAACCAAATGTCATGAAATTTTGACAGATAGTAGAGGAAGGTTGAAGCTTCAAAACGCATGTGATAGCGCGCTTGGTTGCTGAGATACGGTTCGAGTCTTAATATATAATTGTCGCACTGTGTAGAGTATATTGTTGCGCAAGAGTAATATCGACTACATGGAAGGAGCGCAACTAAATATGGTTAAAATAAATTTACAACAAATGGGATTTTAATTGCCAAAAATTCATCTTTTTTCGAACGACTTATGCAAATGCAAATGCTTCTCACTTACCTTCTTAGAGGCTGATCCTCCTGAACTTCCTCCAGTGAACGTTTTCCATCCAATTCTCCCACTTCGTACCTTACGACAGTACTCCTGCAAATTATAGAAATTTTACTCGATAGTGACTCGCCAGGCAACTTATCTAATTGGAAGATTTTTAAGCATTCACTTAGTCTGCACACGACACCAAGTAATTTCAATCTGTTCCTATCTGTGAAAAATTTGCCTCAAGAGGAGTTTGTGCAAATCAACGATCCCAGTTGTTTGCCAATAGGGACGAAAACTTCTACAAGAAAGACATAAGGAAACAACCTTCAAAATGACAACAAGTTATCAAACAAAACGTTGTACATTTCAGCTAAATTGTATCATTCTATTTGTGCAAAATAAACCATAAATTTCATGCAAAATTAATTGATTTTTTTCTACTACACCTTATATTAGTACAATTGTTGTTGTATCTCTCAAATAGCCCATCATATTTTTTTGACACTTCAAAGAATACAAATGTAGCTCATTTTGTAACGTGTAATATGCGTTAAAATTTTGTCTACATATTTTTTTTAAACCATAAATTTCACAAGCTTTGACAAAAAACCAAAAAAGGTCCTCAAATAAATAATGACAACGTTAAATCGTTGGCTTACTTATAAGAAATAATAAATATTTGAACATTAATCAGGTCTGACGAGAATTGTGCACAAGATAGAAGGCGGAAAGCAGCGCCACAAAGGAAATGCGAAGCGATAAACAGCCTCAAGTGTCGCTAAGCATGATTAAAGAAGGCCGATAAGAGAGAATCTAATATGTCACACGCACACACAGAGCACGTCAGCGTGTGTGTGCTGCGTCTGATAAATAAAGCAGTCGAATGTCACAATTTGAAGCAATAATTTTAAGGCAACACACAAAAGCGTGCAGCATTTTCTGACTAGCGCAACATTCCGTCAGCGCACAGTTGACAGCCGCCGCTGCTATGAAATCAACATGTATGTGTGTGTGTATGTGAAGCTCTAAAATCGAAAAATTTGTGTATGTATATGAAGTAAAAAATCTAAGGAATAAAATTCGTAATAGAATATGGAAAGAGAAGCGAATCGTAATCTTTTGCGCTTACGGCTGATTGAATCTGCTTCCAATTTCCGGAAGTCTGCTAGCTGCACGCAAGTGCCGATATTGCCACTCCATTGATCTTCTTCTTCTCCATCAGCTTCTTCTTCTTCCGTATCTTCTTCTTTCACATATAAGTCTATTGCCAATATACGCTTGTCTGTATGTAGGCGTGTCACTGTCATTTCTATTTCTATTTTTATTTATATTTTTTATTCATAGTCCTTCCTTTACTTTTTTTTCTTCACCCTGTCACTTGGTTTTGGCCTACATTACGCACTGCTGCTAGCATTGGCTTTTGTTGTTGTTGTTCCAATTTTGCTGTTTCTTCCTGCGTGGCCGTGAAAACACTGCGCCGCACTTAATCAAACCACAACACTGCCAACTGCCGCGAGCAAAATTTGTTGCGTCCATTGTTTTGTTTGACGCCTCGTTGCTTTTGTTGCTTAAAGTATGCAGCCGAATTTTCAGTTCACATGAATTTAACAAAACTTTAGTAATTTTTTTTTGCTTCTACTTTTTGCATAAATTTTAGGTTATGCATTTTTTCACCTTCTTTCTTGGCGCCAAACACTTCCGCTGCCTACAGTTGGCAGCAGTAACTGCTTTAAATATTTACAAAAGAATGGCAATCATTTCGCATGTTGTTGTTATGTTTGTTGTTGCTGCCTATGAATAATGCAACGCAGCAGCGAAAACGACTAAAAAAAAGTGAGCAGAGCGCGCTTCACACTTCAAGCGTCTCCAAAATATTGTTCATATATACTTTCTATGTAATATGCATGTCTTGTTGTTGCACTGCAAATACAGACACACAGACACGTATGTAAATATTTAATTGTGTGGTTTTTTATATTCCCATCGGAACTGATAACACGGCTTTTAGTCAGACAAATAATGATTGCCATTTCCGGTCAAACATTTATGAAAATTATCGTAATTGAACTTAACATGAGGAAATAAATTAAATTTTAAGCAATATGAAAATGACTTTTTTACTATACACGCATACATATGTATTGATTTCATTGCGTTACAAAAACTTTAATGCTGAATAATTGCAATAATTGACAAATGTGACCTTCAGCGAAACTTGGGGTAATGTGTAAAAATTTCTGGCAATTATAATTGATGCGCACATTAAACCCTAATTAAGCATAATTAACATATGACAGCGAAAAACCCATCACTAATATAGCAAAAACAATCACACAAAATGACATTACAATCGGTCATAGAGATTTTCACACTTCAGGCGCAGAGAAAGCTTTGGTGGAAAAATTTTTTTTAGCAAAATTTAAAGCAGATCCTTTTTCATGAAAGGACACAATGGGCCAAAATGAACTCCAATCCAGTATCGTACATTCGTTTCCTATTTTTTTCATTAATTTCCAATGCTTCCGAATGATAGAAGCGGTTGATTTAATTTTCAGATAAAATACTTACATATTTCTTGAGTGAGAAGTGACCTTTTTATTGTTTTGTAGAGTAGACCTGTTTCGATTAAATATGGAATAAAATATTTGGCAAATGGTCGACGCAATTTTGATTAGAGGCTTTTGATTTTTTTTATTTTTGATGACATTTTTACATAGATGTGGTTCTCACCAATGACGCATTGGACCTCGACCTTGAGCTCTAGAATTATTTTTGGTTTATTCGCATAGACCAGACATTACACAAAATCCTAAAAAAAAGAAATAGCACAACATAAGATTGCACAATCTTGGTTTCCAGTTGGCATCGGAATTTCGAGAGTTGGTTCGGTCTGAAAATTTTTGCTCCAATAAATCGATTGTTTTTACAATGACAACGCATTCTTCCTTTGTGTGCTGCTCCAGTTTTAATTAACGGATAAATCGTAGACCACAGCAGGGTTAATTTCAGATCTGTCACTTGCCAAAAAATTTACATTGTGTATTTTTATTGGGATTCGTATACACTTTATAGTGAAACATCATTGGTTTCAGTTATAAAATCAGTTTATGAGGTTCAGTCAACACAAAATAAAATCCTAAATTTTCAAGGACCCAAAATAATAGTTAAAATAACAGTTGCCCATTTTTAAGAGATGTTTATAAATGTTGGACAATAACTATTATGAAAAAAAATTATTCTATTATTATTATTATTATTATTCTATACTATTATTCGTGACAAATATTTTTTCTGTTGCCTAATAACTGTTATCAGCAAGAAATATTTTAATAGTTACTGGCAACGGAAAAAATATATTTCCAAAAATAAACGTCAACGAGCAACGTAAAAAATATTTTTCCAAAAATAAACGTTACCGAGCAACGTAAAAAAAATTTTTCTCTCATAACAGTTATGCGATGACGGAAAAAATATTTTTCAAAAAATAAACGTTTCCGAACAATGGAAAAAATATTTAAAAATAAATTATATTATTTTAAAATTAGTTGAAAGCTAGAAGTAATTTTTTAGATTGGTCTAAGATAGTTTCTAACTGAAATGATAGCAAATATTTAATCAACAAAAGTCTTCAATAAGTCAATTAGTTCAATTAATTAATAATTAATTAAGTCAATTAAGTCAATAAATCAATCAAACTGATTATAATACAAGTAATACAAGTCAAGATGTCGACCCGAGGCTCACTACTCCAATGAGTTTTCCTAGAAGTTCTAATGACTTGAAAATACCTTCATACAGTTGGAGTCTTTCTACACATTCATCACATTCACTAAAGAACCTAAAAACCCTCATGGCACTGTACATAATTTTCAAATTTTTTTAAGCCACTACTCCCAATTCACTGCGAAAACAAACGCCACTAAATAAATGAAATTTAAGAGTAATTAAAAGGCCCGCAAACGCGCAAATGAATAAGTGAATGTAGCGATTGACTGCGTAGACAATTTCGTGTTGGTGTGTACAGAGGCCAAATTCAGAGCCATTAAGCGTAGCATTTCAAAAGCAATTGATTCGAAGAAACGCCACTCATGACCCCAACGGCCAAAGCTAAATGAAATTAATTGCAATGCATACCGCGCTGGAGAGGGCGTTTTGAGTGGGCTCTGCATATGCTACACTCACACAAACACACACACATACGCAAACTTTGTTGTTGTCAATGGCGCCATAAAATGTAACAAGACCCAAACGTCTGTCGCACAACAACAAACTCGTACTTCACTGTTTGAACAATCGCACACCATTTTCTGTCGCACTTTGACCGAAATCAATTGCCAATGGTCCGTTTGGAGTCTGCATATATATGTGTGTGTGTGTGTGTGTGTGTGTGTGTGCGTGCGTTTATGTATCTGTTCTGTTCTGTGATTTCGTAGCAAACGTGTCAAGCACTGACAATCTATTCGCACCATGTCGCCCATTGCATTTGTATAGCTATTTGCTTGCCTAGTGACCGGAAGCGGAAATGGCAATGGAAGTCGACTACAGCTGCGCTCCGTTGGACACATTGACAGATTGCTGTGTTGCTTTTGTTGTACGGCAACAATGCAAGTTTCGTGTGGAAAACGACACGAATTTGGCAGCGCTGATGATGCGAATGATTTGGTTTTTTGCTGGACACGACAGAAATTTTGTGAGTGAGGTGACCAAAGTGCCAATGTTAGACGTGAATTTATTTTCAAATAATATTTATTTTTTCATAATTTTGTATATTTGATGTTTTAATTTGAAGCGAATCCAATAAATTTGTTTCAATCATTGTTGGCCAATAGCCAATAAAACAATTTTTGTTTTAACAAATATATTAGGTTTGTTTGGAACAACGTCAACGTTATGATTTTTCCCTTTTGACATTTGATAGCTGTAACTTTTAGCTTACTTTATTTCGTATTGTATTAAATATTTTCGACATATTTTACTTTTTTATTTTCATAAAGAAAAAAAAGCTATTGATGCACACAAAGAGATATGTAAAGTTTAAGGTGTTAATTGCTTAAGAGTTCCATGTCGGAATTGTTTTTATTCCGTTCTGAAGATTTATCACTACAAGTTGACTACCAATATTCTGGTTCACTTACCAAGGTTGATGAAAACTAAATCGAAGCCATAAGTGAATCAGATTGTTAGTGTCCGAACGAATATTCGGTTTCGGCCCAAATAAGTTGTTTCGGTTTTGGTTTCAGTTTCGGCCAAAAAATGGCCGAACGGCCGAAACCGAAACTTTCTAGAAAATTTTTTTACATTTTATTGTGTAGCAGATATATAGTAAAAGGAGGAGTAATTTGGATGCCACCAATGTGAATAAGATTAAATTATTTAATTTTGAATATTAGCGAATAAGGTATGAAAGGGTAATTTTTTCATGTTTATGTTTTTAAAAAATGAATTGTTTTTATTAATAAGTATTTATTTGTTTATGTTATGTTATGTTTGTTTGTTCTTTATTTACTTAATTTAAAATTCGTTTGTTGAAAAAAAATTCTTGATATGGTGATTTTTATTTCAACTAGAAAGTTTCGGTTTCGGCCGAATATTAAAAAAATAACCGAAATTCGGTTTCGGCCCAAAAAAGATGTTTCGGTCGGACACTACAGATTGTCATATAACGATAAGAGAGATTGCATAATTATGAAATGTATCACACCCAATGATTGAAAATTACCTAACAAGTATTGGACCTTCTGATAAAAAATATCCCTTATTTAAAAAAAAAACCGAAGCGGTTCAATTTTTCGTGGATATTCATTCTATTTCCTTCAAAGTGCTCTCCATTGACAGCAATACACATATTCCAAAGCAACCTCCTTTCTTGAAAACACTTTTCATAGGTTAATTTTGGGATTGCCTTCAGCTTCTTCTGTGACTTCTCCTTTATCGCCTCAATCGTCTCAAAACACTCTCCGCAAAGTGGTAACTTGAATCGTGGGAATAGAAAAGTCACAAGGAATCATGTCAGGTGAATACGTTGGAAACGTTATTTTTCGTCAAATAATCGCATAGAAAATTAGATTTGCTAGCCGGTGCGTTGTCGTGATGAAGATTCCACGAGTTTCATGAAGAAGGCTGCCCCTCCAACCTAACCAAACCTTGTACCTTGTACCCGGACCTTGTACCAAAATAGCTCATTCTGTCAATTTGTTGAGATTGCAAAGGTGATGTCTATGTTGCGCCGCTTCCAAGAAACCAAACCATCAATTAAGATGTTTACTGTCAACAACTAATGAAACTAAGAGAAAAAATCAAAGAAAACCCATCAGAATGGGCAATCGCAAAAAAACCTGACACATCTAATTCGGATGTCTACTGTCAACAACTAATAAAACTGGAAGAAGCAATCAAAGAAAAACGAGTAAAATTGGCAAACCCAAAGGAAACCATGACCTCACACAACTTTGACTTGTAGACAATTATTAATAATTTTGGTTGGGAATTTGTGTCACATACACCATATAGCCAGTGGTGCTCACAGGGAGAGGGGGAGGAGGGGCTTAACCCCCAAAACCAAACCCATACAAAAATTGCTGATGAAAAATATGGTCAAATGGCTCTTAAGTTGTACGGAAACCCCACCCCTTTCCCCTCAAAATGAAACCCTGTGTACGCCACTGCATATACATAGCTCTGACCTTGTACCATCAGATAACCATTTATTTGGAAATTTGCAAAACTCTTTGAATGCTTAAATTTACGCCAATGATGTTGACATGAAGTAGGACTTCAGTTTTTGTTTTTTTTTTGTTTGGTCAGTTTTTTGCTAATAAGGACCAGCAGTATGAGTGCAGAATCATGCCATTGTCAGAATATTTGTAAAAGCTCATTCATTCATTGCATAACAAAATTAAGTTGTATTTTACACAACAAGCCCGAAATTACTTTCTTGCCAACCCAATAATTTCTTAGAATATTATTTGTGTAGCAAATACCATTTTAGTCAACAAATTTCCAATAAAACTTTCATAGTGTATTCTCTTTCAATTTGTGGTTGTAATTGCAATGGCAAAAGTTATTTTCATTTTTTTACACACACACAACCATTTTACCCGCAATAGATGTGAATGCATTGCAAGCGCATTGCAGAGACCTAAAATAATTATTATCCATATTTTTGGGAATGAAAAAATTGCCCTAATTTAAGAAATTTCTATAGTTATTGCTTTATAATTATTATTCCCAATAAGAAATTTTTTACGTCGCCTATAACTATTATCATGTAAATAATAAATATTTTTGAGTTGCATAATAACTCTTATAAGTAACAAGCCTTTTTTTCGTTGTCGATAATTATTATTTTGGGATTTTTGTTTTTTATTTTATTCATTCTGGATAATTATTATTTTGGGATTTGTTTTTTTTACGTTGCATCATAACTTTTATTTATGACTTTTTTAATTAACGTTACCGATAACTATTATTTTGAGAAATTTTTTTTTTACTTTGCTTCATAACTTTTATTCATGATTTTTTTTTTCATTTACGTTGCCGATAACTATTATTTTGAAAAAAAATTTTACGTTGAATTACCACATTTTGGATATGAATTGATTTTTAATTGTTTTAGATTGACAAACGCAAATTAACTGCAGAAACCTTATTTGCACCAACAACTAAACAATTAAAAATCAATTCATACTCAAAATGTGGTAAGGCAACGTAAATAAAAAAAATTTCTTTCATAAAAGTTATGAGGCAACGTTAAACAAATTTTCTTTCAAATAATAGTTATCGGCAACGTAAATAACAAAAAATCACAAATAAAAGTTATAAAGCAACATAAAAAAATGTTTCTCAAAATAATAGTCATCGGTAACGTAAATAAAAAAAGTCAGAAATAAAGTTACGAAGCAACGTAAACAAACAAAATCCCAAAATAATAATTATCGAGAACGAAAAAAAAATTTGTTTCTCATAATAGTTATTACGCAACGTAAAAATTAACCGTCGAAAATAATAATTATAATCAACAAATAAAATTTATGTTGCATTGTAATAGTTACATTGCAATTATTTTCTTAAAAAACTTATAATAGTTAAATCCCTGGTTTTTTTCTAATAAGGACCAAAAGTCCTATGAGTGCAGAATCATGCAATTGTCAGAATATTTGCAAAATGTCATTCCAATTTGTGCGAAATTCATTCATTGCATAACAAAATTGAGTTTTATTTTACACAACAAACCCGAAATTACTTTCTTGCCAACCCAATAATTTCTTAGAATATTATTTGCATAACAATTACCATTTTAGTCAACAAATTTCCAATAAAACTTTCATAGTGTATTCTCTTTCAATTTGTGGTTGTAATTGCAATGGCAAAAGTTATTTTCATTTTTTTTACACACAAACACACAATCATTTTTCCCGCAATAGATGTGAATGCATTGCAAGCGCATTGTTGTTGTATTGCCATAAGCGCCATTAATAAGCGACAGTCAAAAAGAGCTTCACACACACACACTAACCTAACAGCACTTGGCTGTGTGTGTATGTTTTTATGTAGGTGTGAGCGAAAAATGCGCGCAGCTTTTAAAACTTAAATTTGCTTGCATCAGCGCCCACAAACCTGCCAGCGTGACAACATTTTACGCTATCCAACAGTGTGTTGTTGTTTTTGTTGCCTTCAACCGTGCCAACCACTTCAGAGGAATTAGTGGGGCTGAAAATGTAATAAATAGCAGTAGTAATGTCTACCAGTAGTGGTCGTAACACCGTGCGACAGCATTTTTCACACCGGGAAAACTCCATATGTGCGTGAAACTAAGAAGAAACTAAGAATTTTCTTGAAAAGTAAGTATATTAAATCCCCAAATCTCCTTGATCACGTGTCAAAATTTCATTACTCTAACTTTATTAGTTCGAAAGTTATTTGAAAAAAAGGCGGAAGCTGCAAGTCTAATGAAGTACAAAAATTCTAATTTATTTGCGTATCAGTATTTTAAATAATAAATAGATACAAAATCAATGAAGCGAGAATAATGACATTTTGATACGTGATCAAGGAGATTTTGGGTTTTACCATAGTTATTTTTCAAGAAAATTCTACATAAATTTTCAAGGATATAAAGGATTAAAATTTCCAAAGGACCTTTTTCATATCCTTTTTTACAAATAGATAAAACATCATTTTTATTTCAATTCTTGAGCCTTTCCTCTTTCATTTGATATACATATCGCCATATTCTAACGAGGTTAAGTATTTTTAAAATTTTTTTTTTTTGTATCCACTTCAAAATTTTGAGGTCCTTTTAAAAGGACAAAGGATGTAGAAATGAAAAACTGAGTACGCAGTATTACTATATTTGGTCTCCAGTTTCACGCCCATATGGATTATTTCCGGTGTGAAAAATTTGTTTAATTTTTGTCGCACGGTGTAATAGTTTTGTAATGGCAACAGGCGATACACGGCACGCGCTGAGAGTGTTTATGAATTTTGCTGCATAAAACGACTGAATGAGTGAATGAGGGGAAATGAGGGGCGCAGCAAAATGCAAATGAAATGCGCCACGGCGCACAGTTGATGGATTTGTTGTACGCTGTGTGCAAGTGCAGTGAAATGTATTACAAGCGGTTGTTTTCCTGGAAGACTGCTTACAAATATTAAACGCTTTTTCGCGGAAACAGCATTGGAATGCAACATAAATCACACCGGCATTTGCAGCAAATGGCAGCTGAAACGGCATCAAACAGAGCTCATTCGAGGTTGCAGTGTTGCACAGATGTGCTCGAGTGCTGATACAGATGAACCAGGTATTTAATAAAATCGTATTTTTTATCCCATTACGTTGGTAAATGCACTAGCAGCGCTTTAGAGATGAAACCTCAATACTAAAGTAGATTCATTTGAAATGGTTTGGTTCTTTGTTTTTATTTTCAAGAAATTCTCCATTGACAATGTTGTGGTTTTCTGAACAATTTTAAATATTTTAAATAGAGTTTCTTTATGAGAAATAACGGTTGATGTTTTCTTGTTATTATCTAACAGATACAAGTGTCTTGAAGGTAACGTTTTTTCAAACTACACATTGAATACTTTACAGAGATTTATTTATTTTTATTTGGTGCTATTACACCGTTCGACAAATATTAAAACACTGGGAAAAATCCATATGTGCGTGAAATTAGAGACCAAATATAGTAATACTGCGTACTCAGTTTTTCATTTCTACATCCTTTGTCCTTCAAAAGCACTTCAAAATTTTGAAGGGGATAAAAACTAAAAAAAATATAAAAAATACTTAACCTCGTTAGAATAGGGCGATTTGTATATCAAATGAAAGAGGAAAGACTCATGAATTTAAATAAAATTGATTTTTATCTATTTGTAAAAAAAGGATATGAAAAAGGTCCTTTGAAAATTTTAATCCTTTATATCCTTGAAAATTTATGTAGAACTTTTTTTAAAAGTAAGTATGTTAAAACCCAAAATCTCCTTGATCACGTATCAAAATTTCATTATTCTCGCTTCATTGATTTTGTATCTACATATTTATTATTTAAAATACTGATACGCAAATAAATTAGAATTTTTGTACTTCATTAGACTTGCAGCTTCCGCCTTTTTTTTAATAACTTTCGAACCAATAAAGTTAGAGTAATGAAATTTTGACACGTGATCAAGGTGATTTTGGGTTTTAACATACTTACTTTTCAAGAAAACTCGTTATAAATTTTCAAGGATATAAAGGATTAAAATTTTCAGAGGACCTTTTTCACATCCTTTTTTTACAAATAGATAATAAATCAATTTTATTTATATTCTTGAGCCTTTTCTCTTTCATCTGATATACATATCGTCATATTCTAGCTAAGTTAAGTATTTTTTATATTTTTTTTATTTTGTATCCCCTTCAAAATTTTGAAGTCCTTTTAAAAGGACAAAGGATGTAGAAATGAAAAACTGAGAACGCAGTATTACTATATTTGGTCTCTAATTTCACGCACATATGGATTTTTCCCAGTGTGAAAAATGCTGTCGCACGGTGTTATTTCTGTAGAAATTGATTGGTTTTTCTTGACTCATGGATCATTGAACAGTCGACTGTTTAAAGTATTTGTATATATTTAAGTTTCACGACGTTAAAAAATACGATAATGTGAATATTTCCTGGCACCCAGTGTTATCTTTTTATGAGATTAGGTTGTATAAGTGTAAATTTTTGTAAAGAAAATATATCGACGGAAACTTATATTTCACCGTCTCTTCAATTCTTAGTCAACACATCGAGTCTTGAAATCGAGTTTTGAAATTAGGTATGGTATCGAGTTTTGAAATTAGGTATGGTATGAGCATTCTTGAAGTCAATAGTTCAACATTGTTTAGAAGTACAAAAGTAAACAGGACTTTTGAAACATGTAATTGCCTGCCAAAAAAAACCTATATGTGACTTAGGGCATCCTTTTCCAATTTCCACTCAAAATATCATTGCAATTGGTTCACTGGAAGCAGAGTTATTTCATCTGAAGTGACTGTCAATGGTACAAAAATGAGCATCGAATAAAGAGTTAATAGGGGTATTCACACCGAGCTCGTTACTTCGTTAATTCGGTACTTGGTAGTTTTCTACGTGTATTTGGTTTTTGTTCGATTCTTTTACAAAGACCAAAATACACGAACAAAACTACCGAGTACCGAACTAACAAAGTAACGAGCTCGGTGTGAATACCCCTAATATGTTTTTCTAAGTTTGTTGTAAAATTTTTACCAAAGCCAAATT
This sequence comes from Melieria picta, assembly GCA_964056695.1. Classification (NCBI taxonomy): domain Eukaryota; kingdom Metazoa; phylum Arthropoda; class Insecta; order Diptera; family Ulidiidae; genus Melieria; species Melieria picta. Next base: position 118,262,332 of record OZ057398.1, read on the forward strand.
TATGGTTGTTCATCCCGTGGCTGAGTTCATAACTGGTATACGCGATTTAAAAATGGTCATGAGGGCATAAATGAGGACCAACATATTGGACCAGCAATGTTCAAGACTATGACTATGACTATGACTGTGACTATGACTATGACTATGACTATGACTATGATTATGACTATGACTATGACTATGACTATGACTATGACTATGACTATGACTATGACTATGACTATGACTATGACTATGACTATGACTATGACTATGACTATGACTATGACTATGACTATGACTATGACTATGACTATGACTATGACTATGACTATGACTATGACTATGACTATGACTATGACTATGACTATGACTATGACTATGACTATGACTATGACTATGACTATGACTATGACTATGACTATGACTATGACTATGACTATGACTATGACTAATTGAAATTCTTGGAATTGTCATGAAGCACCATAAAAATATCTATTTATTGCATTTTAGATGAACATTTGGGCTGAAAGGTAAACTGTCGACCAAAAATTGCTCAGAGTTCATAATCCAATCGACCCTTGCGATCGATTTTTTGCTTAAAAATCACATTTTAACCATCAACCATTTCTCGTATTCGGATTCTGAGGCTTTTAGTAGGCAGTCATTGACATAAAATTGACCACAGACTCTCAGTAGTCAAAGTCAAACAACATACAAAACATCAAAAAACCTATAGAAAGTGTACACTTTAAAGAATAAAAAATATTATCTTGAACCTTTCATTTAGTCAAATAATCGTAGAAAACCACTCACTTAACTTCAGTTTGGTTTGTGGCTACTCAGAGGTAAATAGTAGTTAATTAAAAACAAACCATTTACTGGAAAATCCATATAGAAAAAATACGTTGGGGTGTAAGTGCTGGAAGAGAGCACAAACTGCTCGAAACGTAAGTTGCACGTGTCCTTGGCTTTTTTTTCCAAAAAGCATCTTTCGCATAATAGCAACAACAACAACAACAACAACAAAAGTGCGTAAATAAACACAAAAAATGTGCGCACGGCACAAATGTTTTTCATTTCCTTGGCACGCGGTGAGCAAACATTGTTTTCCGCTTTGGGATTTGCTGAAAATTGCACCAACCTTTTTGGGTTTTTACTTTTCTTTCTTTGTGGAATACTCTGAAACACTCAAGTTGCTGCGAAACATAAAAAAAGTAAAAGAAAACATTTGCGTTACTTTAATGCTTTTGCGAATAGCAAATCTTTAAAAGGTTGTTTTACGACCTTGAGTTGGCTCAGGAAAGATGATTCCACTTTTGTTTGATTCAAGTGGAGGATAGCAAACAAATATTTGGGTATGAACTGTGCATTATAAACATTTCAGTAAAAATGCATAACTCAAAACGAGTTGTGATATTTTATTTCACTACTTTTTTTTGTTAGCTTGAAATTTGAAATCATGAAATTAAGTTGAAAAACTTTGCCCAAGAAAGCTCAGATTTTTTTAATTTGTACGCCAAAGCAGGGAAGCTTACACGTTTCTTTTTTATTTCTTGCCCCGTGCCGTTCCCATTTATTTATTTATTTATTTATACTTCAGTCAAACAAAAAATAAATTTTAACAGACCATCAAAATAATAAAGTTAAAATTAGAAAAATTCAACAATAATTCTTAAGACTATAAATTTTGGTAGAGAGAGATCTAAGTGTGGAATGCGATTAAGTTCCCAGAGCGTCCTAGCAAGAGGAGCGTTTTCACGTGGAAGTTAGTAGTTAGCTTCTTCTCTAACATTGTCAATGCCAAACAAATCGATTTTCCATACGTGCGCATTTCTCCTCAAGGACTAATTAAATAAATGTGTTGCACATGCCACCAGGTGTGGCGTATACAAAATGCTGCACCTACACACACAGACACACAAACGCAGCTCTACTAATGCGCCCGCCCATTGTTCAATGCTCAATTTTCCGCTGACATGCATTCAACACGCTGCGTTCGCCTTTACGGCGGCCTAAATTCCTCTTTCGCGTTCAGGCGTCCATTAAAATGCAGAACATTATGACCGACTCGAACGGTAATTGTGATTTGAACGTACACGCCCAAACACACACACACACGCACACACACAAACAGCACCCACCCACACACATTCACAGAGTTATGGGCGCCGTTTTGCTCTTCTGCCATTTGGCACATCCAACAACAAACCATTTGTATTTGTACGTTGTTTTTCCTATTTCTTACTACTTCAATTTACTTTTGTTTTTATTACAGATAAATACGTCAAATGAGCAGCGTGTGCGAACGTAACAAGAACATCCGAGTTGCATGTTGCTGCAACCATAAAACCAAAACAACGTTCAATTGGTCTCGGGGGCGTCAACGCTAGCAATGTTTTAGCGAAGCATACAAAAGCAAAATTGATGTTATTGTTCTTGGCAGCAGTGGCCAAAATCATTGGGGTTGAATTATTGGACTTCTACATACATACAAACGTATTAAGTTGCTGTGCCTGCGGTGCTAAACGACTTGTTAACCTTTCATGCTGCAGGTGATTCATTTACTTTGAGGCCAATCTATGAAACAACAGAAGAGCAGTTGCACTTATTTGAAAGCATGAAGATGATAAGTTCCTATTTTTTGCCAGACTTGATATCACATAACTCAGTTGATGGTAAGATTGCTTTTTATTTAGTTAATTCAATGTGTGTTCCAAAATAAACAAAACTTTTTTAAAATATTAGGTGTACAACTTTGCTTCCGCCGTTTTCCGATAGGTGGCTGTACCGGCTGAGGCTGGTTGAAATACATAGATGGTTCTTGTTCTTGTTTTCGTATTATTCACGCTCGAAAATGTCCGTTTATGTGCCCAATTCTCGCCATTTGCGGGAAGTTTTACTTTTCTGTTACAATTCGCAAAAAAATGCAGCTGAAGCGCATCGAATGCTCTCAGAAACTTACGGTATCAAATTTGTTTGATGAAAAGTGGGTTCGATACGATAATCCTAAACGCAGAAAATCATGGGGAAAGCCCCTCCAACACGACAATGCTCGGCCTCACGTCGCAAAAGTGGTCAAAAAGTACCTGGAAACGCTGAAATGGGAAGTCTTGCCCCACCCGCCGTATTCCCCAGATGTCGCCCCTTCTGACTTCCACCTATTCCGTTCGATGGCACACGGCCTGGCAGATCAACATTTTCAATCCTTCGAAGAATTGGAAAAATGGATTGCTTCATGGATAGCGTCAAAAGAGGACTCCTTTTTTCGAGCCGGGATCCGAAAATTGCCGGAAAGATGGGAGAAAGTTGTCGCTAGCGACGGACAATACTTTGAATAATACATCTGTAAGCACTTTTTCGCAATAAAGCTTTTAATTTTGGAAAAAAACGGCGGAAGCAAAGTTGTACACCTAATAATATCAAAACTTTTTGTTGGATTTTTTTTTAAATAGTTCCCTTTGGACTCCATGTAACAATTTGCATGGTCTAAAAGTATGTCGAATAAGTGTTTTGGACCATCAGTAGAAAAGTCCTTCAGGATGTCGCACAGTGTCGCGAGTCCATAGTAGCGAGGGACAAAAATAGAAGGAATAGTCGTACGACAATAAAATTTTGTAAATATGATTTTGTTATAAAGAGAAGTAAATACGCCAAAAATTACTTCAATCGCCCCACGGACACGCCCACCTCCCATACAAACCAAATACTAAGTTGACAGTATCTCGGAAACTATACAAGATATATTGATGAAATTTAGTACAGCAGCTCATATCATCAATACAAAGGTATATACCAAAAATCGATCGAAATTTCGATCAACCTACAAATACGCTTGTCATAAAAAAAGGAAATATGAAAAAAACTACAAATATCTGTGCATACTCGTACTTATAAGTAAGTAATTTGAAACCCAAATAAAAAATAATAACACCTCTTATTAAACTCAGTAGAGCATATATTTCCATTAAAAATTACAGTTTGTTAATTTGTACTGCTAGGATAATCGGTTTTCGATCATGAATTATTGGAAATTAAACCCTCTACATAAATTTTTGACAAAATTTAAAAACTCCTTTCTTCAACTTCCTCAGATATTATTTATTGCAGTATATCAGAGTTTCGGGTTTCATGTTTAACTTTAATTTTCCTATTAACTGCTATAATTTGTTCTGACAAGTTAACAAGTTTTGCTTCTTTTCGAAAGGATGGCAAGCCACCCAGTATTACCGAAGCCTTCTATCGAATCTACCTTTTTTTTTGTAATTTTTCTAAATCAAGTGGTGTTTGCATATTATTACAAACAAAAATTTATAGCTCAAGCGAAGCGCAGCAGTGGTCGCTATGTTTTCCTGCCAACCATGCTGCAAAAAGGACCCCATTTTTGACTGCATACAGCACTGAAAATGCTAAATTTCTTAAAAACGTTTGTGCAGCTAAAGTTCATGGTTTCTATTAATACATACTTTCAGCTATATCAAACTGTAGAATCTCGAAGTAGTAAGAAGTAGTTTTTTTTTTAAGTTTATCTAAAGTTTGATGACACTGCACTTTTATTTCTACGAATTGACGTTTTTTCAAGTAACGGTACAAGGAGTATGGAAAGTAAAACAAAAGCGGGAAAGCTTCCCCAGAGTTGCAAAAATTGTATATTTATAGAATATATTTACTTAACATAAGGTTCCATGGGAATTTTTTCAATAAAAGCCCTCGAACTTACATTCAACAAATTGCAATAATTTCTACCCAAGTCACCAACTTTCACAAAGTGCAAGTTTGGTGGCCTGCCATCGGTATATAAATTGATATTTTTAAAATTCATTTTCACATTTTAGTAAATTGAGGTATTTACTTCAGTACTACAAGCTTAGTTTTCTACATTTACGACATTCATTTTTTTGAATGGCGTCTATGTCTATGGGTTCAACGCTCTTCTTTCATTGGCAAAAGCATTTCTCCGAAAAGGTACAAGTCTCACGTTGCCAAATCAGGCAAGTACGGGAAGTGGCTGATGGCTAAAATGTAATTCTTAGTCAAAAATCAGTCACAAGTGTCTATCGATTAGATGTAACAAACCGTGTTCATACTATTCAATAACACAAATGTTCAATGAAAATATAATAAATTGCTTTTTTTGTGGTGGTCAGTTCCATTGATGAAGATTTTAGCCGAATTTTAATGAATTCGTGCACTGTTTTGATGGAATCTGTCAACGATTTCAGTGTCCTCACGAAAGTTCGTTTTCAATTCGCTTTCACTACTCATGAACTCGGCAATGGAATATTTAAACACACATCACCATAAATTTGGTTCATTATCTGAAATGTTTTGGTAAAAGTTTTAAAAAATTAAAAAAAAACTAAATATTGGCTCTTTACTTGATGCACATTTTTGTAACGATGGCACAAAGATGATGTCACTTTAGACGCAATAACTCCATTTCCAGTGAACTAAATGGGTTGAAATTTTGACTCGAAATCGGGAAATGATGTACCTCATATCAAAAGGGTTGTTTATCTTGGAACACACCCTGTACTTCTTTGTTCGATGTTCATTTTTGTACCAATGACAAAAAAGCATACTGTCACTAGAGACGCCATAACTGCACTCTTAGTGAATCAAATTTCATGAAATTTTGACTGGAAATCAAAAAGGTCGCATATATGTATTACTTAATTTAAAAAATTAAAATAAAAACTTTTATAAATAATTAAAGCTAAATAAATAAATAATATAAATAATAAAATAATTTATAACAAACTTAAAAAATGATTGCAAATTCTATACATACATCTCATAAAATAATTATTAACTTTTAATAATGTTTTCCAAAGCTTATCCCCTGGAAAATTATAATTAAACAATTTTTTACTTAATATAAGCAAACAAAAAATTTAAAATTACTAAATTAAATTTATTTCTAAAAGAACTAGATACCTTTATAAATGAATAACATTTCATTACATTTCATTGCCATCAGAAAATGTCATATTTCTAGTCCTGTTTACTTTGGAGCGCACTTTGTATTTCAATGGCTTGCAGCTAGGAATTTAATTCTTACGAAATTTTCACTAACTCAGTGGAATTTTTTTATTTTTTTTTATCTTTTTTTTTTAATTTTGAAACCCATGTTACCTCGTTGGCCAGTTAGTCTTATTTATTTATTTGCCTGATGCTTTCATGTTGTTAAAAATTTAACAATGGGGTTTTCTAGCTCTGATGTTCATACTTTATTGTTTATTTAAATAAATGATGAGTGCTAACCAGTGGCGCACACAGGATTTCATTTTGGGGGGTTTGGCGTACAACCTTTGAGCTGAATTGCATTTGAAACCATATTTTTCACCAGCAATTTTTGTATTTGGGGGTTTGAACCCGCAAAACTCCCCTGTGTGCACCACTGGTGCTAGCAACCCATTGCTGATTTTCTGTCTACGTATTATACAAACTTTTTCCAGACCCTTTCTACTAGCACACTTTGTCTGCAGTACCTCCTGTCTCCAGGTTTATTTATTCTGAAGTGATCTCGGCGTTGCAGGATTCATCGCTCATCCTAACTACGTGATGGAAGCCCCATTCATGCCATTGTAAAGTGAGTTTTTTATCCAGGCGAATCTAAGGTCCTATAAGGTACTCGTTGCTCAGCTTATTGAGTGCATTATTTCGTACATTCCTCGCTGTTTAAAGTAACCTGTAACCGCATATCGACTAACACGACTCCAGGACTTGTTCAACTACATATAGCAAAAACTGACGGGAAGTTTAAAAAATTATTTTATCTGATGAGCTTTTACTTTGTGACAATTTTTTTTTCATCTACAGATTTGCACCACTTCAATAATTTTCCTGGGAAAAACGACAACGAATTCATATTATGGGTTTTCTCATTAATTATTTAATGCAAATCTGTGTTCAACAGCTGTTTTCAACAATCGTAAGTATGACTGAATTTCGGAATAATTTATTTCAAATATATGTACATTTCCACACGAAAACGATCTGCAAATTCACGTTTCAACGTTTGAAAATTCAAACCACTGCACAGTGATTCGTTCCATAGACAAAATTCAAAAAATTTATAGTCTCAGAATTTAACAATTTTGATGTCATTCAAAAGGTAAAACCCCAACTAAGAAAACCCCAAAAAATCTGTGCGAAAAAATAATTAGTGCAATTGCAAGAGCTGCTCAAATTCGGAACTTTTTTCACAAAAAATTGTAAACACATATTTTCTGTTTTTTAGTCTATTGAGTAAAAAAAATTTTTTAAATACATGGTTACCAAGAAGTTGCTAAAACTTTCAATATAGAAAAAGAAATCATGTGGCCATTTTCGCTTTTAATGTTTTCTCAAAATTTGCAAAGCTGAAGCATTTACTTCACTCTTAATTTAAAATATTTTTCTAAATTAAAAATCTGAAAATTGGCAAAACTTAGAGGAACATATCTAAAAAGTATGTAAAAGTATGTTCCTGGATTTTTTTATTTTAAGAAGCATTCTTTCTTTGTCGGAAAATGTAATTACATTCTCCGATATCTTCCGATCTCAGAAAATAATTCAATTTGAAAAGTGATCTAAACACCTATTTTTCGACCAAATTTATTTTTTTCATCCCTAAAAGTATGCAATCAACATGAAAAATTGAGAAAACTACAAAAAAGCAAAACACGTCTATTATTATCGTTTTTATTGCAAAACTAAAGGGTCCTAAGACAATTTCTGGTACTCTTTGCAATTATCAATGTTGACGTTACCGATTAAATGTAAAATCTGAAAAAACTAGCCAACACACTCGTTGCTATAGCTCACCAAAAATGACAAAAATTGCAAATTTAAGTCTCAGACATTGCCAAACTACAAAAGTTTAAGAAAAACAAAATGAAGATTTCACTTCAGCAGACCATGAATAACTAGTATACCAAATTTTTTGAAGAACGGACCACTCCTTCTAATTTTGTCCCGCGGTTGTATGGAGTTGAATCACTGTGCACTGAGTTGACAGCTTCACATTTCACATTTTATTCGCAGAAGCTTGCACTGCCTGCTGATAAGTTAGCCGTCGCCAAATGAGTATTTTGTCAATAATTTAACCACAGCCAACATTAAACAAGTAGTTGACACCACAACTCGCTAATTTGTGCCAAGCTTGAATGTGCAATAAAAAACCAAACGCTCTGAGCACTGAGTTGTCAATTTCGACTCTCACAATACTCGGAACCAATGAGCAGACGCACTGACCGGTCTGGCAGCCATTTGTTGATTTTACTTCATTGACATCACACAAAGCAACGAACCAATGAAAAGTTGGCACAATGTGAAGGTATGAAAAGATGTTGTAAACGTATTGTAACTACCAGTGCATAGAGGCAGATCTATTAAATTATATATAAACACAATTAAGATATATTACTTTTGTATTATCAGCAATATCTGTCCTAAAGTTATATGAAACAATGTAGACAAAAAACGTAGAAAACTTGTGTAAACTTCTCTTGGCGCACCTGAAGCATCTGTGAGCGAAACTTTCAAAAAGCAAAATTTTGATATATGATATTAAAACTGAATGGTGTCGCTTTACAACACTTTTGGCATAAACATTTGCCGATATCATGAAATACTCCCAAAGCAACAGAATTGCACTTGAACAGATTTATGGATCTTTGTAGGAATTTGGATTTTAATGCAATACTTTGTATTTCTTCATAAAAAATTAATGATGTGACATAATATTTTTACTAAATACAATTTACTGCAGTTATTAGCTTTTCTGTATCATATTATTGAATAATTGAACCAATTCTTTTTCCACAAACTAATTAATTGAAGTATTTCACAAAAGCCATTTGAACACAAGTGAACTCAATTGGAAATCATCCAATTTTACTTACGATTTTTTGGCCAAAACAACGCCGCTATCAATCCTCAGCTTTTGTATTAACCGGACTTGAGTCTCTGCGACTATTTCCTGTTCCCAAAAATATACAAACTCATAGAAGGACGCAGATTTGCCACAGTTGATTGACTAAAAACCGCATTGTTGGAAGAGCTTAAAGCTTTACCAAAAATCAAGGAATGGGAAAAACGGTTTTTTTAAAACAAATAACAATAAAATGTTACCTTTTCCACAAACTTCGTTAATAAACAATCTCGAAAAACCCATGAAAGGACGAAGATTTGCCACAATTGAGAAACTAAAGACCGCATTGTTGGAAGAGCTTAAAGCTTTACCAAAAATCACATATCAGAAGTGCTTCAAGGATTGGGAAAAAACAAGATTTTTTAAAACAAATAAAAATAAAATGTCACCTTTTTCACAAATTTCGTTAATAAACAATCTCGAAAAACCCATGAAAGGACGAAGATTTACCACAATTGAGAAACTAAAGACCGCATTGTTGGAAGAGCTTAAAGCTTAAAAAAAGCACTTATCAGAAGAGCTTCAGGGATTAAAAAAGAAGGATTTTTGAGACAAATAAAAACAAAAAGTCACCTTTTTCACAATCTTCGTACATAAAAAATTTGGAAAAAAACCATGAAAGGAGAGAACAATGGAGAAACTAAAAACAGCATCTCTGGAAGAGCTTAAAGCTGTACCTAAAAGCACTCATCAGAAGAGCTTCAAGGATTGGAAAAATAAAGATTTTTAAAACAAAAATAAATTTTTCACATACTTAAACAATCTTTAAAATTTGTCCACATTTTGCAAGACCTTATCGAATTTTCTTTAATATAAACCAAAAATCATTACCCATACCATTAAAAAAATACTTTAAATGAACACAGACAAAAAACAATTTCATCGTCTTGAACTAAACAAAAACAAATGCAAGCAAATAAATCAACTCAAACGATTTCATCAAGAAATTCAAATAAAAAATAAAACCCAAATCCGACTGTGGCGCAAAGCAAAACACCGCCGCAATGCCGTCGGCGGCAATTTGGTTTTATTAAAAAGTCTGCCACCAAACGACCGGAGCGACGATCCAATTTTGTCGACTGCCGTCGGCGTCGGGCGATTGTAGCATTGAAGGCGGTTCAGATCAAATAATTCGATTTCATGCTCAGTCACAAATCTGGGCGCAGGTCGAAGATGCACTTTCAAGTTGCATTGCTACATTGTTGTTGTACACATTGTGCAATATTTATGTGTGTGTGTCTCGATGTTGCAATGCAAATGATTTTATAGTAAACAATATTTGTTTGTAGGCCAACTAATCGCCCTAGTTTGATTATGTCAAATATACAAATCAATTTTTTGCAATTTTTTTTTTTTATTTTTTAGTATTTGTAAAAATTCTTCCGCTGTCGTTGTATTTATTAACGTTTTAAAATGTGTTGATACCAAAGAGAAATAGTGGAACATTTTTTGTTCCATGTGAGAGACAAGATTTCAAAGTGCAGCCGCCATACTGGCTGGTTGAAGTGGAACAACAGTGTTGTGCTTCATTGTTGACATATAAAGTGTCGATACGAATAGAAATTAGTACTTTTGAAGGTAAAGTTGACTACTAATATACATATGTATACAACAAAAACACCCTCTAACTAATGAAAACCTAAAGTAGCTTCAACTCCCAAAAAAGCTCGAATGCAAAGGTTTTAGTGGGATTTTGATAGATCAAAGAAGGATAGGAAACAGTTTGGGCAAACTCACTTAGGTCAGAGTTGATTTGTGTTGTTGCCAAGATAACTGTTTTCTCCTGGACCTGTACACTCCCCTAAACTCTGGTAAAAACCATGAAATATCGTGCATTCATCATCGCTGAACGAGCCCGAGCCCGAGCCTGTGTGTTTAATAGACCCTTGAAACCCTCCACCTATTACACTACTCGACACGAAAAATGCTCCTAAAAATAAAAGTATTTTTTAGACTAATCTTCGGCTGCTGAACACGAAACTGAAAATCAAAAAATTTTCTTAAGGAGCGTTTTCGAAAAATCTTCGAAAAACACGTTTTCCCCTCTTATTTCAGTTATGAGCACATATCTCGTAAACCAACCATCCAACTAACACTAACTGGGCCGTCGTTAAGAAGGCAATTAACTAACCTTTCCAACGATATATAGATTGTCCAAATCAGATGAGATTTGGGGAAGTTACTGACGATGAAAGTTGAAAAAATTGAATTTTTTGACCTTTTTCAAAAATTATGCATTTTTGAATCGTTTTTTTTATAGATAAAATAAATGATCTCCTCTGGTTTTAAAATCTAAGATGAAAGATATATTATTTGAGCAAATATTAAGCCCAACTTCAATAGAATTGAAAGAAAAATGACAAAGTTATGATGTACTGAGTGAAAACACCAACTTTACATTTATTACACCGTGCGAACAATTTTTTTTATTTTTCCGAGACCCATCCAAATGTTGATATAGACGTGAAACTAGAGGTCATTTATAATATCCTGAGATAGTCAGTTTTTCATTTTCTGACCCAAAAACCTTTTTAAAGGACTTTAAAATTTTAAGGATATACACATTTCAAATAATTTTTTTAATATTTGCGATTGTGCAATGATGAAGAAATTGATATCAAATAAAAGAGGAAAATTGTCTCCTCTTAACTAAATTTTCTATTTTGAACATTCAGAACTTTGAAATAGAAAAAAATTTAGATGTATGAATCTACAGACTGAGATCCAAAACATTTATGTTTTGCATACCTGACATATTTTGGTCCTGAATGTTAATAATAGAAAATTTAGTATTTGATAACTTTGTGGTGAGTGGAGTAGTTATGAAACTTAAGGTTTTCAATTAATCTTTTGTTGAGCCATTCCATCATTTAGGCTTCTAGTTTGCTGCTGACTTTCGCACAAAGTGGTTTGTGAAGGACGCAAAACAAGCCAATAGATAAACGTACAAGTTTAATAACTCTCATCAGATATTCTTGGTTAGTTATCGACAGTTTAGTTCGACTGCCAATTAGCAACACATGAGCTCAACCAGCCAATTCAAAGCTTTTACGCCGCTTTCCCAGCCTCAAAATCGACTAAATAAGCATCTAACAATCCGAATTTCATTGGCCATTTCGAGTCAATTTGCACCCAAATTCTCTCTTTTATTATTATAATTAACCGTTTTTTCATACCGCTTTGCCTTCGCACATATTTACGCTAAAAACTGTTGTGCCATGTAACAAGTTGTTGTTAATTAGATAACAAAATATTTTCGACTACCAAAAAATGAAAACGTAACCGCAAAAGTGCGAAGCGGCGCATTAGTAAGTACAAAAAAAAAACACAAACAACTTTGTATAATACATATGTAAATATGTGTGTACAAGTATTTGTGCATTGGTCGAAAAATCTTGCGGCTAATACAAACGGCAAACAATCGACCATTTGCATCCATTTGGAATTGGAAATTGTGACCAATTACGCGTTGTGCCAGTTGCACAATTCAAAAATAAATTGAAGCGACAATTCGCGCCTCATTGCCACGCGGACTACACAGTCGACGGCCTGAGACACCGACTGACGAAGCGTGATGAAACGGTGACGTTGGTGTGAACGATGTGAATGCAAATTAACACATTCACAGAAACGAACAGGGAGAAAAAGCTTTCAACACATATATACATATACACATTTAGGTACATAAATACATATGTCTTTATATATTATAGACCAGAATTTGCTGTGATTTCTCATATTTCGAAGCCGGCACACAGCCAGCCGCCATTACAGTGGCCAAAGGATCGCACACTGATGGCTGCGCTCGCGTATTTATTTGCTTTTAAACAACATATTTTATTCACTTTAATTTATCCCGGCTATGCAATGTTAACTTTTGCCTGCTGCATAAAAAATTGGTTTGTGTTTTATTTTTTGCGGCGCCACAAATTGCATTGTCAACATCATCAAGCAACCCCACATAAAAGTGATGGGTCCACGCTTCGTTTCAAATAAATTCATACATACATACAAGTAGGTATGTACTGTTTTTGTGCTCAAAATCAAAAGAAAAATTCCCAATCAATTTCTGAATAAATTCGAAAAATTCAATTTGCATATTTGTCCGCAAAGCAGCAGCGAATTTTCTCGGTCGCTGGCCCGCTGTGCTGCTGGCCGGCGATTTTTTTTTTGTGCCTTTCAATATTTGGTGTATTATCAAATATTGACAAATTTAATTCGTAATTGAAAATTTTTGCTTCAAAGCGGCAACAATCAATGTTGGCACAGTTGCTCAAAGCTTCCGCCAAAATGCTGTTTACATGGACAACAACAAACAATGCCCAAAGAGGCCTAAGGACGTGAAGAAAATTGATGAAGCTGAAGATGGCAAAGAAACAAGGAAGTTACAATGCTGTGGATTGAAAGTTAGTATAGAGGGGCCAAGAAATTATATGAATATCTAATATGTATATATGTATGTATGTATTAGAAGGAAGTTACAGTATGTTCCGCTTTTATAAACATTATTTATTAAAATTTATTAACAAGTTAGTGAATTCGAAAACAGGCGCCATTTGTAAGCTTGAATTCCTATAAATTAAGTGCGACAAAAATTAAAAAAAATTTTCACACCGGAAAAAATCCATATGGGCGTGAAACTAGAGACCAAACATAGTAATACTGCGTACTCAGCTTTTCATTTCTAAATCCTTTGTCCTTTTAAAAGGACTTCAAAATTTTGAAGTTGATAAAAAATAAAAAATTTATAAAAAATACTTAACCTCATTAGAATAGGGCAATATGTATATCAAATGAAAGAGGAAAGACTCAAGAATTTAAATAAAATTTATTTTTATCTATTTGTAAAAAAAAGGATATGAAAAAGGTCCTTTGAAAATGTTAATCCTTTATATCCTTGAAAATTTATGTACAATTTTCTTGAAAAGTAAGTATGTTAAAACCCCAAATCTCCTTGATCACGTGTCAAAATTTCATTATTCTCGCTTCATTGATTTTGTATCTTTTTATTATTTAAAATACTGATACTCAAATAAATTAGAATTTTTGTGCTTCATTAGACTTGCAGCTTCCGCCTTTTTTTTAATAACTTTCGAACCAATAAAGTTAGGGTAATGAAATTTTGACACGTGATCATTTGAGAGAGATTTTGGGTTTTAACATACTTACTTTTCAAGAAAGTTCTATATAAATTTTTCATGGATATAAAGGATTACAATTTTCAAAGCACCTTTTTCATATCATTTTCTTACAAATAGATAACCAGTGTTTTTTGAATGAATGAATGAATGAATGATTGAATGAATGAATGAATGAATGATTGAATGAATGAATGAATGATTGAATGAATTAAGGAATTAATAAATAGGAAGGATTTATTCATTCATTCGTTCAGTCATTCATTCATAAACAAATTAGAGCCAAAGAACACTGGGTGCCAACTTTTGCGCCAGGTGACAACTTTTGCGACACCCTGTATTTATATAAACCACTTGTAACGCTAAAGGACATATAGATTCATCACAACACAGCAAAATCCAAGAAACAGTCGAGACAGTTGGCTTCTCCTGATTAATCGAAGCAGAAGAGAACCAAGGTGAGTCTCCCACAGATTGTTGGAATGTGCGCGGTGTCATTCACACCGATGAAGAAATAAATTCGGTTGGAAATTGTAACCTTATCCAGCATATTTTCCAGAATTAGGCTCCTGCAACTATTTCCTGTTTCCAAACATCAAGAAAATCTTGGGTAGTAAGACATTTGAATCAAATAAAAAGGTCATCGATGAAACAAAAGTCTAGTTTAATAGCTTCGAAAAATTTTAGTTGTAATTACGTTTATGAATTCATGAATTAATAACCCACCTTCGTATATAGCTTGTATTCACATTTTTGTTGTTGCTTTTATCAGGCGAATACTGTACTCATATAAAGCACGATGCCACAGTGAGTAAGAAGATTAGATTAAAACCTTTTCAGAGATTATTACAAATTATTTAGTTCACTTCAATAAAATTAGGTTAGGTAAGCCAGGCTGAACAAATAGACCACACAAACCGTTGAGTACTCTTGGATACCAAATAAAGTTACGTTGATGTATTGTTTAAGTTATAAACTATAAGAATATGAATGTACTTGACAAAGATTTCTTGCTTTGACTCCTTGACACAAAACACATAATTTTCTTCGCATTATTCTGGCATTTCAAGATTGATCAAAAACCAGAATGACTCTTTGTGATCACCAAAGATCAGTGACGCACATAGGGTTCGATTTTGGGGTGTTTCGAAAAGAACTTTTGGAACAATATTTGCCATCTACAATTTTTGGTACTAACAGATATTTGGACAAGTTTGAAACCCCAAAAACCCCTCTTGCTTTCGCCAGTGCCAATGGAATTAGATTAATTTCTTTAAAGCTTATGTAACATATTTTCGTTGATTTTATAAACTCTCCGCCAGGGTAGCAACCGGATCGACCCATTCTACTGGAATCGAGTTCTACTAGAAAAAATTCAGCAATTTAACGGCGCCATCTCTTCTGCAGTACGATCCATTTTTGGCTAGCTGGTGAGTTCTAGTACTAGAAATAATGCAAATTTTAGAAAGCTATCTCTTCTGGTTTAGGAACAACGCTCGAGAGAAATGCTGACGAATTCATAGAAACGCTTTTCTGGGCTTTTCGTTGAGCTAACTACCGAAATGACCCATTTTTGAAAGCTAGAGAGTTTTACTACAAAAACGCAGCTATATTTTCTGGTTTAGGAACCACGCTCGAGAAAAATTCTCATGCGCAGATATAACGTTCAGGCTGATAGAAATACCCATGTATTCATTTTCTCGGCGCCACATCTCTGAGGAAGTTTTTCCTATTCTCCAGTAGAACACTTGCCACTTTTTGTCCTAACTTTAGGACCTAGACACTGTTTCTTCCAAACACTAATGTGATGAGTAGCACTTCATACTCGTATATTAATGATCATTATTCATTACTAATAACACTGTACAGCAAATTACTGGTACTGAAGGAGTTGAAGGAGTGATACTAAAGTCATAAAAATTGTTGCTTTTATTAAGAGCGGACTTTTTAGGGTTTCATTGTTTGAAGACCACATGAACTATTTTCCAATGGAAAATATTTATTTTTTTAATATTCAACATTTTTCTCAACATCTCAAGTAGAGCTAGTAATTTTTGAAAAAAAGTATTAAATGAAGGTTTCGTGTTTAAGTCTTTTTATTTTTTTGGGCGAAGTTTTGAGAAAGTTTTGGTGTTTGAAGACCCCGCCTATTTTTTAATGAGGAATATTTTCCCAAAAGACAATATAGTATTTTTTTAATATTTTACTCAATACAAGCTTTTTATGAAAAATGTTTCCGAAAAACATGAAAAAGGGCGGTAAGGAAAGGGGGAGGTGGGTTCATGTGTATACAAAAAATATTCACACTTCTAATGCAAACAACTTTGCCTTAGACATAAAAGCTCTAGTTCTTCAAGTTTTTAGACTTTCCGTGTCTAAGGTCTATAGGGACCCTTTAACCTTTATGCGCAAATTACAAAAAACTCAGACGTGCTGGACTATTACTTTGTTCGGCAAAAATGATCAGTAGGACGTCCTCTTTCAGAAATATATGGTCATTACTTTATTGCACACAAAATGTTTAAAATTATTGTACTGTGTAATTAGATGATCGTTGTTAATGATCAGATGATCAAATGATCGTATTTCGTATTTGCAGAGATTTGAAAAATCTTCAAAAGGAAATGATTGTATCTTTATTTCTCAGAAAATTATCATTTCTTGTTGCGAGAGAGTTTAAAAAAAATATCTTTTCTTTGTCATTGGATCTATATGACAGAAATATTAAATATTATTTACTTCCTCAAATTAAATTCTTACTTTATGACTATATTTCATTAAATTACATTTTCCGAAATGACATGAAGCATTTTTCTTATTTGAAACCCTAACCAGTGCACACAGGGGGAATTTTGGGAGGTTCAAACTCCTTCCCCCTAAATACAAAAATTTCTGATGCAAAATATGTTTTCAAATCATTATTGGGCCCAAAAGTTGTATGCAAACCACCACTGACCCTAACCCAACACTTTCATCCCCCCAGCCTTTCAAAGAAGTCAAAATAGTCTTTAACGTTTGCAGAATTTCATTCCATTATTTATTTGTTTATATTATAAAAACTAGTTTGTACAATTATGCTCAACCTTCAACTGCTTAGATCTTAGAACTTAGAACAGTAGTTTCGATATGTGCAGATTTGCTATGTTTATAAAAAATGATAATTTGTAATTTTTTTAATATTCAGTTGTGCTATTTTTGCATT
The DNA here is from genome assembly GCA_964056695.1 of Melieria picta. NCBI lineage: Eukaryota > Metazoa > Arthropoda > Insecta > Diptera > Ulidiidae > Melieria > Melieria picta. The sequence goes on from OZ057398.1 coordinate 118,279,568, forward strand.
GGTTTTTGTTTTCTTTTTGCAAAATTGTTTAAATCTTTTCTCATTGGCAAAACCTATTTTCATTGCACTAAACTGTATTTCTTTCATTGTAAACGAGTGATGCAGCTGCAGGTGAAGCTATACCTAAATTAGTGATATTCACTTACACTTATATATAAATTGTTCAGTTTTTATAAAACTATGACATAAAGTTTTGCAAAATTTTCAAACATTTGGTACTTGAACATGCAAACAATTTTAAACATTGGCAGGGAATTACACATTTTTATTGCCACACCCAAGTAAGCAAACAATTTTCTTGCCAAGTTATATTTAAAAACATTATTTTAATATAAAATTGTACAAAAACTTTTGCAAATATTTGTTGCTACTGTGGCGCTAAAGCCCAAACTCCATAAAGCGCGTTTCAAGCGTATCGTCGTTTTTCGTGTTTCCCGCGTTTCGAAAAAAAGTAGAATCCGTGTATTTGTATGGAGCAAACTCCATGACTTGACGTCGATAAGCCCGAAACGCGTCAAAAGTTGAACTATTTTCAACTTTCCTCACGCGTTTCTCCCTTAACGACGTCAAACAGCTGACAGAGTTCCTAAAGATGTCATAAATTATGTGGCGATGGTAAAGTCGATAACAAACTTGTGTTATCGAAAAAGTCGAATGCATTTATTTTACACGAAAGCTATTAAATACAGTTAAGAAACATTTGAAATCCAATATTTTAACATAAAAATTAGCATAATTCTTTGACAGACGAAACTTAGTCTTCGCTGTATTGGAAATTCGATGGCTTGTTCGTTGTATATCGCATTTTGCTCATTCCAGTGAAATAAATTGCTACAAATTGAATTCAACTGAATTTTTTTTTCATTTTTTGCAATGTTCGATATGCATTTATTGTGTTTAAAATGAAATCAGTAAATTCTATAAAAATCAATAACGTCGTATAGCAATTTTATTTCGTTCTTTTTCACAATTTTCCTTGTTTTTCTCACAATTCACAACGAAATCAATCAGCAGTTTGACAATTAAAAATTAGCATCAGCAGACGTAAGAAGAAGAAGCAGACGCGTGAAACGCGTGTTATGGAGCATACAACATTGCGAAGCGAATAACGCGTGAAACGTCATAACGCGACAAAGCCTGAACGCCTGAAACGCGCTTCATGGAGTTTGACCTTAAGGCCACAACCTTAGCTCGTGTTTTGTTCAACTGAGAGAAATAAATCGAAAATTTTTCGGGCTTATTCTGCCACAACAAAATCTCCTGATGCCTTAATACACTCTGGGATTTTTCCACTAACCACAATGAGCCTTAATAGGATTTCATGCCACTGAGAGCGTTCACGCGGCGCGGACCGTCGCGTCGGTGTGTGCCGTTAAATTAGGAAATTATTCAACTAGAAAAACGGCAAAACGCATTCAGCCACAGCGATAAGCAAAAAGTGTGTTTCGAGTGTCAGAGAGAGAGAAAGAAAGAGAGCGTGAATGAGAGTGCGAGAAAGAGAGAGAGAGAGACTGGGCGCTTGAAGCAGCCTACGAATTGACGTAGCTACTCCACAGCTCACGCTCGTGCGAACGCTGCTGTTGTTGTTGTTGCTGTTGCTGGGCGTGCGACTGTTGCTGCTGCTGGTTCTGGTGCTGATGATGCGCGTAGGACTGGTAGCCACCGCCGGCATGTGTTGAGGACAACGCCACCGCGTCAACGTCGATGGTTGTGGCATAGAAGCAGCTGCCACCAGTCGCGCCACTGCTGCCAACCGCTGCCGATGCAACAGGTTGCGGCTCCAGCAAACTACTATGTGACTGTTGTTGTTGTTGTTGTTGCTGTTCAGATTTATAAAGCATTTGAAAGGAATTCAGCCGCGTGGGCAGCATCCGCATGGAACTGTCGGCGGTGGACGTTGCTGTGGTCGCCGTCGACTTGGCCGTGGCGGCAGCTATGGCCGACGACATCGTTGTTGCAACGGAGGCTGAGGACGCAGTCGAATGGTGCTGCTGCTGATGACTGTCGGGCACTATGGCCAGCACTTGGTCCATGAAGTATTGCTCGGTTGGTGTCAGCATTTGTGGCTGCTGCTGCTGTGTGCTGTGCGCGTCGGGCGACTTGTGGCCACTCATGGCGCCCATGGACGCATCGGCAGCAGCATTCGCTTGGCCGGATTGCAAGTAGCCGAGCGCCGAGCAGGCGTCCCCATCGTTGCCATTCGCATAGGGCCCACAGTGCTGCACATAGTTGGCATAGGCCGAGTGAAAATTGCCGGCCTCCGTGCAGCCAAAGCCCATGGCCGACTCGTCGCCGCTGAGGCTCCAAGGTGCGCCGTTCGCGCCGGTGTACGGCGCCGCTGTGGCGCAGGCCAACTCGTCGGCGGGCAGCAGCAGCTCGGCACTGTTGCGCGAAAAGTTCATGAGCCCCGTTGTGCCGTAGGCGCTCTCATCCAGCGAAATGTAGCTGCGACCCGCCTCCGACACGACGCCATAGTCCGAGCCGTTGCTGGGGTCGCTCAGCTGGCGCGGCAAATGCTGCGACAGGCCCAACGCCAGCGTGGGCGTGCGCTTGCCCGTCAGCGGCGCGGCGCTGCCGGCGAGCGTGTACGGCGTGGCGGGCGGCGTGAGCGGCTGTCCGTCGGTGCCGCTGGCGCCGGTCGACTGCAGCGAGCTGGCCGTCGAGCAGGGCGAATCCATGGGACGCGTGTAGTCGTAGCGACGCTGGCTGCAGTCGCCGCTCGGCTCGGCCTCGCCCGGCAAGCGTCCAGCCAGCAAGTCGGCCGTGCAGGCACTAATGAAGGCGTCGCTGTTCAGCAGACAACTGGCGCTGCTGCCGAGGCTAGTCAGGCTGCCAATGTTGTTGCTACTGTTGTTGCTGTTCGAATTGTTGCTGCTGTTGCCGTTTTGTTGCTGCCGCAGGCTGCGACTATTTGGACGCTGCGCGTTGCTGCTGCCGGTGCCGGTACTGGTGTGGCCGTTGGTCAGCTTCCGGCCGGACATTTGGCAGAGCTTCAGATCGCTTAGAGCGCCGGCTGTGAGAGCGGCGCCCAGTTTTGTTGTTCGCGTTATTGCTGTTGTTGTAGTTGTGGCGTTGGCTGAGCTCAACATGGGCATAATGCCCTCGCCGCACTGCACGCCGCTGGCAGTAAGCGAGCGCGACTTTTTGCGCCGCGGCTGGTACTTGTAGTCAGGGTGTTCCTGCTTGTGGGCCATGCGCAACTTTTCGGCAAACTCCACGAACGGCTTCTTGTCCGAGTCCTTGAGATTTCTGCAAAGAGCAACAGATCACAGAATGTTATATACACTAAATTAACTACACTAAATGTACTTATACGAGATTTGTTCTAAAAAAGACTTTTAAATTAATTAATGAATTACACTGTGCGTGAAATTTACCCTCAAAAATTCAGACATGGGGGGGACCTACAGAGGACTTTTCTATAGGTATACTGAGTTGAGATCCACCAGCCGTTTGGCTGGATTGGCTCTAGTTTAAGAGAAATCCGACTTTGAAGTTTGCTCATTTTAGTCGAGTTCGTCGCTTAAGTCTTCGAACGTTTAAATACTAATAGGTCCTAAATCGTTCTGAATATCGCTTTACTGTCTTCGGCAAGTTTGTAGATATTTTAACGACCAACAAATTTGCTTAAGACACCAATCCATAAAAAATACATTCAAACTGTGTTTTCGACAAAAATGTCCCAAAAACCCCCACTTCCGTCGAGGCATAAAAGCAATATAGCGAACCCTCGTGAAAAAAATAAATGAGTATGCTTTTATATTTGCCTGGGAAACGCCCATAAAAGGCGTGGCTCGGCGTCAAAGTTCAAAGTTTTTATAAAAAAAACTCAATTAATCTCCAACTGATTTACACGATATGGGTATCAAACGAAAGGTATTTATAAAAAATTTGTCAAATATTCTTACATTGAAATGACTGGACTTTCGACATTCAAACCATGTATCCATGTTTATGTTAGACCCTTTTGAGCAAATCTGAAAATCGCAATAAAAAAATTTTTCTATTCGTTTCCATCAGCCCACTGATTGCCAATTATTAACCACTTTACGTCCCAACAAAGCTGCCCCGAAAGCCATTCAAAGCTCATTAGTCTTCAGTGTCTGAAGTGACAGACTGACTTTTCCACCATTGCACATTGGCTGCTCTACATAAATTTAATTTTTAATAAATAATTGAACACATTTGTCTACGTATATTTTTTTATAACACGCTCTGCTATTGAACTTTCCACCTAATGTCAATCAATCATTTCAACATTACCGCAAACATATTGCACGCATCTGTCCTCCTCCAACAACAACTCACTAATTTGACTAACATTTGACATCACGTGCACACAAATACTCAGCACGCATTGCTTGATTGTAAATTTGTATTTATTTTTCATATAAAAATATTTCAGATTTTTCAAATCGGGCCGTAAATATTGAAGGCATTTGGCATTTGTTTTATTTATGACGCAGAGAATTTTAATTGATCTTTGTCCGAGTGAGCAGCTGAAGCAGCTCAAGCATGTAACGGTATATGCGCTGATAAGCGTCGGCATGGAAAGTGTTTGGCTGCTTATCGCTGCTCGCTGCCTCACATCACTGAACCGTAAAATTTTTCAAATCTGTTCGATTTGTCGGATCGTTGGTTTATCGGTTGGACTGTCTGTGATTTAAATGTCTCTGCCGCGGCGTAATCGTAGTGGGAACATTTGTTCGGCTTTTGCTGAACAAATGTTAAAAATATTTGTATTTAATTCTTTTATTTTTTTTATTTTTTCTTTTTTTTGCTTCTGCAAAACCCAAAGTCCTTTGCGCCACATGACCTGCAAAGCTAAACAAAGCATCTGTGTGCTGTTGAAAGCTGTCTGAAAAGTTTTTCAAACGTAATCGAATATGTCTTTTTGACTTTGTTGCGCTTTGCTCGCTTTTTTACTTGAGTTAACTTTATTTTGTTTTCAGTTTTTTTTTATTTCCCTTTTTTTTTAATTTTGTAAAACCTTTTCAATGTGTAGCTTTCTATAAAGTTAGGTTAGGGTATAGAAGGAGTGTGCGCAGCATGAACTTCCACTCGGAGACCTTGTTGGGTCCATTGTGAATACTTTCATTTTAGAATTCCCTTTAGAGCCAGACGGGATTTTTTTTTAACCATTAGGTAGTCTCGAAATCTGCGCATCAACTATTTGCACGAACGCATCGAAGAAACTGTGCCCAAGAGTCCGTGCGCCGTCGTTCTTGTAGTGATGGACTTTTATTATTTTTAGTTTTATAAAATTAACAAAATTTTCCCAAACATTTCAGCCCCTTTGCACACAGCAGTCAAAAAATTAGACTAAGTAATTCCTCATTTCCAACCAACCTTCAGGTTAATCGAAAGAAAAGCAGACAATAATCGTTGCTTTTACGACTGCCACCAAGTGACTTCATTTCCCCTCGAGTGCAAAAACAACAACAACAACAACTATACTAAGTGCCGCACCTTGGCGCTGAACTGAACATTCAAGGGTAAATAATGTTCTCACTGCTCGTTGGCTCGTTATCGAGCACATTTCTCGAGCTGCACCGCTGTTGCTCTCATTCGTGAGCTCCTGCACGTCCGCCCAACTGTCCATTACACCGTGCGACAAAAATAAAAAAAATTTTTCACAACGGAAAAAATCCACATGTGCGTGAAACTAGAGACCAAATATAGTAATACTGCGTACTCAGTTTTTCATTTCTACATCCTTTGTGCTTTTAAAAGGACTTCAAAATTGTGAAGGGGATACAAAATAAAAAAATATAAAAAATACTTAACCTCTTGAAAATATGGCGATATGTATATCAAATGAAAGAGGAAAAGCTCAAGAATTTAAATAAAATTAATTCTTTATCTATTTGTAAAAAAACGATATGAAAAAGGTCCTTTGAAAATTTTAATCCTTTATATCCCTGAAAGTTTATACAGAATTTTCTTGAAAAGTAAGTATGTTAAAACCCAAAATCTTCTTGATCACGTGTCAAAATTGCATTATTCTCGCTGCATTGATTTTGTATCTTTTTATTATTTAAAATACTGATACTCAAATAAATTAGAATTTTTGTACTTCATTAGACTTGCAGCTTCCGCCTTTTTTTAATAACTTTCGAACCAATAAAGTTAGAGTTATGAAATTTTGACACGTGATCAAGGAGATTTTGGGTTTTAACATACTTACTTTTCAAGAAAATTCTATATAAATTTTCAAGGATATAAAGGATTAAAATTTTCAAAGGACCTTTTTCTTATCCTTTTTTTACAAATAGATAAAAAATTAATTTTATTTAAATTCTTGAGCCTTTCCTCTTTCATTTGATATACATATCGCCATATTCTAATGAGGTTAAGTATTTTTTATATTTTTTTTATTTTTCATCCCCTTCAAAATTTTGAAGTCCTTTTAAAAGGACAAAGGATGTAGAAATGAACAACTGAGTACGCAGTATTACTCTGTTTGGTCTCTAGTTTCATGCCCATATGGATTTTTCCCGGTGTGAAAAATGCTGTCGCACGGTGTTATCTGTCTTATCCTTTTCGCCGTCATTAACATTGCTGGCATTGCATTGTTGCATGCAGCAGTCGTCGCCGCAGCTCAGGTGGTGCCTCTGCCGTAGCAAAGTGAGTTTTATCGCGCTCAGACATGGCTTTGTGTGCACTTCAGGAAAATCGATTTTATTTCATTTTATTGCACGTCGGTGCAAGAACTTATCGTCACATTGCCGATTGTCTTTCACAGGGATTTCATTTGTTTTATTTATCTTCTTTCTTGCTTTATTTCTTTCTTTCCTTTGTTTTTATAGAGCGTAAACTTCAACAGCTGCTTTTGACTTTTGACTTTAATGTGTTTGTGCGCAGTGGTATTATGTCGAAATGCATTCATTTCATTCTGAAGGATATACGCGCTGTTTAAAATCTTCAGTGTGAACATCACACACATACTTTTCTTATGTACTTAAAGTTTAAGTAAAATTTAGGGTTATCCTTACAAGCGAAAATGCTTTAACTAGTTATGTCCAAATTAAAATCTATGGCGCATAGTCATAGTCGAAATAAAGTACACTTTAAGATCAGTAAAGTATACTTTTAAATACAGTAGGCTCTAAGTCAATCATAGTCGAGTTAGAGCATACTGTAACGCTTAAAGTATACTCTAACTTTAAAACAAGCAAAAGCTGTTGCTAAACCAGTTAGCAATGAGTCAAAATGAGCAGATATGTCACTTTTTCAAAATACTCTAAATTCAAAACACGAAATAAATCGAAAAAAAATGTAAAATGATTCATTTCGAGGAAATTAGATTAATCTTAGATTAATCTTCGGAAAATTGTGCAGTCGATTTTTTTAGGCTGCCGTTTGCTTTTCACAATTAGTCGACCGTAGTCGTCCAGTTTTAACTGCTAATTAGTGTTCAGGAAAACAAATATTGCAAAATAATTGATTACAAAATAACACGGTATGGGCATAATTCCGAAAATAAATTCTCATTTGTAACTCCGAATCGCTAGTTTTTGTAGAGTTGCCGTTGCTTTCGTTTGCTGTTTCAAAAAGTCGCTGCTACGTAGAAGCATGTTCTAAACTGACTATGGTAACTGCAAAATTAAAGTAGACTTTATCTTTTTAGTCTTTTGCTAACTAAAGCCGGCTTTTATGCGGGACTATGATTATGCGCCTATATTTTCGAACATCTGGAGATGATTTCTAGAACTGGAAAGGCAAAGTGCTAATTTGAGCTGGAGCGACGCAATGAGGCTGGCGCAGGACCAATTAACCCTTTCGACCCCAAAGTTGCCTAAGAGCAACTTCACCTATTTGTCATCTTATAGCAAAACCTACGATTGATTTATGGGTTTAATTTAAGTAGACACCAACAAATTAATATTTTTAGAAGTGAATTCAAAGCATATTACAAAAATTTTACTATTATCCCAAAAATAATTTCCAACAATTTGCAGCGATATCAGGGAAAGTTTGTGTTCTAATTGAAGTCTACGAATTGAGCGTGTTTAATCAAAACCCTGTTTCTTTAATAACGGTTAAATGAAATCAAAAAATGATAATTTTGTATTTTTCCATAAATATTAGATAATTTTTCTGTAATTAAAAAATATTGATACAAAATTTATTTAACCCGTTTTAAGCTAAAATTGTTCACAAGTAAACTAGTTCTAGAACGCTAACAAAGAGGCGTGGCGACTTCAAATGTCGTGTGCACACTTCTTAGGAAAGTGTTTCATGATTTAAATATCAAAAAGTAATATCGAGACACAAGGTAAAACTCGGGGTCGAAAGGGTTAAAATGGAAAAAATTTACTGGCCCTTTGTTTCTCCAAGGATCTATATATAATATCTACATAAGAAAGACTGGACCGAATAAATCTTGTAATTTTCAAGAATAACCATAGATGTCACAACAAAAAATATTTCCTTCTAATCAAAGCTTTCTCTATAGTTTCAGATTTTATTCTCAATCTAAATTTTGTCACAAAACAACACATCGCTTAGTTATAAAAATGAGTCAAGAACAGCGTCACAAACTTATTGTTGACAAATTGCATGAGAATCCATAAGGAATGGAACATTTTATTGCAAAGTTGTTAAAGGATTGCACAAAGTACAGTTTTAAATCGATATTTTAAGTCGTTGACGGTCAAGCAAAGTTCAAAATGCAGTGTCAAAGTTGATCCTCGTCAATTTTTAGACATGAAAATCTTTTCCGTAATCTCAAAAAATCTAAAGCATGCCCTCTAAGGTGTTGGAAAAAATGTTGAAACAGCCAGACTTGTGTTCATAGGTGCAAGAAAAGGAACAACCTGCAATCAAGGACCGTACCGGTTATGGGTTTTTTATAAAAAAAATCAGATTTGAACTGCTATCTTTTAAATTTATTTTTCCCCACAAAAATGAAAGTTATTTTGTGCCTTTTATCATTTCAGGCAGAAATAACTGTTACTTTTGACTTTTATTTTATCGGTGAAAAATAAAAGTTATTTTGTGACTTTTAATTTTTTCGGTCAAATATGTCAGGCAATTTGAATTTTATCAAAGGCCGTTTGGCCGACTAAAAAACTATTGATACAATTTTTTTCATCGCACAAGTCTTGTAGCTCAGAATGTGCGGTCTGCTGAGACGAAAAAAATTGTACCAGCTAAAATTTATTTATGTCCTATTATGCAGGAAAAAAGTTGCCAGATGCCGCTAACCATTTCAAAGTTATGATACTTCAAAGTCAAACGAACTAAAAAACACAGAATACTTTTATTGAAAACCTTTATTGAGTTGGGTGATTTATTTAATTTAAGGATATTTTATTCAATTCTATACCATTGTAGACCTCACAATTTCACATCAATGTGAGTATTTCAACACAAGATTCTCAAACACACCAAAACAAATCTTTATACATACATACATACATACATTCATACATACATACATACATACATACATACTTACATACATACATACAATTGTTTGTCCTGACTGACTGACTGATTCAAAAATGAACTACAAACATGAAATTTAAACTGTAGGTACATCTTGAAAAATGAATCTCTACTAAGACGAGATTTTTAGAAATTTGGGGTCCAAAAGGGCAAAATATGGGTTTTGGTGTTGTATGAAGAAACGAGATTTAACGGGCCTATTGCTTTCAAATTTGGTGAAAACACTTTCAATAAAAAATAATTCGACACGTATTTTTTATTTTTTCAAAAATCAAAATTTAACGGGGTCAGCAATGGGTTAAGGTGCGTATCGATGGGCCTATTGACTTCAAAATTGTGTTTCTCATTTTCTCGTGTTTCTCATTTTTTTTTTAAATCGAAATCCAACGGAGTGAACCAAGGGTTAAAAGTTTGTACGAAGAAACATGATGTTTTATGCCTTTTGACTTCAAACTTTTAAGTGAAACTTTTTTCGAAAATCAAAATCTAACGGGCCCTGCCAGTAAAGTATAAAATAGTAGAACTATTCGTATAACTCAAATGGTTGATTGGTAGAAAAAACAGTTAATAGAAAAACTTTATATGTTGAACTTTCTTTGAGCTTTGAGAAGCACAAAAGTTCGTTTATTACACTAGAAGTCAACTTTATTCTCCACTAAAATTAAATAAAACTATCAGTTATAAAAAATTTTTCGAAAAAACCTTTTATGTATTGCTTGAACTTTCACAAACAACCCATTTATTGCACTAAAAATCAACTTTAGTCTAAGCTATAAACTGCCAGTTTAACAAAAATGTTCTAAAAACTTACTACATATATTATTGAATTTATTATTTAACTTACATATATAAGTTTTTACTTACTTCCACAATTTTCCCAGTGACTTGCTTAGCTCCGAGTTTTGAAGATGCGGATATTGTTTGGACATGACGCGACGCGCTGCCTGCGCCCACACCATAAATGCATTCATTGGACGTTTTATGTGATCCTTCTTTCGGTCAGATGGCACTCTAAAGAAAGTTTAAAGAAAACAAAGCCAAATCTTAATTAAAATTAATTTTTATTTTAAACACAAATACAAATTCTTAGACATTAGAAATTTCCAACTCAAAAATAGTAATTGTAAAATTTCACAATTCCTAGAAAAAAAATTAAAATTAAATCTCTCGCTGCTGCAGCTGCAGACTTTATTAACATTGCAGCAGCACTGGCAGTTGACTGGCGCTGCTAAAAGCATTTCCCAACTAATCGACAACAACAAGAACGTAATAGGTTGCATGGCCTCCAGGTGCAGACAGCAAAAGTTTGACACTTGAGAAAAAGTGGGTGGCTGCCAATGTCATATAAATTAAATTTAACCTGCAGTTAAAGAGACATGAAAACTCAAACTCGCACACACTCACACACAGACACATACCGCAGGACACGGCAAAGCACTCGGCGCTGCTCACTCACGCAGACTGACGTTTGTCCGTTGCGGTGCAGGTTGAGTGCAAGTCGCAGCGTGGCGCGTTCGGAATGTGAAGCAGCTGGAAAAAGCGTCGGCTAAGGTGACTCGTGCATTTACGATGGCAAAATTCCTGCCATTTGTTGACTTTCAGTTCACTGCTGTTGCTTTTGTTGTTGCATTTGCCATGTATTGCGCTGCTCATTGAGTTAGGAATTGTTTTGCCGTGTGCTGTGCAACTTTTTCCAACGTCAAAAGCATTACACTTGCTGCAAAACTTTTTGATTAAATTGCAAGTGAACGGCAACTGCAGACGCCGAATGATTCGCATAAATGCACGCATCGCTGAGTCGTTTATTTACTGGTTTTGAATGGCTATTTTCATGCACACAAACTAAACTAAAGTCAAGCAATATCGCTTGCACTTGAGCATTGTAATGCAATTTGCCAGTGATGCAGCAGACTCGGCAAATCAAAAGGAGCAAATTTTCAAAGGAAAAATTCAAATAAAAAGTCCAAGGAATCATAAATTCAAACAATGAAAATAATATTATTTAAGAAAATTGAAATTTGACCAAACCGAGCCTAACCTATTCAATGGTTTGCCATTCAAAGATTAACTTTTAACTTTCTGATGCAGATTTCAGAGTTTCTAATGGCAAAAACTTTGGAATTTAATTAAAAGCTTGAACTTTACATTTTCTGATGCCAGTTCGTTCTATTTTCGTTTTTAAATAAAGTTATTTCTTTTTATTTTGCAGGGCTAGACTGCAGTCAATGGGCCCAATAAATGACGTTTCTCTTAACCCTTTATCAGATTTGAGACTCTGTCAGATTTTAATGAAAAAAAATATAAGTAGTTGTCTAATTATTTCTCATTGTAAGTGCTTTCAGCATATTTCATATTTCAATTGGCCCATTAACCCTTTACACGGTACAGTTGCATATCTGCAACCAACCGTAAGATTGCCCGTAATTTCGGAAGTAACTATCAAAACGACTCTTTTCTGCTATTTTACAACTATGCAACGTTCCTTTTTTGAAATACTGGCATTAATAGTGGGAAAAAGTAGCTAAATTTTACTTGAAAGCACTTATTTGACCGTTTTTGCGAAAAGTTGCACGCATTTATTTTAGTGAAACAAAAGTGATTAAAACTTATTAATAAAAAACACACAAACACTTTGCGAAAAATGCGGAGTAGGTCTATGCTACAACAAACGCATTAATTGCTTTAAAAATGTTCATTTAAAATTAAACATATTAAAATAAAAAAAAGTTTTATTGCTTTGTTGCATATGTGAAACCAAATGTTTTTTACAAAAAAACATTACAAAATTAAAGTATATTAAAAAATAGTGTTTTTTTTATTTAGGTTTACATCTAAAAAACAACATTTGATGAAAAAAATCGCGGTTGCCGTGTAAAGGGTTAAGTCATCTTTTCTCTACAAACTGTTAACCCAAAGTCGACCCCGACAGATTTTGATTTCCATAAAACAAAAAACACGCATCAAATTATTTCTTATTTAATCTTATTCACAGTTTCTCTATACAAACTTTTAACCCTTTGTTGACCCTATCAGATTTTGATGAAAACAAAATAATAAAATAAAAATACTTGTCTAATTATTTCTCATTAGAAGTGCTTTCAGCATATTTGATGTCAATTGGCTCAGTAAGTCATCTTTTTCTATACAAACTTTTAACCCTTTGATTACCCGACAGATTTTGATTTCCATAAAATAAAAAGCACGCATCAAATTATTTCTTATTTAATGTACTTTCACCAAATTTTAAGTCATGGGCCCATTAATCAATCCTTTTCACATTTTCTCTATACAAACTGTAAACCCTTTGTTGACCCTTTTAGAATTTGACGAAAAAAAAATAAAATAAAAATACTTGTCTAATTATTTCTCATTAAAAGTGCTTTCAGCAAATTTTAAGTCAATTGGCTCATTAACTCGTCTTTTTCTTATAAACATTTAACCCTTTGTTTACGCCGCTAGATTTTGATTTTCTAAAAATAAAAAAACACGTATCAAATTATTTTATTCAATGCACTTTCAACAAATTTTAAGTCAGGGACCCATTAATCAACCCTTTTCACAGTTTATCTATACAAGCTGTTAACCCTTTGTTGACCTTTTCAGATTTTGATGAAAAAAATAAAATAAAAATACTTCTCTAATTATTTCTCGTTAGAAGTCCTTTCAGCATATTTGAAGTCAATTGGCTCATTAAGTCATTTTTTCTATACAAACTTTTAACCCTTTGTTTACCCCGCTAGATTTTGATTTTCAAAAAATAAAAAAACACGTATCAATTTATTTCTTATTTAATGCACTTTCACCAAATTTTAAGTCATAGACCCATTAATTAAGGTTTTTCACAGTTTCCCCATACAAACTCTTAACCCAACGTTGACCACACCAGCTTTTTATTTAAAAAAAAATTAAAAACAGGTATCGAACAATTGCACATGTTAAGTACTTTCACCATATTTGAAGTCAAAAGGCCCCTAAAATCATGTTTCTCCATACAAAGTTTTAACCAATTGTTTACCCCCTTAGATTTTGATTATCAAAAAATAAAAAAGACGTGTCTAATTAATTTTTATTTCAAGTGTTTTCACCAATTCTAGAGTCATTAGGTCCATGAAAAAACATTTCTCCATATAACACTTTAACCTATGTTTTGCCCTTTTAGACTCTGAATTTCATAAAATGAACCTACAGTGCAAATTGCATGTTTCAGCGTCAGTCAGTCAGTCAGAACAAAGAGTTATACTACTGTGTACAAAGAATACCCGGAATTTGTTTATAATTCAAAAAATCTTTATTTATTCTTCCAAATCAATTTCATCGCCTTCAAAGTAGTCCCCCCCCGATGCAATGCACTTATGCCAACGGACTTTCCAATCTTCGAAGCATGCCAAATAGTCACCTTCCGGAATGGCCTTCAATGCGCGCGGCGATTCACGTTGAATCTCTTCAATCGATTCAAAACGGTGTCCTCGAAGTGGTCTTTTGAGTTTGGAGAATAGCCAGAAGTCACAAGGAGCTAAATCAGGCGAATACGGTGGCTGTGGAACGATATGAGTTGGCGAAATGCTCACGAAGAACCAATGCCGTGTGAGATGGTGCATTATCGTGATGCAAAAACCAAGAGTTGTCTCTCCATAAATCCGGCATCTTTTTGCGAATAGCTTCACGCAAACGACGCATAACGCTCAAGTAATATTCCTTGTTGACAGTTTGGCCCGGCGGAAGGAACTCATAATGCACAACACCACGATAATCGAAGAAATCGAATTCCGGGTATTCTTTGTACACAGTAGTATGTACATATATAGATTTTATCTGCTTAAACCTTTTACCTTCTAATATCAGTTTAACATACAATTTCGATCTTCCAGTTACAATAAAAACGAACTTTTAATATGAATCAGCAGTGAACGGGGACACTTTAGTTGAGTTATATTTTTTTTGCACTTTGAATTGGAATTACAAATATAAAAAAGTCATTAAACAAAACAAAAAATATAGTACCCAACAGGGGCATAGCCAAGGGGGGCGGGGGTTTAGGGTGTCAGAACCCCCATAGCCTATAATTTGTCAACATTTTCAATCACTATGGATCGTATGTACGTTCCCACATTAGCAAAAAGGTCTTTTCATCTTTAAATATTTAAAAGAATATTAACAAAACCCTTTTTTTACCGAAACTAATTTGCTTTTTTAATAGTCACGTTTAGGCTTGATGCAGCGATTTGCATGTTCTAAAAACATGTCTAAAGAGTAGTTTAGTTCGTCGACCGGAATGTGCTTCAGGATGTCGGTACAAGCACTTTGGATGGTTTCTACGTTCTCAAAACGCTTTTTTCATCGGCAAATGCATTATTTGAAAAGGTGAAATTTGCACGGTGCCACATCATGTGAAAACAAAAAAACAGTCAAAACAAGTGTCAATAGATGGGATGGCATCCTTCGATAGCCAAATGTTCAGTTAAAATGCGATAAATTTATGCTATTGAGATGCTTAACCTTCGCCTTACTAAAGATTTTTGTATACGTCATTTACCAATGTCGTTCACTCAGATGATCCCAGGCCGCTATTTTGAGTAAAACTCACAATAATGTATACAGTTTTTTCATACTTCAGTATTTAGTATCTTCCTCTGGAGATAGTTCGTATTTCGAAAAAAGGCCTAACTTTAATGATTTATTTTGAGACTATGGAAAATATTAGAAGATTTCTTTCCAGAGGGTTTATTGAACACATAATGAGGTAGGCAAAAAAAAATTATCGTGAGTTTTAATCAAAATGGTAGCGAAAGCGCCTGGGATCACCCAGGTACATTTGTATAAAAAATGACAAAATTCAAGTTTAAATATGAACAAAATTTCAAAAAAATATATTTTCATGTTATTGAAAATTACCTCAAAATTTGTGCAGATATTAAACATGAATATTAAAAATTATCACCCGGGTGGGTATAAGTGAAGCGAAGGTTAAATCCAATTTCAAGAATTTCAATGAAGATTTTGGCTTATCTTTTATGAATTACCGCCCAGTTTTGATCTACGGTGATCGCGGATTCAGTTGGCTAACACTTTGGTCATAATATATGTTCTGACAATCGTTTTTAAATCGCTTTTACCACTTATGAACTCCACCACGGTAAAACGAAAATCACCATAAACTTGGTCCATCAATTTAAATGCTTCGGTTAAAGTTTAAACATTTTTAAAACAATAGTTAATATTGGATCTTTGTGCACATTGATGCACATTTTTGTACGATGACACAAACATACTTCCACTTGAGATGCAATAACTTCGCTTTCAGTCCACCGAATTTCATGCAATTTTTACTAAAAATCAGGGAAAAAATTTAGTTTTTAATGCATTAAGTCACATAAGCCACAACCAAATGCCCTATTTGGAAAGTGCACTTTACTTTAAAAAACATGCAATACTAAACTGGCAAAAACATTTTTTTAAAACCCCCCCATGGCCAAGTTCTGGCTACGCCCCTGGTACCCAAGACAACAAAGTCAAAGAGATTTCAAGAATTCTTCAGACAACTTTCAACAAAATATCATTCCTAATCAAAAATACAGAAAAAATAGCACAGCACAGCAATTTTTTTTCTCAACAGTATCTGTTACGCGCTTTGAGTTTCAATTTCCTATTAATTGCAATTTTGCATAAACTCAGAAGTACATAATTACTTAAGTTGACTTCAGCTGCAGATGCCTCAGTTCAACTTTTCTCCCGTTGCAAGCGTGGACTCACTCGCCTTTAATACTGCAATAAATTGCAACAACTTGCACACAAATTTAAATTTTCCAAAATGTCTGCGCATTTATGTTGTCGACAAGTCGGTTGCACGCATTTAACCTCTCTTGCAAACAACACAAAAACAATGAACGTTGCGCTAAAAGTTAAATTGTTGACCTCCACTGCACTCGGGCAATAAAGCTTAGAGAATAATCCGCAATAATGTGGTAAGTGCTTGCAGTGGCGAGCGGAAGTTCGAGCGACAACAACAAGAACAAGGAGAGTGGCAAAAACAAGAAGCACACACACACACACACGCACACAGCTGCACACAGGTTTACTTCGTATCCAAAGAAATGCAATCTTCCGGTCAACGAAGTGCCAAGTGCGAAGGGAGAAGACGGATGTTGGTGTTGTTGCATTGGCAGACAGACGTTGTTGGGCTTAGCATTTTTACAGTAATGAATATTGCAGCATGGCAACGCCATTTGTTTGAATCTTAGGTGCGTTCGTGAGAAGCGTAGATATGTAGTTGCTCGACTATAGTAATTGACATGAGACAGCAGGACAGCAGGAAATTTCCAGTTGACCGCCGGGCGATTGCAATTTGTCGGCAAAAGTTTTGAGTAACGTGGTGTGAAGTACAACAAAATGAAATGACTGACTGACAACTATGAAATGTGTTTCTCAGAATGTTGCAGGAATTTGAAATTGCAGCAAAATTGACTTTGGAGCTGCTGAGGATGACACAGACACAATGAAAAAAATCAAATGAAAATGTTAAGTGACAATGCACAAACCTTGACGTTTTCGTTTGACAGTTTGCAGTACAATTTGAAATCAGTGCGATCGCATATTTTATATATCAAGTTTACTTGCTTAATGGCGAATTGAAAATGAAAATTTTGTCTTCTTTTATTCTTCTTTCTTGAATTGGTAATACTAATGCATCATTTATGCCGAATGCTGATTAAAATGCTCGCCAACCATTGCAGTGTCTGAGCAGTGTGTGTGTGTGTGTGTGTGTGTGTGTGTGTGTGTGATTAAAACAACTGTTGGCAATGGCTGCGCGTATGTGTCGACTTGGACTGGAGCCGAAGCTGGTGCAGAACGTGCTTGTAGTTATCACTTTAATGAGTTTGGTGCATCTCGAATGTAATTACTACAACAACTACAATGAACAAATGAGCAGCCATGACGACAATGTCCACAGCAGGGTTACCAACTGTTTTCAGTTTTACGCCGCACCAGTTTGGGTTTTGAGAGATTTAGCTGTGTCTCTAAAAACTCTAAAGGAAACATTGTTCAATTTGTTGTTTACAACAGAAACAAATCCCAAGCAATGACATTAACAACCAACCAAATTGCCAGCAACAGCAAACAAAAAATCGCCGCTACACAACAAGAACAACAACAACAATCAGTGTTGCCACTTCAAAAATTTTTTCCGACCAAACTTCCGACCAAATCCGACCTCAACCGACCAATTAAAAAATTTGCGTTATCTTTAAAGTCATTTTTAAATTACAATTTTATTTTTTTAATAAATTTTCTGTACTAATGAAAAGATATTCACATCACAAAACGGACCGAAATTCGTGTAAGCAGACCAGCGGACCAAAGTAAAAATATCTGACCAATTTTCTCTGACAACACTCTGACAACAATGATAATCTCAACAACAACACCAATTTAACCCTTTCGCTATTTTGTTTCCATATGGCAACATGCCACTTTGTGGATGTCTGATTCCTCTATGAATAAATTTTTAAATTCCTCCAAGAATGAATTTTTTATTGGTCCCTAAAATATTTTAAAGTTTTAGGAATAATACAAAAATAAAAAAATTAATATATAAATTTAAAGAGAAGTAAGTATTCACTTTTTTAATGTTACAACAACAACATGCTACTTTGTGGATGTCTGATTCCTCTATGAATAAATTTTTAAATTCCTCCAAGAATCAATTTTTTATTGGTCCCTAAAATATTTTAAAGTTTTAGGAATAATACAAAAATAAAAAAATTAATATATAAATTTAAAGAGAAGTAAGTATTCACTTTCTTTAATGTTACAACAACAACATGCTACTTTGTGGATGTCTGATTCCTCTATGAATAAATTTTTAAATTCCTCCAAGAATCAATTTTTTATTGGTCCCTAAAATATTTTAAAGTTTTAGAAATAATACAAAAATAGAAAAATTAATATATAAATTTAAAGAGAATTAAGTACACCTAATTCTGTTTTTACACGGTCTTTTTTTACACGGTTTTGATTTAACACGGTTTGAAAATAAAAAAATTTTAAATTTTTGTACACGATTTTATTTCATTTAAGCATTTTGGACTTAAATTTGTTTGTCAAATTTAATTTTTGCGAAATATGTTCATATCACAAATTTAGGGAAATTCCCTTTTTGTGGATACAAGCAAATTTACTTGTCAGAGCAATTGAAATGTGTTAATATTTTGTGAACTAACAATGCAATCAGACGTGTTTGGTTAAGAAATTTTTAATAGACAAATTAGTTTTTCCAACGTTACATTTATTTTCATTTTAACGCATTGAGATAAAAGGTAAGCCAAAAAATATTTTATATTCATTCAGTTATTTATGTTTTTTTTTGTTAAATATTTTATGTATCCCTAAAAGAAAATGTCGAAAACTACAAATACGGAACTGAAACGTAAAGCCATTTCTTTGGAAACCAAAATTCAAATTTTAGATCGCCTTCGGAGAAGGCTGAACATTTCTTGGCAAAATGTTCGGTTTAAACGAAGTCACAGTAAGAACTATAATATAACATAAATACTTGTTCTTAAAAATCCTTGTTTTTCACTAATTTTAATAGGTTTCAGAGATAAGGAACCAATCACCTATTTTTGCATACGATCAATGTCTTTTTTTACACGGTTTTTTTACACGGTTTTTCCTGGAACCAATCTACCGTGTAAAAACAGAATTAGGTGTATTCACTTTTTTTAATGTTTTATCTTTACAGAGTGAAAAAAGAAGGAGCAGAAAATTATAAAGAATTTTTTTAGTTTACATTTTACTTCAATTCAGATATATTTTTCAAATAATTTTTACTGATGTAAATGAAGAAATATTCGATTTTTAGTAATGCGTGGAAAATTGTATGTTTAACCCTCCATTACTATCGTCAGGGTGGAATCCACCCTGTGAGTTCAATTTCTCAGTAAAATATAGATTTTTTTAATCAAAACCAACAAAGTTATAATGTAATCCACATTTGCATATTTCGGAAGGTTTTAGAGTATATTGCATTTGTATTAAGAAAGCAATTGTTTTTATACAATTGTTTTAAAAAGTAACTGGGTGTATTACACCCACGATAGTAGTGGCGTTATAAAATTGTTGGATGCTTAACACCCATTATTAGTAATGAAGTTTAATTTTTTATAAATTACATTTACATATTTGTATTTACTTTTTGGCGATAATTTTTTTTAATAACGTATAGACCATTTACTTAGTAGAAAATCCTTAAAAATTATGCTCTAGGATGAGTAACAAAATTTTTGTTATATCTTAAACTGATAAAGTTAAAAGGGCGAAATTCAAGGATGTAGTAGTGTACATATTAGTCCTTAAGATATATTTTTTCAAATTTTGTTTCCAATAGTTTTTGGAAATTTCCAAGGATATTCAAGGATAAAGTTTCAAAAGGACATTTTTAATACCTCTTTGTCCTTTTGCACCAAAACATTAAATTTTCTAAAATTCTAAGGATTTTTCTGTTTCCCATTTTGATACCCATATTGTTATTCTACAATGCGCTCAATTTTTGAAATAATTCCTTGAAATAAACATGTCCTTGAAATTTCAAAGTCCTGTAAAAAAAATCCTGACGTCAGAGAGAAAAACTAAAAACGCAGTTTTACTACATTTGGCCCCTAGTTTCGCAAGTATATCGATTTTGTTGTGTGTTTGGAAAGTTTTTCATTTTTGTCGCACGGTGTAACCTTAAAAAGTAGCAGGTATATTGTTGATTTTTGTTTGAGTTTTTACGCAAAATTTTACCTCGGTCCAAAAAAAAATTATTAATTAATTATTTATTAATTATTTTCTTAGCTTTCTAAATCACTAAGCCCAAGAAACATAACTTAAATATTGTGCAAGATGTGGCTATTTTCCCAATACAACTTTTTATTTCATCTTTTTTTCTTTGAAATGAGATGCACATAAACAAATGTTTATATTAAATAAATGAATTAACAAAATTAAACAATTTATTTTTTTTTTTTACATGTTATGATGTTCTGATTATGAACAAATTTGGTTTTTGGTTATTTTACCTCAGTGGATAAGTAAAACGGATAATAAAAAGCTGTGGATGGATTACACCCATAGTTAGTAATAGACGATAGTAATGGAGGGTTAAGTTATTATTACAGCCACAACGATATGGTTGATGTCATCTGAAAATACTCTAAAAAAACAGGGTTTGATAACACAAATTAAAAAAAAATATTTTTGGTTGTTATTGATATAACCACATAGAAGATTAAATCGATAAATGTAACATTTATCGATTTTACATTTAACATTTTTTATTTTTATTTTATTTAAGGGTTAAAACGAAGTAACTACGAAACCAAAAAAAATAAACACACTTTTCACCAATAACGACGAAAATAGCCAACAGAGCAAAAACAAACAACAAAAACCAGCTGCAATATGCAACAAGTGCACAGCGCAACACACAACGTCAAATCATATCACATCACTTGATTCTGATTAGCGCGCTGTCATGCATGAAGAGTGGCTGACGGCAAACGGCACAGACACAGATCCCATCAGCTCAGTTTAGCGTTGCCACATGACTGTAAACAACAATGGTAGATATTGTCAACAAAAGTGTAATGTGCACTCTTAGAGATTTTCCATTGCCTGCTGAGAGTAAAACCACTGAAAAACCAGAAGCCTTCTGTCTTGACAAATGGTATGAACAGAACTGCCACCGCCTCTTCCGACAAGCTGATTATAACCCAATCGAACAGTAATTTGTCAGTGCTGTCACTTAAAACTTCAAGAAAGTGCCCACTAAATCGTCATTCTGGCAACGCTGCACCATTGCCACAGCACCGGTGTTGCCATTTTGGTGCTTTTGGAGCTAGATTTAGCTTTTTTTTCAAAATTGCTCCAAAAATTTGGTTTTAGCTCGTAGCTCTTTTTTAGCTCTTTGGAAAATGTTAAAGCTCTTTTCTAGCTACAAAAATGTATAAGTATAGCTTTATATTTCAATGGTTAATTGATCAATTTTCACGATTAATTAAATTTTTGGGTCGAGGTTAGGAAGTTCTAAATCGTCATTCTGGCAACGCTGCACCATTGCCACAGCACCGGTGTTGCCATTTTGGTGCTTTTGGAGCTAGATTTAGCTTTTTTTTCAAAATTGCTCCAAAAATTTGGTTTTAGCTCGTAGCTCTTTTTAGCTCTTTGGAAAATGTTAAAGCTCTTTTCTAGCTACAAAAATGTATAAGTATAGCTTTATATTTCAATGGTTAATTGATCAATTTTCACGATTAATTAAATTTTTTTTTTTTTTTTTTTTGGGTCGAGGTTAGGAAGTTCTACAACCAGGTCTGGGTACTTTGGGTTCCGGGCCACGCTGGCATTGAGGGAAACGAACGGGCCGACGAACTGGCAAGGAGGGGAGCTTCCACACCTTTTGTCGGCCCTGAACCCTTTTGTGGTTTAGGAAAAGGAGCTTCTTCTATCCTAACGAGAAAGGACGAGATAACCAGAAGGACTCAATACTGGGAAAACCTACCAGGTCTGGAGCATTCCAAGATGGTTATCGGGTCCTACAATAGGAAAAGATTCGAGGATTGCATGACCCTATCAAAGAATAATCTAAGGATTATCACGGGAATGCTAACAGGGCACTGCAGATTGAATTATCATCTGGCCAAACTAGGAATCCGTGAAAACGGGTATTGCAGGTTCTGCTTGCAGGAAAACGAGACTGCATTACATATACTAGGAGAGTGCCCTGTACTCATGCATAAAAGAAAGAAATACCTGGGGGCCCATCTTATACCAGGTACGGACTGGGTATCCAGAGATGTAGGAAGTATACTAAAATTCCTCCTGGATACCGGACTCACTGACAGTCTGTGAAGTCCAAGTAGGGGGCACAATAGATCTACAGGTCGCAGTGCATCATCCCCTTCAATAATAGGAAGTTCTAGAATTCAGTCAATGAAAATCCATTTAACGACCTGGTTAAAGAGAGTTTCTCTTGTCTTCTTGTCCTACCGCTCAGCAATGCTGAAGTTGAAAGATCATTTTCCATGATGAACTTTATTAAAAACAAGCAACGAAATAAAATTAATTTATTTATGTTAAACTCGCTGTTGACATTGAGAAGTGGCCTTAAAAGACTGAATAAATGTTGTCATGATTTTGCAATAAATGATGATCTCTTAAACTTAATGACTGCAAACAACATTTACGACTGTAATAATAACGATTCTTCTTCGGAAGATGAAATATTTGATTTAAATATGTAATAACTATTTGTGATTTTATTTAAACTACAAAGTATTTCAAAAAATAATAACTATTTGTGATGTTTGCAACTACTTGTATTTTATTTAAACTACAAAATATTTAAAAAAATGTAAGTTTTGTTGTACCGACAAATGTGCAAAAGTGAATTTTATTTCATTTTAAATTAACAGATATTTATTGAACAGATATATAAGTTGTTGTTGTTAGTTAATAAATATATTTACGTATAATACGTAAAAAATAGTTGCGGCACAATATGAAATCATCATCAAGTGGCCGAAATGCTTAGCGGAAGAGAGTGCAACATTTTAAAGGCAAACATTTTAATCGACTACAGTTTCTTTTGCTTTTTTCTCCATCATCTTCATTGGTCTTTTTTTTACATTTTTGTCTTTGTTTTCGTTGTTGCTGTCATGCAATGCTGTCAGTGTAATTAGCGGACTTTTTATCTTTTAATAAGAGATTTTAAGTGCAAATTGACTGCACACCAAAGTCACAAGGGAAATTAAGCAAATAGCAGACATTTGCATGCATATTTCGAAATTAAACTGAATTGCAAAATTCACCAACATAAACAAATTCCAATCAAATTGTACGCACTTTACTAAAGCCCGAAGAAGAAACGCTTTACGAAGAAGAAGAAGAAGAAGAGGAATCATGTTATATGCGCAATAGCGCACAGTTGTGGACCCAATGGAACACCATACCACATGGAGTGATGGCTGAGGGAGTCTCTCGTTGATGATGGCTGCGAAGATGGCAACGACAATGGCGACACGTTTTGCCACTTTGATGACGTGTTGCTTTCACTGTTACGCACACAGAAGCATCTCAGCGCGCGTAAAAAAGCTTTTAACTTTTCTCCGAAAAGGACCAGCCGCAACATTAGCAACAACAACGGCAGCGACACACCTGACGGCGTTCCGGTCCCAACTGTGTCGAACCGACTGTTGGGGCAGTCGCATCTGTATGCCAGCACAATGGTCAATGTTCGCACTTTGAACTCGAAGAACATTTGCCAAACGTAATTTGATTTGAATTCAATGGAATTCCTTAGATAAAATCCATTTTATATGCACATACATTGCGTCTGTTTCTGTGTGTGTGTATGTGTGTGTGTGGATATTAACACGTCTGGGAATTGCTCGCCGAGTCGAAATTCCATTAGTGATTTTTTTTTTATAATCAGGCGAAGAGGTATTTGGTGACACTTTTGGAGAGAATTCGAAAGCTTTTTGTGGAAAGTATTATATATAATTTTATGTATAATACTATAATATGTATATACTATACAATATATACTACAATATATACTACGGCGCAATTAGAATTTTTTCGGGGGGGAGGTTTGTGTAACTTTTTTGAGAACTTTGAAATAGAATAAAATTTAGATGTACAGATGTAAAATTTATGATCTACAGACTGAGATCCAAAACATGCATGTTTTCCCTACCTCACATATTTTGGTCCTGAAAATAGAAAATTGAGTTAAAAGCAGACAATTTTTCTCTTTCATTTGATACCCATATCTTCATCATTGCACAACCGCAAATATTAAAAAAAATATTTAAAATGTGTATGTCCTTAAAATTGTAAAGTCCTTTAAGAAAGTTTTTGGGTCAGAAAATGAAAAACTGACTATGCCAGGTTACTATAAATGACCTCTAGTTTCTCGTCTATATCAACATTAGGATGGGTCTCGGCAAAAAAAATTGTTTTTCGCACGGTGTAATAAATGTAAAGTTGGTGTTTTCACTCAGTGCATCATAACTTTGTCGTTTTTCTTTCAATTCTATTAATGTAAGGCTTAATATTTGCTAAAATAATATATCTTTCATCTTAGATTTTAAAACCAGAGGAGATAATTTATTTTATCTATAAAAAAGTATTCGAAAATTTATGATTTTTGAAAATGATCGAAAATTTTACTTTTTTACAACTTTCACCGTCAGTAATTTCTCCAAATCTCATCTGATTTGGACAATCTGTATATCTTTGGAAAGGCTAAGGTATTATCTTCTGACCGACGGACAGGTTGTGTTAGCCGGATAATTCGTTTACGAGATATGTGCTCATAACTGAAACAACAGAGAAAAAACTGATTTTTCGAAGATTTTTCGAAAACGCTTCTTACACAAATTTTTTGATCTTCAGTTTCATGTTCAAAGATAGTCTAGAAAACACTTTAATTTTTATGTGCATTTTTTGTGTCGAGTAGTGTTATTGATGATTGAATATTGATGATTGAATATATATGCGACGGTTATAAATTAAATTTCTGTACTAACTTAAAGATATTTCGGGGGGGTTTACACTACAAAAACCCTTCCCTGTGTGCGCCACTGGACGGCTTACATTAAAGAACAAAAATTGATATTGTAAACAATTTAAGCGCCTATATTCCAAATAAAACAGCTTTACAAATGAAAGTTGTTTAAAAGTGCATTAACAAGTTGCTAAATTATGGTCTTTTGATATACTCAGAGGCAGTGGCGCACAGAGGATTTAATTTTGGGGGGGTTTGCGTACAACTTTTGGGCTCAATTAAATTTGAAACCATATTTTGCACCAGCAATTTTTCTATTTGGGCGGTTCGAACCCCAACTCCCACCCCCCTGTGTGCGCCACTGCTCAGAGAGTTCAGTTTTCTGTGGTCGTAGTAACGCGTTTGCTTTTCTTTATAAAGTATCTTTCTTTGTTGTTGTTGTACGACAAGTTGTTTGAACGACTCTAAAATATCTATCAAGAAGCATGAATTGTTAAAAGTCGTCATACCTAAATCTTCTCATACCGAGCGCCCCAGGTTCGATTCCTGGCTGGGAAAAAACGCTCATCTACTTCTATCGCTATCCACATGAAGCAGATGAGAATTACAAGAATCGCACAAGTGCGCTCTTGGCAGGCAATGGCAAAACCTCCAAGTGTGACCGAAAAAACTGCCAATCGCCGTTCGGATTCGGCGTTAAACTGTAGGTCCCCTTCCCTCCCTTTCCCCATCCGTTTGAAATGTGTGTTGTATCACATGTTGGAACAGTGTTGCATACGCATTTCAAACGGGTGGAATTTGTGGTATCACAACGGGCCCGTTAAGAGGCCTAAGTGTGTCTCATACAGAGGCAGCCGCCGCAACCTAACCTAACCTAAATCTAAATCTGAGTTTTTTTTATGTTTTTTATTAAACGAAACTGGAGGAAACTGGAAACAGAGGTGGATTTACGTAAAAGACAAAGGAGGCAAATAAGTAATCAAATTGGAACTAGAAGACGAAAAATTTGTATACAAGAAACGGAAAAACCATTTTTAAACAATTTTCATATCCTTAAAAATAAAAATAAAACAAAATTTGAATAAAGTCAGCAA
The DNA here is from genome assembly GCA_964056695.1 of Melieria picta. Taxonomy (NCBI): domain Eukaryota; kingdom Metazoa; phylum Arthropoda; class Insecta; order Diptera; family Ulidiidae; genus Melieria; species Melieria picta. The sequence continues at coordinate 118,305,659 of OZ057398.1, forward strand.
CCAGATTAATTGAAAATTGTTTCTAGGTTAGACTAGTTTAAGGAGCTGACACGTTGCAGGTAAAGCAAGGACACTCGGAAGCCCATCGGACCATAACTATGACCGGGCAAAAGACTTTATTGGCTTATCAGAGTTTTCACCTTCGTCGAATGATCTCAGTCACTCTGAACGTCTGGGTTTTTCAAAAGTCTTGTCTTAACCCTTTCGCTACTTGTTTTTACTGGGGAAAGTTAAAATTTTAAATTTTACGTCTTAGGCTTCTATGTGGTTATATTAGCAATATTCCATAAGAAATTTTTTAATTTTTATACTCGGACCCTGTATTTTAGAGTGTTTTTCTATGAGAGCAACCACATCGTTGTGGCTGTAATAATTACTGAAACATTAAACTTTTTACGCATAACGAAAATTTGAATATTTCTTCATTTACTTCAGCCAAAATTTAAAAAAAAAAATTCTTAATTGAAAGAAAACGTCAAATTAAAAAGTTCTCTAATTTTGTCTGCTTCTTCTTCCTTTACTATGTCAAGATATACCATTAAAAAAACGTGTATACTTCTCTTCTTTAAACTTAAATATTCAGTTTATTAATTTCGTATTTTTCCTAAAACCTCAAACTATTCTAAAGACCAACAAAAAAATGTATTCCTGCAACCATAGAGGATGCAGACGTCCACAAAGTAGCATGTTGCCATATGGCAACAAAATAGCGAAAGGGTTAACCAATGCTCAACTAAAAGCCGATTTCAACTAACATTAGAAACAATAATACCATCGCAAGTAGACAATATTATTGCTATAGAGTTAAAGGACATTGTGACATTTATAGGTTAAGTTCGGTTAGGTTACAGAAGGGATGTCTGCAACATCCACTCGGAAAAACTGTTGGGACTTTTGTGATTTCCTGAATACAGTATCATTTCATATCTGTTGGGCACACTCACTGTTATTACTTGATGCCATCGTTTCACTTCAGCCCACACCACTACAGTCTCATCACAGCCCAAAGCTCACATGACTCAAAGGCATCAAAAATGTTGTCTAATATTTCTCGCCACTGTGCAACCACTGTGCAATTTTCACTTCATTAATACGATTATGTGGTTTATTGTATTCAGCAACAGCACAATAACAGCGGCAAAAATATCAAACCACAACAACAACAATAACATTTAATAAGCATGCGCCATATCAATGCCGAGACCTGGGCCTACATATTTCAAGTTGCGTCTGCTCGCAGCCATCGCGCGTTGATGTCGCTGATGATAAATAACAATGCTGATAATGTAGCCAATGATAACGATGATTTTGTTGTTGTTGTTGTTGTTGTTGTTGTTGTTGTGCTGTTGATGTTGTTTATTTAGGATAAACATTTCAATATGAAACCCCAATGGTTTTACTTAACCTTTTGCTGGTCTGTGCGCCTCCACATTCCACTTCTGCCTACTACAATTTTTTCATAAATTTTCTCCATGCAGTCGGGGGAATACGAAGCGTTGGTGTGTGAGTTGCAGACAAACACGTTTACATACATACATATGTATGTATGTACATTTTATGTGTGCGTGCTGTAGTGTAAGTGGGGGAGTGAGTGACTGAGTGTATAAGTGATTGATTGATGTGTGCGTTGTGCTGCGGTTTGGCATTTGTTGGTTCACGTCAGCCACATCCACAATAAACCAATTTTTTTTTTCAACAAGTTATTTTGGCGTTTGTAACTTTAAACTTTAATTATAGACTAAAGCGTGTTAAAGTAACTAACAGCGAGACAGTGGGTGCAAAATAAAATATACGAAATTGTTTTATAAAAAATTGTCAGAGTCACAGCATACAGTAAATCAGATTTTGACGCGGCTTCATATTGTTTCAAAAATAGAAAAAACGTGACAAATATTTTGGGAAAAAGTTTATTGATTGCATTAACCCAACACTTCCAAAATTGTGAAAATTGCATCTAACATGACATGCAGCAACGATTTCCTAGAATTTTGTTATTTAAAAAATGTTCATTGAAACCGCACCGAGTTTCAAACTATTGTATAAATAAGTAAAAAAGTAAGTTAGTAAGTTTTTTGTATGTCATATATACATACATACATAACATACATATACATAACAAATAACACTGTGCGTGAAATTTACCCTCAAAAAAGTAACAAGCGGGGGACCGCTATTGAGCGACATTTCTATAGGTATACTGAGTTGAGATCCACCAGGCGTATGGCTGGATTGGCTCTAGTTTAAGAGAAATCTGACTTTGAATTTTGCTCATTTCAGTCGAGTTTGTCGCTTAAGTCTTCGAACGTTTAAATGCTAATTGGTCCTAAATCGTTCTGAATATCGCTTTACTGTCTTCGGCAAGTTTGTAGATATTTTAACGACCACCAAATTTCGTTAAGACACCAATCCAAAAAAAATACATTCAAACTGTGTTTTCGACAAAAAAGTCTCAAAAACCCCAGTTTTTCGTCGAGGCATAAATGCAGTAGAGCGAGCCCTCGTGAAAAAAAGAAATGAGTATGCTTTTATATAGAGGGTTGGCTCCTGCATCTAACAAACTAAACATTTTGCCTGGCAAACGCCCATAGAAGGCGTGGCTCGGGGTCAAAGTTCAAACTTTTTATTAAAAAAACTCAATTAAATTCGAACTGATTTACACGATATGGGTATCAAACGAAAGATCTTTTTTATACCTTTTTCTGATATGCAACATTAGATACGTAAAATGTACGAATAAAAAGTTTTAAGCGAAAAAACATTTTTTTATAAAAATTTTTTTTAACGGATTTTTTTCTCAAAAAAATCCATTACTAAGGTACAATAAGTTTGTTACCATATTGTAGCCTGTGAAATTTTCTTCACAACGAAATATAAAAATGTAGGTATACTTTTGTTTTTTCTGAATATATTTTTTTTCTGCCAAACGCCGCTTGGCAGACTTAGAGGCATTCAAGTCAGCGCCGCAAATCTGACTAAAACTGTACCCAGAGAGCACTAAAAGTCAGTTAAACCTCAGTGAAAGAGCGCTCAGATTTGTTGTTGTAATTTTTATCAGCTAGAAGATTTGGTCTAAACCACTAAGCCAACGACCTCTGCGGAAGTTATTCAAAAGAAACAAGCATCCACTTACTGAGCATTTTTTTCGATCTAAGGAATTTAGAGCCCATCTTGCTGACATACTAAAGTTTGGTGCCTCATACACTTTACAACTTGTTTAGGTTGGTTGGAGAGATAATAAGAAACAGTAATAGCGATCCTTTGGTAGTCTAAATTGCCTAAATTAGCCCAACTTCGGTTAAGTTAGTTGGGGTTGCTGACATTTTAAAGTCTGGTATCAAAGACCTCATACGCTTCAGAACTTGTTCAGGTTGGTTGGAAAGATTATTATTGATGGGGATATGCACTGCGACCTGTATATCTATTGTGCCCCTGGTTGGAAAGATAATAAGAAGAAACTTTGTTCGACTTCGGGTTGGTTAGGTTGAGTTAGACTGTGAATACGAATACGTATGTCCAACGAACGTGGTTGTCACATACTGAATCAATATTCAGACAGCAGAAAGCTATCCACGTGTTGGAGGTAGCGTTTGCTCACATTGCACAGTGATTCGTTCCATAGACAAAATTCAAAAAATTTATAGTCTCATAATTTTACAATTTTGATGTCATTTGAAAGGTAAAACTCCAACTAAGAAAACCCCAAACCCCCCTCTGGGAAAAAATAATTAGTGCAAGTGCAAGAGCTGCTCAAAGTCGGAACTTTCTTCACAAAAAATTGTAAACACATATTTTCTGTTTTTTAGTCTATTGAGTAAAAAAAATTGTAAAAATACATGGTTATCAAGAAGTTGCTAAAACTTTCAATATATATTAAGAAATGATGTGGCCATTTTCGCTTTTAATATTTTCTCAAAATTTGCAAAGCTTAGTCTTTTACTTTACTTTTAAGTCAAAATATTTTTCTAAATTAAAAATCTGAAAATTGGCAAAACTTAGAGGAAAATATCTAAAAAGTATGTGAAAGTATGTCCCTGGATTTTGTATTATTTTAAGAAGCATTCTTTCTTTGTCGGATAACGTAATTACATCCTCCGATATCTTCTGATCTCAGAAAATAATTCCATTTGAAAAGTGGTCTGTGTATACTATTTTTCGACAAAATTTATTTTTTTCATCCCTAAAAGTATGCAATCAGCATGAAAAACTGAGAAAACTGCAAAAAAGCAAAACCTACGTCTATTATTATCGTTTTTATTGCAAAACTAAGGGATCCTAAGACAATTTCTGTTACTTTTCGCAATTATCAATGTTGACGTTATCGATTAAATGTAAAATCTGAAAAATCTAGCCAACACACTCGTTGCTATAGCTGACCAAAAATGACGAAAATTGCAAATTTAAGTCTCAGACATTGCCAAACTACAAAAGTTTAAGAAAAACAAAATGGAGATTTCAATTCAGCAGACCATGATTAACTAGTGTACCAAATTTTATGAGGAACGGACCACTCCTTCTAATTTTGTCCCGCGGTTGTATGAAGTCGAATCACTGTGCATTGGGCCAAAAATAATGTTTAAATGTTGTTTAAATATTGTTACCGAAATGTCGGATTTGAGTGTTTTGCTCAACTCCAAATTAACATTTGCTAAAATATTTTTTATAAAGAATCATAGAACAACCTGTGCATTAAATCAGCCCGTTGTTAGTTTGCTCTTGAAATTTAAAAACCTAGCTTCCATTAATGGCAATGATTTTTTCTATTTCTAAAGAAAATATTAAAGAGCTTATTGCCAATTTTTGTTTTTAATTTTCTTGTTTTTTCTAATTTTGAGTGTTGATTCTTATTATATGTAAGATTTTTTGTATCATTTGGCTTAAATAAATAATTAAAAATGTGTTCGAATGAACATTTAAAACGCTCTGTTTCAACGATTTCAAGAAATTAAAGCATTGCTGCGGGCGGTGTATAAACGTACAAGACTATGAGAAAAATTTAAATAAATTTAAAGAAAAATCTATGTTTTTAGTTCAGAATTTTTTAGACCATCTACTTAAGTATATAACAAAATATTGCGAAAAAATAAACTTGTTTAACCACACAAAATCAATTTCAAATTAATTAAATAAAAAAATAAATGAAATTAAACTGCCAAAGTTACATAAATGCTCGACTAACTCATAAAATTAAATTAGTACAAACAAGTACAAACACGAAACTTTTAGCTGCTCCTTGTGGGTGTATGTGGATGTGCCACGAGCTGAACTCCTCACTGCGCTTGAGTGCAAAAACTTGAGTAAACTTTACGCCAGCGGTCTGTCACGTTGCAAGTGCAGGTAGTTCATTCCATTTAATTAAATTTTTTCTGGTTATTATTAGAAAGCGAGGACTCTCTCTCAATCCTGTTTTCTTTTTCAAATCTAAATTTAATTAAAAAGTGAATTCAAGTCCTTCGTATCTAACCTCACAAAAACATGAAAATCTTTTAAATAACAATTTTTCCATTTCCACAACAAACAAGACAGAAGTGACAGCGCATAACGCACACAAACAATGAAAACATTTTTAAGTACATTCGGCTACCTGCAACAATAACTACGGCAGCAGTTGGGTTGCTTATCAATTTGCACGTTGTGTTTGCATTTCAACAACTTCCCATTTTACGATCAGAATGCACGCCGCGCAGAAAGCACTACACAAACAACAAGTTGGCATAGATTGCCAGAGAAATGTCTTATCTGTCAGCAACACCGGTGGACCGCCGCAAAAGCACACAGAACTGAGGCAACTTAAACAAAACCGCCAAACAAAAGTGACAGCCGAAACAGCCAAATCAACAGCTTCCGACCTTCCGCTTCGACGAACTGGCTGACAGCCAACGGACAAATAATAACACACCAACAACAACAACAACAACAACGATCACAAAAACTAGCTCCAACAGCTGCGTGGGAACCATGCAGACAGACAGTTGACTGCACAAACATTTGATGAGCAACATCAACATCGACAACAATAACAACAACAACAATGACACGCACATGCACACACACCCACACATACACACAACTGCAGCAGCTGCTCCACGCTCCACAATTTTACGCGACAAGTCGCACTCTCATAAATTCCGGCATACAAATTGTACAACTTTCGGCGCGTTGTTATCGCTCGACCGACCGACCGACCGGCACTGGGACTGCGATACTGGCAGCGTGTCGCGGCTGCAGCGTGTAAATGCAACGCGCGTTTAACCGAAAATTAATTTGTTTATTTGCGGCAAACATCGACCCACCAACATCAAAGGTGCTAATTGCGCTTATTTGTTGTAATGTAAATTTATTCAGTTTTTTCCTACGCACCATTCTTCCGCCGACTTTGGCACTTTGTTGCTATTGTCATTTCGATTGCATGCGACATTTTCGAAAACATGCAGTCACCAGTCAAATAAATATTTACAGCTCGCATTACGGCAGCCAGCTGCGCCAAGTTTGACAGAATATTTGGCAGCCACTTGAAGTTGTGACGAAGAGATGTCGAGTAGCGTAAAGTCAGGTATTGAATTTGGAGCAGCTTTTAAGATATTTTTGAAAATTCTAAATGATTTGTATTCATAATTTTAGAATGGGTTAGGTTAAGGTTAGGTTAGCTTAGTTGGAGAAGGGTGTGTGCGGCACAGATCGAACTTTCACTTGCAGGCCAAAACGGGCCACGAGTGAATCCCTTCTTGTTTGCCTCTGGAGCCAACCAACAGTCTCAATCCGAAACAAACCAGTTTAACGTCTTAAAAAAGGAGAGCAGATCCGAAATTTGCCGCGCTAGCCAGGTCCGCCAGGAATCTTGACCACAGGATAGTACAGAAAGTGTTGTTCATACTTAGTATTAATATAAAATATTTCTGATGAAACTAGAGATACTCGTAAGAAGAGAAACTGGCAAAAAATATTTAAAGAAATTGTGAGAGATTTGGGAAAATAAAATGCCATAAAAGTTTTAAACAACTTGTCAACTTTGCTTTAAATATAAAAAGAGTTTTAGTGACATTGAAAGTAGAAGAAACCAATCATTTAACCTAAGATAATTGTTTTTCTAATATACATAACTGAATTATTTATTTATTTATATATTTATTTTACAACGTCTATTGAGTAATTTTATGAGACTGATTACAGAAATTATTTATGTACAAATCAAAACAGAGAAAAAAAGAAAATAAAAAAAATATAACTTAAAGTTAATTATAATAATAATTAGTTTGAATTGTTTATTTGAATTTTTTAAATAAAATAAATTAATTATTTAAAATAAATTGTTTTTTTTTTAATTTATTAATTATAATAATAATCAGGGAAAGGATTTTGTGGAAGTTGCCTTTTTTGCTTGCTGCTATATAGAGCATTTCTGATTGAAAATGAGCACGAATTAGGTCCTCCTAATAGATTAGATTAGAAATATACCACTTTTATTTTGCCTTTTTTTGCCTTAAAAATGCGGTTTGTCTTTTTCACCCATAAATGCCTTTTTTTTAGTGCCTATTTTACCTATAAATGCCACAAAATGCTTTTTTCAAGATTTGTCGAGCGCCTTTTTATTTTTCTTTCGTTTTTAATATTTTCCACCTTTTGTTTCGCAAAAATATCTTGAAACTAAAAAAAAATTAAGTGGAAACATTGCAATTTCGTTAACTTATCGATGTTTTTACATTGATGTGATCATTCCTAAGCCGTTATTTTTTGTTGTGCAGTGGAAAATTTAAAGAAAAAAACATGCCAAAATCAAAAAGTTCGGTTAGCGCAAAAATTTCCGCGCTGATAGCAGAGTTTGGTGGTGCTGAAGTCCTTTCTTTTATTTCTTATTTTGTGATACAAGTACGGCTTTTATGCTTTTATATGAGAAGTTAAAATATGAATTTAAAATATGTGCCTACATTTTAATTAAAATAGCTTAGTTTTAGTTTTTAAACTATCTTTGAAAACCTTGATGTTCCTTTTCTTTTACAAAAAACGAGGTATAAATATTGTATGTTGCATACGTCAGATGAAATAAAATTATTAAAAAAACATACCGTTTCCCCTTTCTTTTAGATTTTCTAGTATTTTTTTCCTATTTTTACATGCCTGTTTTTGCCTCTTTAACAGTTTTTAATGCCCTATTTTGCCTTTTTAGGCAGTTTTTAGGCCTTTTTCTGCCTTTTTGGCAGTTTTTAGTGCCTTTCCGTGCCTTTCTTGCTATTTAATTTTGCCTTTTTTATAGGTTTTTAGGTCCTCAAAATCCTTTCCCTGATAATAATAATAATAATATTGAGACAATCGAAAGAGAGTCTGACGAAATGGGTCTGGTGGTAAATGAGGACAATGCTACTCGTATCTACTCGCAGCGGCAGATATACTTTTAAGTTCCCAAAGGATTCGCCTCTTTTCACTTCGCCAATAGAAGAGGCGTGACATCAACTCGCTGCTGAATCTCGCTAGGAACACTCACATTCTCACCGATAATTTTTATGTCGACACGCAACACTAAGGAGCTCCAACTGGTATCGTTATGGACCCAAAAATATTTGACCCTGTTTGTATTGGCGACAACTATCGAATACGAACGAACAACGAGAGAAAGAAGAGTTCTTCCCGCGAAAGAAGAGTTCCACGCAGTAGTTGAAGGTCGACTTCGAGCAGGAAGACCGTATCTCTCTCTTGGTGTGACCAACTGGAAAATGGCTCTCACAGAGCAGAAGCGTCTGGTAGGTCGTAACCCAAAAAAATCACATAACTATCCACCCTGAGTCCCAGGAACTCATATTTTTGTTTTACTAAATAATCCATGAAAATATGATTTTTAATTACTTATTTCTAGGGCACAATATAATCTCTTTTTTACAACTCAATCCATATGTTAGTGTACTCGTAACTTAAGCAAAAAAGTTTACTTTTTGAATGATAGACAAAGCAGTCTAAGTGTCTGAACAGATCGAAGAAGAAGTTTTTAGTGAGTTCTTGGAACTCAGGATGGACGATGGAGGGTTTAAATAACGATTGAGGGTTTAATAAGTAAGTAAGTAAGAAATGAAACAGGCAAGTATGTAGCTAAATAAATTATGAGGAATTTTGAAAAAAAATTTCATATTCTATCAATTTTGTTTTAATTGTAAGACGTATTTGAGTGACATTGGAAATGAAAAATAAAAACTCCTGGCAAAATATTTGACAATTATTTTCAAAAGTATTAAAGATATTGAAAAGAATATAAGCATATTTTTAATAATTATTTTTTTTTAATTCCTAGACATTTTCGAATTTTTTCATAATTACATAAATAAAAGCGAATCCAAAAACATTTGTAACCATTTTTAATTTTAATTTTATTTTATTTAATGATTTTGAAAACGTCGCATATTTATTTATTTGTAAACAATTAATAAAATGTAAATTAAAATTTGTTGCCGCCGCATATTTGTTTCTTGTAAACAAAATTGTTTTTAAATTTTAAATGCATTACAAGTGTAATACTCTATGCCGCCTGTCAAGTATGAAACACCATTTTCCACTTTAGTCAACAAAATGTCAACAACATTGCAAACAAATGACAGTAAAAACAAAAGCTAAAACCACTTAAAAATTTAATGGAAGTTACGGCAACGCACAAAACTTAATGTAGTTGCAAGGATGCGTAAGCGCCGCACATACACACACCACAACAACAATACAAGCAACAAAATGAAATTTAAATACCATACAAGCGAACAGGCAAGTTGCAAACGAAAATGCTTTCATTGACTTTCAAGCACATTCACGCTTCGTTACTTGCACAGAAAACGCTTCAAATGACAACAAATGCCAACAATAGAAGCAAATCGAGACAAAACCGTACAAATTCCCCGTACAATTAAAGTGTAACCATAAAAAATGCGAGGAAAAAAAACTGTCGCATTCGCATACAAAGCAAAATACCGAAAGCAAAAATAAAACTGCTGCCCCAAACAGTGAAGACTCGTTGCACTCGGCGCACTGCCAGCGTGTCGCTCAGCACGAACATTGATTGCGAAAATGTCGAAAACTTCAATATTCAACACACACACACACGCAATCTGGCGCCGCAGCGGCTCACTGTCACCTTGCGAACAGGTAACGTTGCATACATTTCGGCGCTGTCATTCTCAACTCAAGCAGTTCTTGCCTGCTGTGCGCTGTTGTCGGTTGTTTATTGTTTTCTTTTGAAAACTTTATTCTCAGCTTGCATGTTGTTTTTCAAATGCATGTTGTTGTTGTTGTCGTTGCTGTTGTTTTCTGCGCCATTGTGGTGTTGTCATGTTAGCGGTCATACTGTCCTGTCTGCCGCATCGATGACTTTACCGCGCACACGCTTTTCGCTTCGTTTTGCATATTTTCACTGCATTGCTTGGTTTTGTTTCTCCGTTTTTATTTGTTTGTTTGGGGTTTTGGTGCTGGCTTGCGCTGTCCCTGTCAGTGGCGCATTGTCATGGCGTGTAAAAGTCGCAACAACTTTTGGCGCGCGCTGGCGTCAGCGATGTGCTTGCACGTGGCAAACTTTGACAACAAGGCTTGTTGGGATTCTTTGCGCCGAATTTTATTTACGAAGTGTATTTTTACATGTCAGAATAACGTTTAAAGGGACATTTGTTGTGGCAGTGCGTGCTAGGAATGTGAATAAAAATAACTATTATATTCATAGATTTTTAAGTAGAAAAGCATGTCAATTATAGACTAATAACAAAGTCGGATGGGAAGTAATGGCAGCCTCCTTTTTCTCTCGTCCTTCGCACGTTTGTGCACTTTCATTTAAAAAAATAAATATTATATAGAAAATTCAGTTGTGCGAATAAAAAAAGTGCTTGAGAAAAATGTCCAGTTCGTGCTGCATTTGCCTTGGCTTTGTCTCACATTTCGTAACACTTCAGCAAACTTTCCCTGCCAATATTCTCATCATCAAAATTAATAATGATCAAACATAATTGATTTCAATTCATAAAAAAAATTTCACTATCTATGGGACATATACGTGTCCTGCATTATTCCTGGTTTGGTTATAGAACTGGCGGTGCAGACTGCGGACCGGACCGTGTTAAGTCAGACACTTAAAAGTTCTTTTTGTTTATGCCATTTTGTGTTTTGTGTTTGAAAATGGATCTATTAAACTTATTGAAAATTTAAAACGCAAATTGTATTTTTATTTATATCGTATCGTTTTGAAAACAGTACACAGAAATGAGTTAATATGACAGAAAATAGATTGAGAAATCAATTCGTTTGTTTACTGAGCGAATCATTGACAATTATTTTTATTTTATGGGTCATATCACTATCCATTCGACTTGGTTATTAGACTACGATGCAGACAAGGCTCAAAGAAATAAAAAAACTTGATGTAAATGTTCCAAAAATTATCATTTAATATCGCTTTGAGTTTATCAAAAAAATCTTGTTTTGTTACTGTGTTGAATATGTCCCATTTTGTGTTAACTAACCAACATTTGCGGGAGGCGATATTTCAATTGCGAGCAGCTGATTCAAAAGCAAAACAGAAAGGGTTATTTATATTGGATTGTGACTGAAGAGGAAAAATTAATATTCCACAACAACCCCAAGAAGAAAAAATACTACGCTATGCCCTGTCAATCGTTGCCATTGACCTCAAACTCAACGCCAAAGCCGAAATTTCATTGTTCTAAGGTCATGTTGTGTATCTGGAGGGACAAAAGGGGACTTGTATACCATAAGCCGCTACAACCTGGATTCCATTACGAGAGATCAGTATAGGCTAAAATTGATTCGTTTAAGCCGTGCATTACGAGAAAAATTGTGAGAATACGAACAAAGACATAACAAAGTAATATTTTTTTTTTCATAACAACGCTCGGCCTCATCTCGCAAAAGCTTTAAAACAATATTTGGAAATGCTCGAAATATTTTCGAAATATTATATCCGGTTGTATCTGGTTGTACCGATGGATGCAGCACGATTTGGCAGGTAGCTGGCTTTATTTCTCTCGCAGAAATCGAAAATCAGCTCCTAGCTTGGATCGCCTAAAATGACGAGTCATTTTTTTGAAGACGGATTTTGAAAATTGCTTGAGAGATGTGAAAAAGTAGTACCAAGCGATGGACAATACTTTAATTATTGTGTCCATTCATTCTGCTTTGAAGTAAATGCATTTTCCCTCACAAAAAAACGGACTGAACTAATCTGTGCTTCCAATAATTTTCAACTAAGATTTTTCAACGACTACTTTTACTTAAGTTACGATAACTATGGAAAAGTGGGCCCATATTCTAGACCAGTGTTGGCCATTCTGCTACTCGCGAGTGGTACGAATAACTGCCTAAACAGAATGCAATACAACAGCCACAAGCCATGTGGCCGCCACATCAGCTGATCACGACGTGTGTCGCCACACTCGAAAGTTGTGAACACAATGCTGCAGCAAGCGAATATCAAAAGTTATAAAAGTTTGCTTGTTTGAAAAAAGTTCAACAACATATAAAATTTGCACAGGTTACAAAGAATTTCATTATTTTCAATAAGTTTTTCTGTTTTTTTACTGGCGATATTTCAAACTTCAATGACAAATGTTTGAGCTATCAAAGTTAAAATTAAGCCAATCTTCGTCACAGCCACAGCTATGCATTGTGCGTGAAAATTTATATATTTCAAGTTTTGACAGATCTACCACAGCTACCGCTACGACATTTTGTTCAGGCAGTAAGACAGCGTTAACGTCACTAATACTCGCTTATAGCAGTGGTCGTCACTGTTCTATACGTTTATTGTAGTAGAGAAATATTTATAAGCTAATTGTTTCCCCTCGAAAATGTTGCAAGTCTTATATTGAAATATGGAATAATGTAATTTTTCATAGAGCGCCTTTATTCATAATTTTATTTTTACTTATAAACTTATTTACTTAAGTCCCTCTTCTCTATTGTCTCTCCCTACCATCAACCAACAACTACTGCGTCGAACACGTTTCCATATGGGAGACATGGCAAATCTACGAGTAGCGTAGCCGCTGTAAATCGATTTGCTGAGCTGCATTCATGTCTTCAAACAGCGAATACAGTTTGTCAAGTAAATATTTGCAAATTTAAAGAAGGTAGAAAATTATTTTGAAAAGCTTATAATATAACAGAAATTGCAATATTTTGAAATTATTTGAAAAATATAGATTAATTGAATATTTCACTCTCATATAATATCAAAGTAATGTCTATTTGATTCGCGTATTGAAGGGCGAATTAATTTGAAAGTATCTCCTGGACGACCCAGAAAACTTTCTGACAGAGAAGAAAGAAAAATCATCCGAAAAGTTCGTGAAAACCCCCGTATCTCAATAAGGGAAATGGCTTTGGATATAAAAATAGAATGCGGAACTGATGTATCTCATGAAACTGTTCGGAACTGTACGGCGCCAAATTTTCAATGCAATCTTGGTTTTGAAAGAAGACGAATTTTTTTACAGTTTGAAGTATAGCTTCATTTCCTTTTTTGATTTTTTACGCTGTTTTCGCGTATCAAATAGACATTACTATTAATCTATATCTTAAAAAAATGTCAAAATATTGCAATTTCTTTTATATTTATAAGCTTTTCAAAATAATTTGACTACATTTTTTAAGTTTGCAAACATTTACTTGACAAACTGTAAATGAATTCAGCTTGTTGTTTGTTCGTATTCGAGATGTATATTCATTCCTTTTTTAAGAACAGGGAACATCTTTTCGTTCAATTCTAATCAATCTTTTGCCCCTCTATTCCTACAATTAAATATACTACAGGATTTATGCGCAAATCAGAATGTAAAGCAACAGACAGTGGCGCACACAAGGGGAGGGGGTACTGGGGGTTCAAACCCCCAAACACAAAAATTGCTTTGGTTTGGAATGGTATTCGCAACCCTTCCCCCTCTCACAAAATGAAGTCCTGTGTGCGCCACTGGCAACAGACATGAACTTCGAATAAGTCAGTACAAAAACCAAACGGTAACATGAAAATTTTATCTTTAAGCAACACATTTCAGATACTTCAACTCAATCACCAACGTTTGTTCTTATATTCAAAATAACACTAAAAGCATCAAAACAATTTTTCTTCTTCTGTCCAACACAAACGCAAATCAGTTGAGCTTTATTTATGTATATTGAAAGCTTTCACATATATTTCTGCATTAGTGTCTTATTAAATATGTAACCATTTTCTTTCAGGATATGAGCACAAAATCGTAAACAATTTGGCAACTGCTCTGAAGTTATATTCAAAGCAACTAACAGCATTTTGCTCAATCAGAAGAAAAGCAATGCAAACGACTGCACTGACTGAACGTATGTGTATATGTATAAACGTATATATATATGATATATATATTTTGTTTACACATTTGTTATTGTACTTGAGCAACAACAAACGTACCAACTGTCAACTGCAGCCAAACCAATAGCAACACAGTTCGTGCGAATGTGCCCCAACAACATGTCAACGCTATTGCATACGTTTGTACAATTTGTGGCTGCTGATGCTTCAGAGAAAAGAGAAAAGTTTTACCAGAAAACTTGCTAAATGCTGAATGAAAAAACTAGCAAATTTTTGTGCTATTTGTGGTGAATAGAAATGTTGATGGCAACAACACACCAATAAAAGATGTACTGCAATATTCATATTGCAACATGAACTGAAAATATGTTTGCAATTTTCCGCAAATATTCACAGAAAACTACATACAATAACAACAAACCAATACATACATATATACATTAATAGATTCACAGCAACCCACCTAACAATTTGCATACAGATTCCAATCAGTGCGCCAGCCGCAGATGACATCAGACACCGCACATTTTATCGCTGCCCACAATCAAAGCCCCAAAACGTACAATTTCGGCGTGTCATAAATACCAACTTCAATTGCCACTCAGCCGCTCAGTGGTGGTTTAATTGGCGCCATTTGGCTGTCACAACAGGCCGCCGCTGGTGAGCTTCCAAAGCAAGATGCGACCAACACGTTTTCGAATGACAACAAAACCAGCCAAAGACAACGCAATAACCAGCAAAAGAAATTTCATTATGGCGCACACTCACACACACACAGATAGACGCAGTGCCATGAAAGTAAGCCAAGCCAATGTCCAACATAATTGGCCGTTGCCAAGTGGAGTGAGACGCGCCGGAAAAACGAAAAATTGAAATTTCGCCACATCCGCCGGACGCAGAGCCTTCCAAGCAACGCATCGCATCGCACCGCACCGCAAGACATGACGCAGGCCAAAATAAATTGCCCAGCGTTGACGAAAAGCGGGAGGCGTGTAAAACATGAAAGCGGCTTAAATTGCATGGAATGAAAGCGAAGATAAATACTGCAAAGCGGTCGAGCAAAACAACAGCAAAACTTGGCAAACATAAACTAAACAAACAAGGCGCCATGATAGGCAAAAGCAGATTTAGTTGTTGTTTTTGAAATATTTCTGCCCAAGACACGCTTTGGACAGCGGAAGGGGCCAATGCCACTTTGGCGTTGATATCAGCTTCCGGTGCGTTTAAAACTTGAATGCATCTAAAAATTTTTTTTTTTAATTTGATATTCTTGGCAGATATTATTTTCTTTTCCCTTATTAAGAAATACACTTTAGACGCTCATCTAAACCGCTAAATATAATTCGCACTTGACTTACGGACAGACGAAATTTTCAATCAAGTCTTTTTTTCACATGGCCCATAAAAATTATATTAATTTATTACTGTTGATTTATTGCCAATTTGTGTGTTGATTTTGCACCTATGATGTAACAAAATTGCATGCAATTATCATAGAACAAGTTTGGTTGTTTTCATAAAAAAAGCTTCCTTACTCGTTTATGCTCACAAGAGATTTTTTTAGGCAGTTTTGATT
This sequence comes from Melieria picta, assembly GCA_964056695.1. NCBI lineage: Eukaryota > Metazoa > Arthropoda > Insecta > Diptera > Ulidiidae > Melieria > Melieria picta. The sequence continues at coordinate 118,321,549 of OZ057398.1, forward strand.
TAAGAATTTGTGGCAATTCAAACTTTTTTTAGTAGTTTAGTAGCTCCAAAAAGGCAGTTTTGATATAAGAATTTGTGGCAATTCAAACTTATTATTTTCCTTATTCTTTTCTTTTTCTATTTCTTTTTTTTCCTTCCAGACAGACAATACGTCACCACCAGACCTCCGAAGAAATATGTCTGAATAGATCCTGTGGGGCCAAGGAATTAACCCTTTCCGGAAATTTATACGATATATCGTAAAATTTTTTCGAAGATTTTTTATTTGACAGCGAATGCACTTTTTATGGAACCACTTTTTAATTTTCATTAAGTAGGCTGTGTTGTATCATTCTTTTTAAAAATATAAATCAGTAAAGCCGGAGCTACACAGTATGAGTGCGTTTTGTAAGCAGCCTTTTGCAAGAATTTTAAAAACCAGCAAATGACGGTACTTCCGCGTAGGAATTTTTAAATATGTAATACTTTTTGGTACCAAAAAGCGAAATATTTTCAATTTTTGAATCTCAGTTGATCTATAGAACTAACTAAATTTAAAATTTTTTGCAACTAAATATTTTTCCCGAGTCTTTAAAAAAATTGTACGATATATGATATATCGTACAAATGACAACAAGGATTGCAAAGCTTTGTACGATATATCGTCCAAATGGAAGCAAAGGTTGCAAGTTGTGTTTGCATTTTTTTTAAGTTATGGGTTTGGTAACAGCTTTTTTGCGTTTGTATGCCTGCCACGCCCATCTGTAAACCACGTGGCTAATAAAATTCGACTATTCGGCAATTTTCGATTAAAAATAAAAATTAGTGGACGAATTTGTGTTTTACTGGGCAGACACGGGTTATGTAAGGTTAGACATGCGTACTTGCCACTCCCACTACGATAATAAGAATGGGCTATATTCAGTATCTTTCTGTAAAACTGTACGAATTTTAATTGATTCTCTGTTTTATTGAGAGGAAAAGGGCTTTACAACAACAACAACGGTTATATAAGGCTGAATAAATGTGAATCAATTGTTTATATATATAATTTTTATAACTTTCGATCAAAATGAAATAACGTTTTGATTTTTTGTTGTTATAATTTATGTTTTCTATAAAAAATCAATGAATTGTTCATAAAACTTAAAAAACCGAAACCAAAAATTCATGCATTTTTACTCCTTTGCGGACCATTGTACGATATATCGTACAAAATTGATGAAGCTGTAATTCTCAACCAAAATGATTTTTTTGAAATTTTTTTGTATTTTATTGCTAAAATGTTCAATAAGAGTCAATATTTTGAAGGAAAAATTTGTATCTCAAGAAATGTGGAAATTGACCGGAAAGGGTTAAGGTGGTCGCTGCTCAACACATCAGTGCCAAATTTCTCAAACCTGATTCGGACGAATGCGGGGCAGACAGAGAGAAAGTGATTTGCCGTTTCATCATCCTCCCCGTGGAGAGAACAAGCACACTGTCAGATATGTCCACCTTTAAAGCACTTAAGCTCATAGAAAATTACACATCATTAGGTCGACCAGCTGCTTGCAGTTCTCCTCCAAAAGAAACTGCAAACAATGGTCTCAGATGACTCACATAAATCTAGAAATCTTTTCTCAAAACCATAGTAAAACTGTCTTCAATTTTTTGCTGAAATATTTACAAAAGTGAATGAGATATTTGGTGTTCGACGCGTTAGTTGGAGGTCGACGGCGAAGAAGGGGATAGTATCTCCAATGAAAGGACCAAGTTGAGGATATTCTATCATCTCTTGGTTTGATCAACCGAAAAGAACTTGACCCAGTAAAGAGTTGTTATGGCCACTTAGGTAAGTTATTGAATAGAATTCGATATTTTTTCAGGGTATACGCATTCTCATGCTGGATGCTGTTTTTGTTTTTTTTTTTTAATCAAATTATTGTACAAAACATCACTTTTTCCTCTCTGCTTTTCATACTCTTCGCATACATTTACACCAACTCGCATTGGATGACTAATACTAGCCAAATAATTAGCACAGTTTAAAAACGTTAATAAATAAATAAAAAGTTGCATACCTTTACTTAAACACTCACCAATCCCCCAGCCAGATCACATGGCCGCCGACAGCCGACAGTCGACAACAAAAAAAACCAGAAACAAGTCAACAACGCAGCGCCAAACTCTTTGGGCAGCGCGTAGAAAACGCCTACAAATGACAAAAGCAAATAGCCAGCATAGCTGACAATAAGTTGAATGCCACTTAAAGCCAGCAGACGAGTGCAAATAGCAAAATGTGACAGACGGCTACAAGAAAAAGTCAACTCCAATGGAAATCCACAAAAAAAACGCATACGAAAACTGCACAAAACGGTAGTGAAATCAACTCAAGCATCAAAAATGTGTAGGCGCATTTATTTAGCATAAGGATGCTAAATCCTAACAAGCCAACAAAATAAGAAAAAAAATATAAATTTTCTTTTAAAATGAAAAATAATAGACGAAATGCGCAAAAGACTGGCGCCGCATCGTTGACAATTGCGGTGCTGAAACTGGCAAAATTAAAAAAAAATTAAAAAAAATTGCATGCGAGATCGCTGCAATATTGGAGCAATAAATCGTATGCACGTCGTGTTTCACGCGATGGAAAACAGGCAAGAGGACAGGTTTTGCTGTCGTAAAGGATGCAGAGTTGATGTGGTGTCATATCGTCAGACATTTGCCAGCTAATTAACACCACTGTGTCAATATTCTCGAGTGTGATAAACACAAACTGCTGTGTAGATGACAACCACAACTGCTGCACTACATTTTTCTGAACACATATAAGCAATTATTGTACATACGATAATTGACTCCCTTATAAATATTTTATTTTATTTTATGTTATTTTATTTTATTTATTTTATCTCTTCCAGCTGCTGAAATGTGTGACAGGAACAAACTTCCTTTGCAGCAAACAATCTGTGCGCTAGTCATCGCTAAACACTGGAGGACACTTCCTACTTTCGGAAAAAAAATATATACGGTGTTCCAATAAGTGAATGATTTTATTAATAAATAAAATACGTATTTACTAAGCGAGTGGTGATATTTTTATTTCGTTAAAAATTTACATGTTTTGATTAAGTATGGAATCAAAACCCCCTCAAAATGAAATCCTGTGTGCAATACTGGTACAGAAAATAATGATTAAAATAATGATTAACTGCACAAAAAATAATTCATGGGCGTACCCAGGTAAAGTCAGGGAAGGACATTTGTCTCCCCCTAAAATTTGAAATTATATATTTTATATTTATACAGAAGTCTACATTCTAATTTATTCGATTTTTTTAATGTAGTTATGTCTTCCTCCTCAAAATTTGTTCCTGAATGACTGCAAAATTAACTCATTTCAAAAGAAGTTAGGACCAATCAAATATTTTATAATTTTGTTCTTGTTGTGGATTTATTTCACTCCAAAACGTACAATTCTGTATGTTCACGAATCCAATAAACCAAAAATAGTTTTCATTACGGAATACAAAATAGAATTAATCACTGAATACAATTTATCAATAAAAGCGAAACTGACTTCTCTGCGTTTTATGATTTGGAGATCAATTTACAGAATCAATTTTTATTTTGAAGGCACTATTGAGGCTTGAGTCTTTTCATATTGAAATAAAAAGCTATAATGAGTAAGTTTATCTCTATTAAAAGTTTCATTTTATTCTTATTTTATTATTTTATTCCAAAAAAAACAAGACCCGTTAATACTCTAGGAGACTAAAAACTAGCTTCTTGCTCAAAGTCGTATATTAGACAAAAGATTACATTAACCCTTTCGCTACAGGTTTTTACTGGGGAAAGTCAAAATTTTAAATTTTTCGTCTTAGGCTTCTATGTGGTTATATTAGCAACATTCCATAAGAAATTTTTTAATTTTTATACTCGGACCCTGTATTTTAGAGTGTTTTTCTATGAGCGCAACCACATCGTTGTGGCTGTAATAATTACTTAAACATAAAACTTTTTACGCATAACGAAAATTTGAATATTTCTTCATCTACTTCAGCCAAAATTAAAAAAAAAAGTATCTAAATTCAGGGACCGGAAATAACAGTTATTTAAGAAAACTATAATTGAAAATTTTACTATGAAGGAAAAATCAAGCAAATAAATGAAATATACAAATACATTTCTTTTCGCACGGAGAATCAAACTTGGCAATAAACTTTTTTTTGTAATTTTTACGGAAAAATTACAAAATAAGAATTATTTTTTATTTATATTTTAAAAATCCTTTAATAACAATTATTTTTGATTTTTTTCATATTAGTCCACAAATAAAAGTTTTATTTCGATTTTTATTTTAGTTGTCCTATGATAACAATTATTGGTGACTTTCGAAAAAAACTGTTATTTGTGGACTAATAAGAAAAAATCAAAAATAATTGTTATTATAGGACTTTTAAAAAATAAATAAAACATAACTTTTATTTGTTGAGTCATTAAATAATAGTCAAAAAATAATTCTTAAACATTGATTTTTATAATAAAACTTATAACTGTTACGGTCCCTGTCTAAATTGAAATAAAACGTCAAATTAAAAAGTTCTCTAATTTTTTCTGCATCTTCTTCCTTTGCTATGTCAAGATATACCATTCAAAAAACGTGTATACTTCTCTTCTTTAAACTTAAATATTCAGTTTATTAATTTCGTATTTTTCCTAAAACTTCAAACTATTCTAAGGACCAACAAAAAAATGTATTCTTGCAACCATAGAGGATGCAAACGTCCCCAAAGTAGCATGTTGCCATATGGCAACAAAATAGCGAAAGGGTTAACAAAAAGTTAATATCAAACATTAACCATTGCCACCTAAAAAGGCAGTCATCAAATACAAACTTTTTTTTACTAAATTCCTAACCGAGATTCGAACCCGCGCGCCTCTGATTTGCAACGCAATGCACTAAGCATTGAACGAAGATGAAAGATGATCCAAACAAATCCAAAGAAATCGAACTAAATCTTAAATTTAAGCCAGAACTAAAGTTTTCTCTTTAACTATGCACATTTAAACTTAAAATTTATACTCAAACTAAAATCCACAGATTTTACTGACATATTGCACCCATTTCAATCAATCAGATTGTTCACTCAGCAATTTTTTAGCTCTTGCAGCAGAGCGGCACGGCTGCCTCCAACAAGTGTCTACCTGTCCAAACGAAAAAGGATAACTTGTGACAACCCTTCGGCTGCATGCTTCAGTCTTGTTGCGTTGCTTTCTTCCCCCAATACAATTTTTAGACTCTTCTTTTCAACTATCCAAATCATTTGTTTATCTTATATATTTGACTTTGTTTTTCTTCATTTCCTTCCTTTTTCATTGTGCTATAAAAAAATGTTCAACAATTTTTTGTGATATAAAAATTTTTTATTGCTACTGCTTGCATAAAAAACGTAGCACACAACACATGTGCACAGCACACACATACATACTAAACATTAGGTTTAAATTGTGCCAACAAAAAAACTTAATTCCATGATTCATAGCGGCGCAGGGAGACTCGCACGTCTGCACGGCTGGCTAGCTGGATTTAGGCGACTTTATTGCTACGTTTGTCAAATGTTTCGCAATTTCGCATAAGTATTTATTATATGATTTTGATGTCTGTATGACGGTGTGTTTGTATGTAAGCTGATAAGTAAAACAAACCAAAACAGACGGACAGGCAACTTTTTTTTTTTGGCAACATGAGTAAATAAAAGGGGACCGACAGCAACGAGCATGAAATTGATTTCTATACAATTCTAAAGTTGCCGAATCGCAGCATTGTGCTTGCAATTCTACGAGCACGAGTAGGTCCGCTTATCTAGAAGAGGCTATATTCTTATTCTTTTCCACTGCCAACAGCAGTCACGGTGCAATACACTGTGCTACCAAATAGTCTATTGTAGAAATTATTCAATGAAAAATATGATAATTAAAATATGCAAATTTCGAAATTTGAAATTTGTTCTTACTATTCTCTCTTCTTATTTATAACTCAAAGCATTCACATCTGTTCAATGTCAGCCTTGAACAGATGAACATGGTGTATGCTCTAAGAAGGAAACTGCTGAGAAAACTATGCCAGTTTTTTCTCAAGGTTTTTGAAATTGGAATCGAATCCATGACCCTTTTACTCCAATGTCAACCTACTAAATCTTTACATCGCATCCTCTGTGCGCCAGCGAAACAGGACCTCCCCGGTCAATGCTAGCTGACCACGATCGATGGGCTATCAGTCACTACCGGGCAGTGTTATTTTCACTGTCACGAACTGAATTATAAGTGATGCAAGTGGACAGTAACTGACCTCTAACAGACGCTTAAGCTTTTAACTTTGACCTCCTCAACAGACACTCAGGTTTTTGATGCTTCTACCTTTAAAAAAAAAGAAAAAACATCCTCTGAGAAGAAAGCTGCTTGGTGTTTGAATCGGGACTCGAATTTTGACCCTCTTACTTAAAACTTAACCCTTTCGCCCCTAAAGTTGCCTGAGAGCAACTTCACCTATTTGTCATCTTATAGCAAAAGCTACGACTGATTTATGCGTTTAATTTAAGTAGGCACCAACAAATTAATATTTTTAGAAGTGAATTCAAAGCATATTACAAAAATTTTACTGTTATCCCCAAAATAATTTTCAATAATTTGCAGCGATATCAGAGAAAGTTTGTGTTCTAATTGAAGTCTACGAATTGGGCGCGTTTGATCAAAACCCTGTTTTTTTAATAATGGTTAAATAAAATCAAATAGTGATAATTTTGTATTTTTCCATAAATATTAAATAATTTTTCTGTAACCAAAAAATATTGATACAAAATTTATTTAACCCGTTTTAAGCTAAAATTGTTCAAAAGTAAACTAGCTCTAGAACTCAAACAAAGAGGCGTGGCCACTTCAAATGTCGTGTGCACACTTCTTAGGCAAATGTTTCATGATTTAAATACCAAAAAGTAATATCGAGACACAGGGTAATATTCGGGGTCGAAAGGGTTAAAGCTTTCACCTATGTGCAATGTTGAGTCTAAAATAGTCGTACATGCTTTGAGATGGAGACCGCTGAGATATTAATGGTTGCTCGATATTATCTGAGTCGGGCTTCGAACTCATGATCATCCTCTTACTTAACCCTTTCGCTACTTTGTTACCATATGGCAACATGCTGCTTTGTGGACGTCTGAATCCTCTGTGGTTTCAAGAATACATTTTTGTTGGTCCTTAGAATAGTTTGAAGTTTTAGGAAAAATACGATATTAATAAACTGAATATTTAAGTTTAAAGAAGAGAAGTATACACATTTTTTTAATGGTATATCTTGACATAGTAAAGGAAGAAGAAGCAGAAAAAATTAAATCAAATTAAAAAATTTTTTTTTTTAATTTTGGCTGAAGTAAATGAAGAAATATTCAAATTTTCGTTATGCGTAAAAAGTTTTATGTTTAAGTAATTATTACAGCCACAACGATGTGGTTGCTCTCATAGAAAAACACTACCAAATACAGGGTCCGAGTATAAAAATTAGAAATTTCTTATGTAATGTTGCTAATTTAACCACATATAAGCCTAAAACGTAAAATTAAAAATTGTATCTTTCCCCAGTAAAAATCCGTAGCGAAAGGGTTAACGCTAGAAAGACCATTGCGGTCATTTCGACGGTTTCTCATTTTTAAATATCCGTATTTCCTTTAGTATTTCTGTCAACTTTTGCTTTGGTGACTATTATTTTTTATCGTGGAAAATTTTATATTTTTTCAAAATTTATTTTGAGAAAAATTTGCCAAATCCGATTTGTACTTTTCGAAATATCAGCGGATATGATGTGTAGTCTTTGTAGGCAAGGAAAACTTGCGGTCTCTCTAGTGTTAACATATGACCTCAGTGCAACTTTGCTTGTCGTTTTCTAAGCTATCGAATGCATTTTTATGCAGTTTATTGACTAAAACAATCTGAATAATATATATATTTTTGTTAATATTTGTCATCATAAATAAACATCGCTGGGTTTCACCGCTCCACCCCAATTTCAATATTTATCAAGTATCAAGTATTGATTTCTTTTTCTATATCAGCTCCCCCCAAAAAATAATGCCAACTTGATTGGCAACATTTTCAAAGTCAACCGATATCTAACCAACATATATCAGGCAACATGAAATCATATCAGCGGAATTAAACTCGAATGGCTTAGCATAGCTTATCAGCGTTAATTAAGTCAACACACATTTGCTTTCCCCTTACCAAAATGCTTCCATGCATTATCTGCGTTAATAGATCATATTTTATAATACCGATAATACCACAACAACAACAAAATTTTAAAAATTTTGCACAAAATTCAAAAATAGTAAAATCTAAAAATGACGCTTCCCTGAACTTTTTCATTTACTCGTAGCTCTCTTCGCGCTACCATTATTTATGAGGCCCATTAACATTCAACATTGATACACTTTACCATTCCCCCCCCTTCTTTGCCATGGCACTCACTTTGCAGTAGCCTGCACCAAATTCCACTCGTATCCTTCCAGGACCTTCATCACCGCGCTCGTAATTTGCGCATCTTCCTTGCGGCCGCTGCCGATTTCGTTGCGCTTCTGCTCGGCTTTGGCTGCGTAGTTGGCCAAGACGAGCGTCTCCACCGGTTTGCCATTGTCGTCTTTTGCCGTCGTCGCACCACTCTCCGCATCCGTATCCATTTTTATTAAATCGGTATCCATTTCCACTGCACTTTCTCACACTTTTTGCCTTATTGAAATTTATGTATTTTTACTTGATTTTTATTCTTGCAAAACTTCAAAGCACAGTCGCTACGCGTTGAATTGTTTTTTTTTATTAACTCGAAGAGCAAATGCCACCCCATACGAAATGGGAAAATTGTCCGCACGCGCACACAAGTCCGCACGCAACGCTCGAGCCCCCAACGAAAACTGCTACTGATCTCGTTGACAAATTGGCCGCAGCCGACGCCAATCACCACCACCGGCTCCAGCAGCGCCAACGCCACCAATCGCTCGCCGGCAGCGATAACGCCATGCGATCGTATCGCGAACGCCGCCCGAAACCACCAACACAACACCAACACAAGCCGAAGTTGGCCGGTAAGTTCGAGCGCATGTCTCTGCCCTTCTTGCTGTCGGTGTGTTGCCGCTCCAGACTTGCGATCGTTTCCGTTTTTATTTTCTTGTTTCTTTGATTTGCACTCCCGAACGCTTTGGGACGCGCTCACAACTTTTTCCTCAGGAATAATTACAAAAGCAAACACACACACACAGATGAAAAATTCTAAGTAATGAAGCGAATATAGAAAATTTACTAGTCACATAACGCGATCGCATTTATGAACCGACGCGTGGTGCAGCTTTCAGTCGGTACTTGAGCACTTGCAACTTGTTCGCTTACGACACGCGCAGTGAAATTGTTGCACAAATTTGAATGGATATGTATCTGTGGTATTGAAATATGTATAATCCTGTTATCGTTGGGGACGACTTGAGATTTTCAATTCAAATTAAAACTTTCACCAATTTTTGTTTTAGAATTTTTTTTTGGATTGATTGAATTTTTTCTAATTTGTAGCTGATTTTTCGACCGAAATATACAACTGGATTACTTTCATTGACAAATTGTAAATAATTAATTGTTAACATTCTGTAAATTTCTAGCAATACACGTCAATGTCGATCGTAGCCGCTTTTAAGCTGCCTTAACCTTCTATCGAACACAGTTGGCCTAAGATACCAACAAAACAAAACTTTTTATTTTAGTTTAAGCTTAATTCGATTCATTAAATTCGTTGTTTTCCGTTTAAAATATGGAATCAAAACGTTCCCATGGAGACAGTTATTTTGATAACTGCACAGCTACACGACCATCGACCAGAGTTTTGGCTGTCACCAACCATAGAATTAATTTAATCTCGCAGACGACAATACTGCTTCAAAATAGATGTTTTAATGGTGTTCTTTCTACTTTTTTTTTGTGTGTTTTGAACAACATTTTAAAATTTGTTAATATTTTGTTGAAACTTGTTAGTTCTATAAATTATTACACATTACTATTTGTTTTAAATTGAGTACAAACCCATAAAATGGATATTGATGAATGCTAAGCACCCTAAAATTTGTGATTAGGTGTACAAAAAAATATGATTTTGGTGCTGTTGTGTCCATTTTCATTTTAAACAAGTAGTTGACTACACAACGACGGTTAAAACCGCCGCCATCTTGTAGTCGTGCGTTCCTGTCGCTGCCGTCTTCAATGTGGTCGGCCCATTAACCTTAGATCCTAACAAAACATGATCTAACGGTGTTTTGAATTAAATTTATTTAAGGAGGAAGGGGCCAAAATATGTGTAAGGCTCCTTTCAGGCTGAGTGCGCCTGATTTTGCTTTATTTAGAGAGGGTCCGATGGAGTTTTAATCAAATAACTTCAGTAATTTTTATAGATAATAATTGAGCAGTCAATTCTCGTATGCAACTAGAATTGGAATCAATGAAGGAATCAATGACAGATTCCACTGCACAACAGCATGTCTGTTGCATGGAGTTTTTTACGTGAATCTGAATCGTTTTTTTCACGCTGTTTTCAAAACCATACTCAGTTTTTATGTAACAGCTCTAGTTTTCGCAAAAAATGGGCGTGCCACTTTTTCGAATTTTTCTCGACTTTTTTCACATTTTCGACTGTAATTTCCGAACCAATAATCCTATCGACATGATTTTTATATCGTTGCACTAATAACATCTCACGCCATCTTTTCTGACATTAATCAATTTTATGCGTTCTAAATTGGCGTTGTAATAAGGTTTCAAAGTAGGAAAATATTGAATTTCAAGGCGTTTTTTCTGATGGCGAAAATTGTACAGATGTTTCATAAATCAAGTTACGAAGTATATGAATATCTTAAGAAGAAACATCAAGCAATACAACACAGCCAAATGATTTGGCGGAATACACATTCGCATCGAAATAATAGCAAAAATGTACCATAGTCATTTTCAGTCTTTTTCCTTAAAAAATTAGGAGCCTCAAAATATGCAAAGTTTTTAATTTTTTTTGTTTCGAGCAATTCAGTTTTTTGCTTGTATTTCAGACTATAAATGGAACATATAAAAGAGCATATTTTGAGGCCCCTAATTTTTTAAGGAAAAATACTGAAAATGACTATGGTACATTTTTGCTATTATTTCGATGCGAATGTGTATTCCGCCAAATAATTTGGCTGTGTTTTAATGTTTGATGTGTCGGCTTTCATTATACACCTAACTCGTTAATTGATTTACGAAAATTGTGCATGTTTTTGACCATCAAAGAAAACGCCGTAAAATTCAATTTTTTCCGACTTTGAGGTCCAATTACCGCGGCATTTTAAAACTTATAAAAATAAATTGCATCGAAAAAGAAGCCGTGCGGTGTTGTTAATGCGAAAATCATGTCAATCGGTTTTTTTGGTTTAGAAATTACGATCAAAAATATGGAAAAAGTAGAGGAAAAACTGAAAAATTTACATGGAGCTGCTAGAAAAAATCTGAGGATAGATTCGAAATCAGCGCACAAAAATTAGTAAGAAACAGTAGAAAAACTCCATGCAACAGAAAAAAAGTGTTTTTTGGTTGTGCTGTGTAATTGCTGTTTTTTTGGCCTCCTCACAAATCTACCTATTAATCTATGCACTCAAACTGGCTTCAACGATTTATAGAAAATCAGAATTCTCTTGAGTTATTCGTTCTTTTCGACAGTTAGACTTTCTAGTTACATTTTCTATTTTCTATACATTTTCAAGTAAAAATTAACAACAACAACACATACTTTTATAAATCAAACTGTTCATTATAAATTGTTCGTATTTTAAGTTTATTGTATTCGAACGTTGCATTGGAAAGTCGCGCAAGCGCAGCAACATAAACACTAATTGCCGCCTCGGCGCTTTGCTTGTATTTTCAGCATTTGCTGCTATTTTTATCGCCGGCTTATGGTACATACCGACATAAACACAAACACTCATAGACACATATGTATGTGTGTAGTTGTTATTTTTACCACAACCACTTTGCACCCTTTGATCTCCGGCTCGCATGCATCATTTCGATTTATGTCGGCAGCATCGAACGTTCGTCGCATTAATTGGTGGCGACTATAAAATTAGAATCCGATGCGAGTTTTGAATTTTCCCTCAACACATGTAAATAACACACATATATACATGTGTGTGTAGCATTTTGTGGATATTTAATGCGGCAATAAAACCAGAAAAGCGACCGCAGTGGCACTTGTTGCATGCACCACAGCAGCAGCAAATAAATTGGAATTTTTACAATTTCCTGAAAATTTATAGAGAATTTGACTACCAATTAGTGACGATGGCACGTTTTAGCGATATTCAAAAAAGTAGTTAAAATTCTGAAAACATTTTAAACACAAAAACAGCAATTTATGAAAAATGCACGAATCCTGCATGCTCGCAGTTTCAGCTCTGTCGACAACATGTTGTCGGCCATTTCTCCTTGAGTCCATTAAAGTTAGTTGAACTGCAGCGATGCGCGCATCAAGTGCGAGTTGCACGAAAAAAGCCAACAACAACAACAGCAACAAAACTAAATTTAATGCAAGCTCTTAGGCATTGCGACTGGTTGGGGGGCGGCCGCCCTCCATCTAATGCACCGGCCTTGTGCAGGCCGCACGCAGCCAGCGCGGCGGCACTTTTGAAGCAGCAACGCCGCAGCGCTGGCAAATTAAAAAGAGCCGTTTGATTTCTCTTCGCTCGCCGTTAGTCCAACGCATATTGAAACGTTTATCAATACGGCAGCAGTGCAAAGCGTGTAAGAATTGTAAGAAATAAATAAAATTGCAGCGCAAGAAATTGATTCGCATGCCGCGCCATAAACAAACTAGAGCGACAAATGCGCCATTAAAAATATTCGCATTATTCGCATTGCGGCAACAGCGAGCTCGAGCTTGAGCTCAGCGCGCAGCAGCGCAGCGCAGCGCTGAGCGGAGCAACAACAGAATGCGACCTGCGCGCCGGCTGACGTCTGCGCTGACAACAGATTTGTGACTGGGCATGAAATCGAATTATTTGATGTGCACCGCCTTCAACGCCACTATCACCAACCGCCGCCGTCGCCGTCACCGTCGCCGGGCATGTCTGCGGGGCATGTGGCATGTGGCGTGCAGTCGACGAAATTGGATCGTCGCATAGTCGCTCGGTGGTAGACTTTTAAATGGAACCAAATGGCGACCACATATCCCACACTCCGCGCTTCCATCGCTCACGCTGTTGCCTTTTTCATTTGAATTTCTTGATGAAGCCGTTTCAGTTGATTTATTCGCATGCGCATGTTTTTGTTTAGTTTTTAGACTGCGAAATTGTTTTCGCTGCTTTCCGCTCTGCCTGCTACTCAACGGTGCATTTTTTATTGCATCGGAAATGCTGAATGCTGAATGGGACTCGGGAATTAGAAATCGACATGTGACTTTTTATTGGCAGCCACTTGCAACCATCAGAAACTCTGAATGGCAAAGAACACACGCACTTTAACTTTGACATGTGTTGGCGCATGAATGAATGACCCCATCCTAGGAATGTATCGTATAATGTTCATGTGAAAAGGTTGGGTTAGGTTGAAAGGGGTGCGTGGCGTGCATATCCAAAGGGTCGTCTAATTGATGCAGTGTAAGTCTCCAGAAATCAGTAGCAGTTCTGCATCTTAATGACACTTGGCAACTCCGTTAATTGGAATTCCCTCAGGCTTAATAGGAAACCTTAAGCCCGGATTGCGTCGTTGGTATTCTTGGTGAGCTCGTTTCCATTTTTGCAGCTCCTGCAGACATCACAGGAGGAATAATGAAATTTTACGAGCATGCACCTTAAATGACAGTATCCAGTAAGGGACCCAATGAGTTGTTTGACTAAAAAAGATATTATACACCCAGTGGTGCACGCAAATGAGGTTTGAGGGATTCAAACCCCTCCCAAACATTTGTATCTCTGAAACATTTTAGGCGGAAAATATGGTTTCAACTGGTAGGGGAATTCTTTGTAAGGTGCCACTCTTTGTAAGGTGCCACCCCTGCTCGATTTCGACGTTCCAGCAATCCAAGCCAAAAAATTCCATTAAGGTATATTTGACAACATCAATTTTAATGTGGTTTTTGAGGGAAAAGACGCAATAACACGTCTGGGTAAAAAAGTGTCAAATTTGGTTAAGAAAAAACTTAAAATAAAAAACTGAAGGTTTTCTTGCGGTGAAAAATAAAAAACTTAGGTAAATATCAGTGTTGGACTTAATTTTTAATGCTTTTTCATAATCCGAAATAATATCCGAGCATATCGTAAAAGAAGAAAATTTATTCAATGATTCCCAAAATGGCATGAAAATGTAAAGTGCCACCTTTTTTCTTTGTAAAGTGTCACCCCTCTTTTTTCATTGTTTTGTAGTCCTATATTGGTAAAATGCCTTTTTATTGCTCGGAATCGTCATTCAAATGAATTTAAAGTGGTCTTAGTAAATTTTTCTCTAATCCTATCATGAGGAATAAAGTTCAGTTCAGTTTTGTTTATTAATTTCCATATAATTACCGTTTTATTCGTTACCATTCAATTTGAATTTTCTTTCGGTCATTTTCTATTCAATTCAAATTAAATTCAATACTTTTTCATAGATTTTCTAAATCATGCATTTTTACTTGAAATTTCTACGTTTTTTAGCTATTTTTTTAGGGGGTGGCACTTTACATTAAACAATTTTAGGGTGTCGATTCTTAACACTTTGGGAAATTGGCTGTAAATACGTATTAACGAAAAATTCAAATGAGGAGCATAGCTCTTTAAACCCCCTTTCCAACGGTATATTGACATTGGCGATAAGTTAATTTCCTAACGAGTTATACGCAAAAAAGCTATGGGGTGGCACATTAAAAAAAATTCCCCTATTGGGCCCAAAAGTTTTGTACGAAAGCGCCCACCTCTCCCCCGAAAATAAATCATGTGAGCGCCACTGTATACACCATATCTTTGTTTACTATTGGAGGTACAAATAAATGTTGAGGTTTTTTGAAACTTTATTCTTGAAAGTTGGTACAAATGCATTAGTTTATTTCAGAATATTATCATCGTTAGGTACGACGTTTTCCCATCTTTCAAAATTCCGCGTTGAAAATATGTCTCGTCTTTTGAGGTGATCTAAGAACCGAACGAATTTTGTATTTCTTCGTGGTAGCGAGAAGGTTCATTGTGTGGTGAATATGGCGGGTGGGGTAGGACATCCCATTGAAACGTCTTAACGACTATTGCAACATTTGGCCAAGCGTTGCCGTGCAGAAAGATCAACGTTTCCTGCAAATTGTATTTTATTGGCACAAAGGTTGGCATGATTAAAGCACAACGAAAGTATGTAAGGGGGGTTCACACCCTCCCCAAATACAAAAACTCCTAGTGCAAAATATGGTTTCAATTGGAATTGAGCTCAAAAGTTGTACGCGAAACCTCCCCTCCCCCCAAAAATTAAATCCTGTGTGCGCCACTATTAGTAAGTAACACTTCAGCGAAATTTAATTTAATTTAATTTTAATTTAATTTTTAAAGGGGAATGCTTCAACATGAATAAAATTTCAAGATGATCCGACGAAATTTAATGTCAGTTAGGTCATCTTCTGTAAATCCCTCAAAAGTTATTTGAACCCCTAATAAATAATTCTTATAAATTAAACTTTTTATTAATCTTTTTATTTTTGTCATTAAAACTCAAATGTCACTTAAAAAGGTTTTTGAATTAATTCAGTTCCAGCATTTAGGCAAAATAGACTGCGGTGTACAGTTTCTCAAAAGATGAAAATGCATTGAAAACTGCAAGGAACGGTTCGAATGTTTCATTTTAAACCTACTAAAATCTATCATCTAATTCATAAAATATTTATTGAAAATATACAATAACTACTAACTTTTAGGCAAAATACTGAGGTGTACAGCTCCTAAAAAGATGAAAGTGCATTAAAAACTGCAAGAACTAGCACCGTCCCTAACCACACTTAAAAAATACATTTAATTTGATTGTTCATGAAACTATTTAAATTCATCATTAATTCCATCATTGAATTTAATTATTACGCGTAATCCCATTAAAAAAAAACACACACACACACATACACATTTTATATTCAATTCATAATTTTTATACAAACTTTTTGTCCACCAACACCAAACTCGCCAATGCAACAACATTTCTTTCTTGCTCCTAGCAAATTCACAACTTTCCAATCGAAATTCCAAAGCCCCGCAACACTTTTTAACAAATACAAAAGCGATTTGTTAATTTCAGTTTCTGCCGTTTGCCGAACGCTGATTGGCTGTGCGGCCGCATTTGTCAATCAATTAAGCGCGACGAACAAAAGACCGCCTGCCGGGGCCGGTGGCGGCGCTCATTGGCTGGAGCGTGAAATGTATGCGACAGCGGCAACAACAACTAGCACAGCCACTAAGTGAAATGTAAGCTGAAACGCTACAGCAGCAACTACACAGTAACAAAAACAACAACAGCTACAGCGACAACAACAACAACAACAACAACAAAATGCCAATAGAATCATAACAAGCTGAGTAAATGTTGCGCGCGACATTCGTTAAATGAAATCAATTAGCGCCGCGCCAAAGTGAAGTCAAGTTGATCGCTGCGGATGCTGCTGTTTTGTTGTTGTTGTTATTGTTGTTGTCGTTGTGCGCGTTGTTATTGCTGTAGTGACAATGCTAGCCGGCTGCGATCGCTACGCCACAATGCAAATATCAAAGTGAAAATGTGCCGCGGCCAAAGTGTTAACTTGGCTGCCGCTGACAATTTTCCCATGGCTCGCTCTGAGACATCGAGCAGCGCGCTCTCATGACCCCAAAAAGTGCAACTTGCGCCGCGCAAAGAAACAAGTTCGAAATTCCAACGGGAAATTTTCATTCGTTCGACAATTTCGGCCATCGGCAGTGCATTGCGCCGGCCCACCACCTCACCAGCGGCAGCGCCGGGCGCAGTTCGTCAGTCGTCAATGTATCTGCCGCGCACCGCGGCCTCATAGCTATCAATCACAAGATATAGAAATTGATTTCTTATCTCCCCCTGCTTTTGAGTCTGTATACGTGTTTCGGTATTTCGCTGTGTCTTTTTGTGTTTCATTATGTTGTCTTGTTTACAATAGAATGTAGAAAATTCAAGTCAATTCAGGTTCTTTTAGCAACCGCATTGCCAGCACAACCGAGCAGCCGTGCGATAAGGACGTTTATACCCCATCGACACACGCGGGCCAACACACCAATTGCCGTTGGGGTGGCACGCACACACACACACACACACGTACACCGATCGCTGCGCGAGGCTAGCTTTAAGCTGTAGATAAACACGTTTCAATAAAACTTGAGGAAAGGTGGGCAAGCGAGCACAACATAAGTGGAAAATGATTTTGAAAAGGAAACGAACGTCGCGCAAATATTTGTTATTTATTCTCACACGTGCATATTTACTTAGCTGTAGCGGTCGATTTGCTTGCTAGATTTGCAGGTTTCGCCCCCCTCCCTCCCCCTTCAGCAATTGTGTGGCAATGGGCGCTGGTCGGCAATTTTGGCGACCCCATTAGTATGGAAATGTTTTTTACAATTGCATTGTTGTTGTGGTTGCTGTTGTTGTTGTTGTTGTTGTTGTTGTTGTTGTTGTTACTGTTGTTGAATAACGTTACGAATGGGCATTAAAAAGTAAATTGCGCACATTGTAAGGTGAACCTTGGAAAGTAAAAAATGTGCTATGCATACTCAAAAATTTGAATAAAATAAAAAAACCTAAAATACAGAATATAAAGCATTCAAAGTAACCTAATATGAGATATTGAAATAAGATTTTATATAGACAAAATTAAGATGCGCAATATAAATATAAAGTAAATTATAAGGTAAAAGATGCAAATATGAAATAAAACAGTTATGTTATGCACGGACACTACTAATTATTCTTTTAGTTGTTTCTCTTCAAAAACATCTTCATAAATACAACTTGAAAACCTCCAGGAAATTCAAACTATACCAAACTGCTACTTTAAAACTGTACCGTGGCAATGCTTTGCAAACTGTATACAAAGCAATGTTTCATAAATTGCAGCGTTGCCAACCAGTGTCAACAAAAATTCAAGCAGAAAAAATATATTTACTCAATCAAATTTGCAATTAATCTTAAATCTCATAAATAGCTGGAAATTGAATTCAAATATTTCAACAACTGGACAATTTTATTCATCTACATTCAAATTGAAAAAGTGTTTTTTTAGATTAACCCTTTTGCTACAGGTTTTTACTGGGGAAAGTTAAAATGTTAAATTTTACGTCTTAAGGTAAGGTCCCACGATTGCCGCAATGCGTAGAAATTTTACGCATTTTTAAAAAACTCAAATGCGAATCGTGTGAACTCGATTCGGTTTCGGCGCAAATGTCAAAAATATTCGATCTGTCTTCTGTTGCGCCGAACGAAATCGGTACTGTAGCGTCAATCGTGTGAACAGTTGAAGCCAGACAAAAAAATTAAAAATTGAGCCGAATTTTGTCGGCAACTCGAGCGCCAACCATAGGGACCGACAAATTTTGTCGGTGCTTTGAAATTTTTTGAGAATTTATTTCAATTTTTGTTTCGATTCGGGCAATCGCCAGGTTGAGCCGACAAAGTTTGTCGAAGTTGGGGCATTCGTGTGATCCAAATAAAACACGTTTTGCTCAATTGACAATTTCTGCGTAGTCAATGCCCGACCAGATCGGGCTATGATCGGCGCATTTGCGGCAATCGTGGGACCTTAGCTTTAGGCTTCTATGTAATTATATTAGCAACATTCCATAAGAAATTTTTTAATTTTTATACTCGGACCCTGTATTTTAGAGTGTTTTTCTATGAGAGCAACCACATCGTTGTGGCTGTAACAATTACTTAAACATAAAACTTGTTACGCATAACGAAAATTTGAATATTTCTTCATTCACTTCAGCCAAAATTAAAAAAAAAGAAGTATCTAAATTGAAAGAAAACGTCAAATTAAAAAGTTATCCAATTTTGTTTGATTCTTCTTCCTTTACTATGTCAAGATATACCATTAAAAAAACGTGTATACTTCTCTTCTTTAAACTTAAATATTTAGTTTATTAATTTCGTATTTTTCCTAAAACTTTAAACTATTCTAAAGACCAACAAAAAAATGTATTCTTGCAACCATAGAGGATGCAGACGTCCATAAAGTAGCATGTTGCCATATGGCAACAAAATAGCGAAAGGGTTAAACACTTTAGGAACAAGTGCAGAATAGCGTGCCCTCGTGAAAAAAAATTGAAAATTTGGCTATATAGAACTTGTTTTTGTGAATGTAACAAACTACAAATTTTGCTGAGGAAACGCCTACCAAAGGCGTGGCACGGGGTCAAAGTTCAAAACTTTTATCAAAATAACTCAGTCAATTTTTAATCGATTTATACGATATGGGTATCAAACGAAAGGTCTTGTAGATTTTATATAACAAAAATAATTTGTTGCTTATAATTTTTTACTTGTACATATAAAGTATATAATGTGGTACATCAAAATAAAGGTATGAAAAAGACCTTTCGTTTGATACCCATATTGTATAAATCGATTGAAAATTGACTGAGTTATTTTGAAAAAAGTTTTGAACTTTGACCCCGTGCCACGCCTTTTGTAGGCGTTTCCCTAGCAAAATTTTTAGTTTGTTAGACTCAGGAGCCAAACTTCTTTGTATAAGCATACTTATTAATTTTTTTCACGAGGGTACGCTATTCTGCACTTAATCCACACTTTTTATTGTTTAATCAAATTTTCGATTTTTTAATAATATTAGCTGTGGTTTCCTTTTTTATATTTGAAGAGATTACCTTTTATCGCAAATATTGCAATCCAAAATTCAAACCCTGTTTCAATACACACTTTTGACGCATTAAACAACTTCCCGCAGCAACTGAATATCGAATTTCAACATAACAGCTGTTCCATGTCAGCCATTATCTTGTCTGCTTGTCGAAATACGCACAGCGAAAAGCAACCCTGTTGGTAGTGTTCCAGTTCAACTACACCAGCTGGAAGTTAAAATTTGCTGCTTTCGAACATTCATCTTGTACTTTTGCCAACACATTATTCAAGCCATTTAAACAATTTGTTTCTAAAAACTAAACATTTACACAAACTACCACCATTCGCCCATACATATGTTGCAAAAGTGCGCCAAGATAAGTAACAACGTGGTGTTTCTCCATTTGACAACTGTGCCAGCAATATGGCATAAAGTGTAAGGTGCAATTTGTTTGCGCACTTGTGCAACACTGAAACTTTTATACGACGGCCGAGCAAAATGGCGAAGTCTGATTGAGAAATTAAATTTTTCAAAATTTCTAAATTAATCCTGATCAAATATACGGAAGAACCTAAAACAAAAAGTAAGTGAAAAACGCAAGTGTGCATAGAGCAGCGAAGTAGCAACGAATTTCGCCACAAATGTGCCGACAAAATATTTGCATGTGTTGCTGAGTGGTCACGAATGGTTATCAACGCAAGAGAAAAAAGTTACCCATACAATTTTCAAGACGACGTGAATTAACCTCCGAAAAAGCAGAAAAAACGAAAAAAAAAGTTGGACGTCGTCGCTGTCGTCGACTTCGAATGAGGCCAGTGTAGTGGCACGGCATAGCCCGAGTGTGTGTGCGCGAGCGAGATAAACGTAGTTAGTACGAGTGCGCTGCCTGAATACCGAGACAACAATTTTCAACGTTTTCAAGTCAACTTGCAAAACTTTAGCGGACGGACGGAATTCGTCCAACGAGGCGACTTCGAATCCAAAAAAGTGTGATCGTTTCTTTTTCCAATAGAAAAAAAAACATACAAGAAAAAGTGCGGAATTTTATGGGAAAACTGAACGGAATTCAATTAGAAAAATCAAAATCCTGCTGCTAAACGTGTTGAGAAGCGTGTGCGAGAAAATGTTTTGACGCTGTGATACCTCCGGGCGCAAACAAAGGAAAATTGAAAATTTTTCTTTGGCTCTGTCCTGCCACACTGCTGCGCCGCAGCAGCACATCGCCGTGGCCGCTGTCGTCGTCTGCTCTTGCTCCACGGCAACAGCACGGCTGCTTCGTCACATATTGTGAAAACATTTTTCCATTTAAATTCGGATCGAGACTTCTGGAGATCTGCGCTCGTTCCTCCCAGCCGTGTGGTGGCTGGTGCGTTTCTTTGCTGTGTCATCTGCGTGTTCCGTGCCTCAGCCCCCTCGCAGCGTGTACGCCAGCCCAGCATAGCCGCAGCAGCAGCACCAGCAGCATAACGTGAGTAACGAGTGTAAAGTGTGAAGCGCCAGCAGCACGACCAGACCGCCGTCTGCTCCGCCGCAGCGCATACAACGTGCTTGCGTTTATTTTGGTGAAATTGAATGCGGAAGGACTCTTATATATGGGCAGATGAGGAGGGGGATAAAATTTGGTGGGGGGGTAGGGGGGGTCCCCCATATACCACCTTTGAAAGGAAAACCGTCGGAAATGTATAGTTTTTTTTTAATTAATTTTTTAAATTTTACCTTCGAAGCGAGAAAACTTGTAATTACTTGCCAATAAGGTGGAGGGGGAAGGTGGAAAAAGAGGGGAGAGGAGTAATAACCCTCTTAAATGCAAGTAGGGCTTCAGATTCAGTGAAATATTTACAGTATTTCTGTATTCAAACTCCTTTTGTGTGGCCGGCCTGCGGCCGGGCGCTTGAAAAATAACCCTCATGGGAGTCACCACCACATCAGGCAACAGTCAGGTGTGCACAGTATTTTTTGTTCAAATTCATAGTTCCAAGCCATAGTTTTTTTGGCAATAAGTTTTTCCCAGGTGGCCGGCCTTCGGCCGGGCGCTTGAAAAATAACCCTCATAGGAGCAACTAGTGCGCCAGGCATCAGTAAAGTGCTAACAGTATTTCTGCATGCAAATCCCTTCTGTGTGGCCGGCCTTCGGCCGGGCGCTTGAAAAATAACCCTCATAGGAGCAACTAGTGCGCCAGGCATCAGTAAAGTGCTAACAGTATTTCTGCATAAATACATGAATAAATTGTACATTTATACTGAATTTAAACATTTCAATATGGCAATGCTGTCAATATTTCTTCAGCTTTTTTGCTATTGTGAATGCCAGTTGTATGGAGTGGAAGAAGAATAGTCAATTTGCGAGACGATTTCTGTGATTTTTAAAAATTAATAACTTATAAACTAGACAACTCCGACGACTAAAAATTTAAAATTACTCGTTTATTAGTGAATACTACCTACCATAAAAATTTCAGTGCGCTAGCTCCCTGCCCATATATAAGAGACTAGCCTTGAATGCGGATACATGAGGTGGCCCGTGCGCAGTTCCTTGTGTGTGCATTTGTTTAAAACTGCAGGCGAGCGTACTTGAGACAGCCACTGGCTGTCGTGTCAGAAATTTTTCTGACCAAACATCGAATGAAAATGTTCACGTAATTTGCATTTTCATTTTTGTGTTACTGGCGACTTTTACTCAACATTTTTCAGCTGGCCAGTATCATGCGATTTCGTTTTTCTATTTGCTGTGCGCCAGCTCGTCTGTGTGTGTGTGTGCCGTCCGTCCGTCCATCTGGCTGTCCTCGCTACCGCGAGGCCATTGACTGCAAGTAAACTGAAGTCGCGTTTTGTTTGTCCTCCAATGGATGTTTTCATTTATTTAATTTTGTTCAATACTTTTGTTTGAGTTTATTTACACCGAACGCCGAACGAATTTGCCATTTTGTGTTTTAATTATTACTTTCTGCAACGTAAATGGCCGCTGTGTCTGTTTGCCAGTCATCTGTTCATTGCACATTTTAATTCAATTTTCTATCAGCTACAGCGTTCTGGATGCCGCCGCCCGCTGACGTGTCTCCGACAAACCTATCCTTCAGGCGTTGCTTCCCCGTTGCGTTGCCAGCTGGCCTGCCCGATCCTCAGCACATTTCCAATTCTGATTTTCCCCACTTCCAACACAGTTCAACTCCCACAAGGAAGTAAAATCGATCTACGAAATTTTATTTGCATACGCTTTGTGAGGTTTACTTCTTGCTTTTCTCTTGCTGGGTTGGCCGCCCGCCTCGAGTTGTATTGTTTCATGTTTGGAATGTGTCTGTGTGTGTGGTAAATATTAGCATTTTTATCGAATTATACAAGTTTCCCCCACACTGGCGTGTAAATATTTAAATATGCTTATGCGCCTGACCGGGTGATTTCATAAACATTTATTTTCTCTTTTAGCGGCGATTGTGCCACTGATTATATAGATTATCACCCGCAACACGACTTTTTCGTGAAGATGGTGAACGAACCTATTTCAGAAAAGCTTTGCGCCCAATGTGCAGTTTGAAACTAAATAATTCAGTAAAATCATTTCATTCACAATATGTCAGTTAATTTGTATGTAAATGCAATTTAATTTCAGCTCTAAATGTCGAGGTTGGGGCACTTCTACGTACCAGGAACATGCCACTGCCAAAACTTTCACACATTTTTCTAAGAAACCTTTCGCCAACTACCAGCAAACTACCATTGAAAGAACATTTGAAATAGTAACTGGGCCATCAATTTTCTTATATAAGTAAAAGAATCGGTGGGTATCAGCGGAAACGAGTCAGCTGACGAGCTGGTCAAGATGGGATCGGCCATGGACTCACAGCCCGAAAGGGTGGCACCGCCTTTAAGTGCAAGGCTAAGACAGTTAAAGGATTATTTCCTGAGGAAAGCGGATAGTAGGTGGAGAAATCGTTCCAGGTGCAGAGTGGCTCGACAGATTTGGCCACGCTACAACTCCCACAGAACCAATGATCTGCTGCTAAATTCTCGTAGGAATGTTTCTAGGCTAACAGCCGTGATCACGGGTCACTGGCCAATTGGCCTACACGCGGCGAGATTGGGAATCCCCCACAATCCCTTTTGCAGAAGCTGCAGGGAAACCAACGAGAGTGAGACACTCGAACACTTCCTCTGCGGCTGCCCTGCCTTAGCATTTAAAAGACTAAATTCCTTGGGGAACAGTCTGATTAGCTCTCTAGCTGATCTGTCTGAGACAAGACTGATATGCATCAAGTCCTATTTGGACGATGCGGTTGGCTTTAAGGCCCAGTATCTTCTCCCACGCAGGGAAGACCCAATCGAGGAGGCGACAGCAAAACGGCACAAAGTGCTACTTGGGTGTGCTCAGTGAGCACGCAGTCGCTGCTACCTACCTACCTAAAAGAATCGGTAGTTGGAACTATAGTATATTCCATTTATGTAGCTGAATAAAATTCTGAAGCGATTCAAAGACAATGTTTAAAGACTTAGTTCTAAGCTCATGTAGTGTCACTCAACTTTAAAAAGCTATGTTGAAGCTGAGTTCTGAACTCACGTATTGGCACCCATCCATTGGGCCTCAATTCTCTGCTCATATGTTTGTTCTGTTCATGAAATCTTTCTTACAATCAGTAGTTTTTAGCACCAAATGCAACCATTTGTCATTATATTCTAATAATTACAATACGCATATGTAATAACTAGATTACGACTAAGTTAGAAGTAGATAAGGACAACCAATAACTTTTTCTCTATTAAGTTAGTAGACATAGACAGAACTGCATATTTCTTCCCCTTTCCCCTTTCGTACAATTTCCAATTTGTGCTTAACTGACCAATCTCTGCTTTCCGAATGCCTCCAAAAAGCAAAACAGCCCTCATTTGCATTTTCAAACTACTGTGAAACAATTGCCGAAAAGTACACATCAATTACGGGTGCAGTTATCCTGCCATGGAAATATAGACGAATCCTTCAGCCGTCAGCAGCATTGAATGCGACAGTACTCGTCGGCGTACCATAACGTTTTATACAACATGCACTGCGTGCACGTGTTGTACGCACCATAAATGTAGTTATGAATCTGCTATTTTCGCCTGCCCACCCCACGGGCACGCGGCTCCTCGGCCCGCCCAGCGCCGTGCAACCCTTATGCAATCCTTTCAGGATACACAAGCGCTACCCCGCCGCAACCTGTACGGCGACTACAACGCGCCGAGTACGCCGAGTGGTTAAATGCCAAGTTGCAATACGTGGCACGGCGCATTTTCCACTTTCCACAAGCTGCCTCTCACACGCGTACGCACATGAATCTACGCATTATTCGATTGCCTGCGTTGTGATTCGGCCACTCCAAAGTTTGGTAATTGAAATTAAATGATATTCTACCAGGCAGTAGATATCACGCGCGTAGCGTGCAGTGCTGTGTTGTGTGTTTTCTGTTGTGTTGTGTGTTGCGTGGTTGTTGTGGTGGGCTGCTTGACAGTTGTCTGGTGGTCGTGGGTTACTCGTTTGGACGGCTGACTGGAGATGCGCCGACTGGTTGGCGGGCAACCCCCAAACGTTCGGCCGCGTACGCCGGCGTATGCGAGCTGCAAAAGTGCGCAGAATTAAAGTTTGACTTTTGTGTGCGCAGTTGGTATTTCATATTTGTATTTGTGGCAATTTTCTAACAACAGATGATGTCGGTGCTGCGTCAGCGGCCATCTGCGTGATCCGCCCGTGTGCATCGTTACAGCGGAACCGGAAGTCGACTGTAGTGTATGCAATTTTGCACAAACTATAAAAAAAGATGAAAGAAGTGTGAAGCTCTTTGTTGTTGGCTGACCGTATGGTCAGAGTCCACAAACGAAATTTGAGCGACTCCACTTTGGTGGTATTCGTCGCTGCTGCGTCTCGCCTGCGTGGTTGATGGATGCGTTGGACAGTGTGTTGTGCTGTTGTTACTGCTGTTTGTTGTTGTTGTTTTTATTGTTACTTGCCGTTGTTAACAATGATTGTTTGATTTATCTCTTCTCTTTCTATCACTCTCTTGCAGCGAAAGAAAAAATATAAACGATAACAACAACAAAAATAATAACAAAAACTACAGCAGCATCATTTCTCATGTTCATGAATAGCACCAGCACCAACAATCACAACAATAACAAAAACAGTAACAGCAGTCGCAGCGGTTTGCAGCATTGAGCCCAACACAACTGTTTATCAGTGCCATTACGTGCGCCAAGACGCATTCGCTAGCAGCCCCGCACGCCGTGGTCCCCAGCCAGATTGTGAGCACTATCGGCAGCCGCATCATCAGCAGCAGCAACAGCGAAGCACGAGCACGAACAGATCAGGTTGACTCTGCTAACTTGTCGCCGGTGGCTGGAAAGTGTCACGTCGCGCGCGCGCGCACACAAGTCAAACGATTTTCATCTTTCTATCTGCCTCTCGGTTTTCCGCAGTTTGGACACAATTAAAAAATTAACAAGGCAAAACCCAAAATAGAAAAAAGCCGCAGCAAAACGTTCATTTGACGAAAGCAACCAGCGCAGGCAACGTAAAAAAATTGTTGAAAGGGCATAAACAAAAATCGAAAACCCCAAAAAATTTGAGAAAAAAAAATAAACAAACATACAAAAATCAAATAAAATAGCAGCGGCCAGGAGAAAAAGAAAGCCAGCGCGCTGCACTGCTGACGGCGGTATGCTGCTGAACAACGGTTTTTTGTAAAACACTGCTGAGAACAAAAACAACAATAACAGTAACAATAAACGCTGCCAGTGCGAAAAGCAAAAGCCAAGTTAAAGTCTGATCAAAGAAAATCAGCCAAAGTATAAAGGGGGAAAACGCAGCATCGACACTCTGCAGGAAAAAATAATAGAAAGAACGAAACGCAGAACCACATTTGCCAAGTCGAAACCGAGCTGAGCTGAAATTGCGCTCAGCCAGCGGCGGCAGCAGCAGCAGTAACTAGCAAACGTGCCAGCCAACTGACTGGCTAACCCGCTGCCAGTTAGAAGACAGTCAGAACAACAAACCAACCAGCCAGTCAGCCAGCAAATAATCGAACAACTGCTAAGCAGGGAGCAGCGCACGCTACACTCCGCACCCGTGTACGGGACCACAAAAGACCGCCGAACCGACCAGCACCACACTTCTTCAGCTCCACTTCACGCCAAGTCCACGCCGCACCACACCACATCACTGGCCGCTGTTTGTTTAGTTCGTTTGCTGCCACTTTGTATGCCTCTCCCTTTTCGCCGTCATAAAGCGACTGCGTTTTAGTTTCGGTTTTCTTGGCCAAACAACACACGAAATCAGTAACTTTTTCCTTTTTTTTTTTGTAACATTCGGTAAGTGAAATTCTGCACTGAGTCCGTGTCTATTACTTGCAATCGCTCTTTGTGACTCCTTTAGCGTCGTTCTGTCTCTGCCAAACTGTCCCTTCTGTGTCTGTTCGCTGCATTGTTTATTTTTGTATGCGAGTTTCTCATTTCGTCTCTCTTGGCCTTTTAATTGTCCAAATGTATGATTTGCTTTGATTTTGATTCTGTTTGTAAATGTTTATAAAGTTTTGAACTGATGAAAGTGCCATTTCATACATTGACTTTTCGCATAATTGCTCGACGCACGAAGGTATGAGCTACTTTGGGTTCTTTTTTCGAATTACAGTCGTGTCTGGGTATAGTGAACACCCTATATAGTGAACACCCAAATTTTAACATAGAGCCTCTAAATATTGAACAAAATTTTGAAAACAATTTCAAGCAAAAAGTGTATTTTGAGCAAATAAAAAAAGTTTTTGAATAAAAATGTTAACCTTGATATAGTGAACAACCTCAATACTGTGAACAGGCCTTGCAATAATTAGTTCACTATATCCAGACACGACTGTACTATGTTTTTGAATCGTGTAAATTTTTATTCATTATTTTAAAGTGATTGAAAGGTTTGCTGTTTTGTCGGAATTATCACAAAATACAAAAGCCTATGAAATTATGTTGGTTCAAACATAGTGAAATATGGGTTTAACCCTTTCGACCCCAAAGTTGCCTGAGAGCAACTTCACTTCACTTCACAAATTTGTTATCGTATAGCAGAAGCTACGATTGATTTATGGGTTCAATTTAAGTAGGAACCAACAAATTAATATTTTTAGAAGCGAATTCAAAGCAAATTACAAACATTTCACTGTTATCCCCAAAATAATTTCCAATAATTTGCAGCGAAATCAGAGAAAGTTTGTGTTCTAATTGAAGTCTAAGAATTGGGCGCGTTTGATCAAAACCCTGTTTCTTTAATAATGGTTAAATAAAATCAGAAAGTGATAATTTTGTATTTTTGCATAAATATTAAAAAAGTTTTCTGTAATTAAAAAATATTGATACAAAATGTATTTAACCCGTGTTAAGCTAAAATTGTTCAAAAGTAAACTAGCTCTAGAACTCTAATAAAGAGGCGTGGCGACTTCAAATGTCGTGTGCACACTTCTTAGGCAAGTTTTTCAAGATTTAAATACCAAAAACTAATATCGAGACACAGGGTAAAATTCGGGGTCGAAAGGGTTAAATGCTAAGTTGGCATTTCATTAGGAAATTGAACTATGAATATGAACACCAGAAGCTGATTCCTAGATTATTCAATAAAGATATCAATATTTACAATATTTTTTATTTGCAAATCAAATAATTATTTCCAATCAAAGTCATAATTCCAATCAATTTCTCATTTTAGTTGATTGAAGAAGAAATTCTGTCTAAAATATGAATTTTTTTTTACTTATATTATTTATGGTTCGTTGGAGTATTGGCATTTCCTGAACATTTTTCATGGGATTCTCAAAGAGTTTTTTATGTATTCAAAGAAATTTCTATAGAGTTGAAAGGGTTGATTAGAGGATTTCGCAAAATAAAAGAACTCCAAATTCACCTTTTCACCTTAAAGTTTATTTGTTTCGCTTAAGCATCTGTCAACGTAATTTCAATGGTTTCCCCTCTAAGTTTATGTGCTCATAATTTTCAATGCCAGCTTTGAACAATTAATATTTCTTGCTACCTTTGTTTTCGATTGACTGGAGATTGAAAATTCATTAAAATTTATTTTTGGAAACCAATTTGCATATATCCAAAACATTCTACCTCGTTCACCTCTTTTTAAAACTGTTAGCAATCCACTAACATTGGTCTTTCAAGTTTAAAAAAAGTGTAGTAATAACCATTTTCAACGTTCCTATTATTTTTAGGTCTGTCAATTTATGAGAATTTAATACAAATTCTTTTTCTTTCGAAAAAATCCCCAACTTTGAGAGTTTAACTGTGAAACCTTTCTTGCAATGCCCGATGACGGTAGCGTGAGTCAGCTGCGCCCAAGTCCCAGTCGATATTCTAACTTGTTTCGCTTCTTGTGCTGCCAAGCTTTATTATCTTCATTCTGCTTTATTGGCAATTTCGTCATCATATTTGCATACATTTAATACGAGCTCGTAGCGTTTGAGTGGCTGTGTGGCTCTTGTACTGTCATACACTGTCACGTTGTTATTTCTTTTTTGTGTTTGTGGATTTCTTTTTTTTTGGCATTTCGAAATCTTCTACTATTTTCTACCTAACTCTGGAAATCTGAAAGCTGATTCATTGGCGAATTCTCTGGGTTTGCTTAATCAAATTTTAAAAATAGCCAAATACTCGCATACTTTGCAGCAATGCTATGTGCTACGAGTTTGATTTCCATGCCAAAATCGAAAAAATCATAACCGAGCAATGCTCTTTTCCAATAAATCTCAAATGTTTCGATTCTGATTTGCGCTCTTCGTAAGGTGAATGTAATTCGTTCAGTGTTGGAATGTAAGTCAAAATTGGAATGCCAAAGTCGTAATTTTCAATAATTGAAGCATTTATGCAAACACAATGTTGCCGTTTTCTATTCGATTATTTGCCGCTCCGATTATAACCGAAAATTGGTTGCATTCTCCATTTT
The DNA here is from genome assembly GCA_964056695.1 of Melieria picta. NCBI lineage: Eukaryota > Metazoa > Arthropoda > Insecta > Diptera > Ulidiidae > Melieria > Melieria picta. Next base: position 118,351,370 of record OZ057398.1, read on the forward strand.
GCATTGATTACATGAGCTCGCTCGCATCAAAGTTGCTTGCAGCCACGTCCATCGAGTGTCTGCGAATATTTACAATAAAGTCGCATTGTGCTCGCTCGGCCACTGATAAGCACTGCCAGGGGAGGCGCAAATGTTCGACCGTCTGGTGCAGGGGCGCTACAATGGAAAATCAATGCGTTTCGAATGGAAGACACTTGTTTTATTTTTATACCTACTCATTGTTGGTGGCACCCGCGCGCCGCCAGCGCCGTGCACCCTTAGTTAGGATTATAGATTTTCATTTTCTATTTTTTGCATGGCTTGGTTCTGCACGGCGCGACTTTTCTGTTTTATCAACTTCAATCGAACAGCGCCGACCTACTGCCACCGACCAGTCGCACATGCGTCAATGTGTATCGCAAACAGGCAGGCAGACAGATAGACACGCGGACGGACGCTCGACGAGAGATTGCAGTGCGCCCGATGCGCCGTGGTTCGCTTTGTGCTCCACAGCGACAGCTGTTTCGTGGCGTGTGCGCGTGGACACATTTATGCGTTCGGCGCTGTCGCCTCCGCCTGCCCCGTTCCCACATTGTTGGCAGTTTGCTTGTATTCTGCTTTTGTTATTGTTTATCAATTCGTGTTTATGTTGGCTACATTTGTTGGTTTCCGATTTCCGAAATTCCACAGCGCCCGCTGTGCGGAGCTGTTACGGACATCCTTGTCGCCAGCCCATTCGCCATTAATCGAACGCATTCCGCGCCAACCACTTTCGCACACACACATGAACCTATCGCAATATATGAGAAAATAGTGTTGCTCCGTCAGATTGAATGCAATATGCTTTTTCTGTCTCATTGCAGATTACAAAAGAAACCGCATTGGCGCTATTCAATTGCATTTCTTAAAACAGATAAGACTCAACCAAACAAAAGAGGGCGCAAACAAACCAGTTGCCGCTGGAAGAGAATAAAAAAGCGAAAGGTTTTTAATTGTGCAGTTATTCTCACAGCGAAAGCATAAATTAATCTGTTCTTTTTATGTTTGTTTTCAGCACAAGTCTCCCCGCGCCAACACTGCGAATTCATCAACAGCTGCCAGCGTCACTGCAACCACGTAGAGAGGCTGCCACCGTATCACCACCCACCATCCAATTAAAAGAACATACACACACGCACAGACAGCATGGAGCTGCGAGTGGGCAACAAATATCGACTGGGCCGCAAAATTGGCTCCGGCTCGTTCGGCGACATTTACCTGGGCACAACCATCAACACAGGCGAGGAAGTCGCCATTAAGCTGGAATGCATACGCACCAAACACCCGCAGCTGCACATCGAATCCAAGTTCTACAAAACGATGCAGGGCGGCATCGGCATACCGCGCATCATCTGGTGCGGCTCCGAAGGCGACTACAACGTCATGGTGATGGAGCTGCTCGGTCCGTCGCTGGAGGATCTGTTCAATTTCTGCTCGCGCCGCTTCTCGCTAAAGACGGTGCTGTTGCTCGCCGACCAGATGATCTCGCGCATCGACTACATTCACTCGCGCGACTTTATACACCGAGACATCAAGCCCGATAACTTCCTGATGGGTCTGGGCAAGAAGGGCAACCTCGTGTACATCATTGACTTTGGTCTGGCGAAGAAGTTCCGCGACGCGCGTTCTCTAAAGCACATACCGTACCGGGAAAACAAAAACCTCACCGGTACCGCACGCTACGCCTCGATCAACACACATCTGGGCATCGAGCAGTCGCGCCGCGACGATCTCGAGTCACTCGGCTACGTGCTCATGTATTTCAATTTGGGCGCCCTACCGTGGCAAGGTCTGAAGGCGGCCAACAAGCGCCAGAAGTACGAACGCATCTCGGAGAAGAAGTTGTCGACGACAATCATGTCGCTGTGCAAGGGCTTCCCCAGCGAGTTTGTCAACTACTTGAATTTCTGCCGCCAGATGCACTTTGAGCAGCGCCCCGACTACTGCTACTTGCGGAAACTGTTCCGCAATCTTTTCCATCGCCTCGGCTTCACGTACGACTACGTCTTTGATTGGAACCAACTGAAGTTCGGCGGGCCGCGCAATCCACAGGCCATACAGCAGCAGCAGGACGGCGAGGCCCAGCCGGGCCAGGAGGCGTCCGCTTCGCAGCAACAGCACCAGCACAATCAGAAGCAGCTGGCCAGCGGCGTGGCGGCCGTGAGCAGTGCACAGATCATGAACTCGGGCGGCGGCGGCGCGCAGACATTGGTGAGCAGTAGCGGCGCCATGGTGGGCGGCACCTCGCAGATGGTGGTGGGCGGCAACGGCGGCTTGAACATGGACGACTCAATGGCGGCCACGAACTCGTCACGTCCGCCCTACGACACACCGGAGCGGCGCCCCTCGATTCGCATGCGTCCGGGCGGCGGCGGCGGAGTGCAGCCGGGCGGCGTGGTCAACGACGTGAGAATCGCGAAATAATATTTTATTGTTTAGATTTTGAGTATGATAATTGAACGCTAGTTAATAGAGTAGGTCGTCTTCGCGTAGTTTTAGACATTTTAGATTTTTAAATTCGTTTAATTTCACTGCGTCACCGGGTCAATGTCGGTGTCGTCGCTGTCATCGTTTATTGGTGTTTTGTACTCCACACGGCGCAGTGGTGCCTGCATTGGCATTGACGATGATGGGAAGAAGCCAGCGCCAAGGCGCATTCGGCACCGCCAATGACGCAAATGGCAGCACCACAGTAACACGACAGCAACTAGCGCGAAGCCAACTGCGCAGTAATACGAATGCAAGGATGAACTAACACAAACATTTCAACCGCAACCGAGCAACGGCGGAAATTGCATTAGCAATGATTCGAAGATGCGAGCTGGCGATGCGCCGTGCGATGGTGTTCGTTGCAAGGAAGCAAAGCATACAAAACAAAAATACATAATTGCAAATATATGCGAACTGTATGTATTGTATACACTCACACACTATATATACAACTATATATATATACATACTAGTATATATATATGCGTAGTTATATATAAATATGGAAATACTTGTACTAATTAAGTTCATATTCGTAAATCAAAAGCTCAGCAATGAAATAGCTGTTAAAAACTTTGCTCGATTTTGAAATTGAACACACGCCAAGCAAGCAAAACACAACTGAAATACAATACAAACCGTAACCACAACAAAATGTACTTGCAAATAGAAAAATGCTGCAACTCACAATATCTAGGAAACTACAGAAACTGAAAATGAAAGTCGGATTTTCTTGGTTGCTACGAAGTTCTACGCTGCAGCGAAAATTCATAATTATCCAATTTAAAAAAATTTAAAAAAAAAAATAAAATCCAACCTTGAATGAATGGATGATAAAATTTATTCAAACATACATATACTAAACACCCACACACACACACACACAACACACATACACACTAGCATTGTATATTTATATAACGATTCTTTAAGTTTAATTCTAATTCATAAATTTTATTAAAAAGAAATTTTGGAAATATTTTATTTTTGAAAATTTAAAATTTTAGTTTTTCTCCTTCGCTACGCCTTAAGTGATAATTCGCATACATAACAGAAACGATAAGCATAAATTCTTTGGAACGCAACTAACGACACAGACATGCCGAAGAAGACCAACAAATTTTCACAGAAACCAGTGGCAATTGGCGCTTTCTTCATTTTGTCTGATTGTTGAACATATATACCTACCACATACATATGTATGCTAAATGTAAGCGATTTCATATTGTACGCTAAGTAATCGTTAAGCCTTATCACACACACTTCACAGTACTGGCAATTACGGGCGGTGCTGTGCAAGCGAGGAGAATGTTCACCTTATGCTGCATTTACAATTTCGATTTCAATATACAGTCAGTCAGCAGGGCAGGGCGCCAGTGCGGTGGCTGCAACTGGGCCGGCTGGCTTTTGAGGCGCTTTGACAAAATTCAACTTGCTCAGCATTGCTTTTAAGGGGATCTTTTATATTCTCAAAGTCTTGCAATACATTCAGAAAACATTTGATTTACTCTTTAATATTGGATCACTTTAGACTATTTGTTCAATAATCTTTCGCTTCGCAAATAAATAACTAGATTTATGCGGCAAAACAGTGGACTAGTGCCAAAACTCGTCCTTGCTGGCATGATTATCCGCAGCTGCGCGGGAAAGAGGTTTTGCAATACGCAGGAAACTCGCATGCGATACATTAATTTATAGCTTTAAATATATCTCAAAATTTCAACACTACTTAAATACAAATAAATATGATTTGCATTTGTTTTGGTATCTTTCACTGAAATGAAAAGTAAAACAAAGCGGCATTGAAATGCGCATTAATTCGCCACAAATACTTTGCACTGCGTATGTATGAATGAGTATGTCTCTTATATACACAATGTTTGATTTATAAAATTGTTTTGTTTCAAAACCAGCTGCAACTACAAACCGCAGCAGATGGCGTCAAGTTAATGTTTGCTGCAACAAACAAACATTTATTAATTTAACAATAATTAATACTGCTAGACTAAGTGATTGTGTAAAAAGAAATATATAGGAAGGAACTCAACTGAACAAAAACTAAAAACCTAAACAAGCAACTTTAATTAATTGTAATTTTGAATAAAATACCATTAACTATAAATAACAAACGACAAAGGACACGTAGCAGGCGTCCCTAATTAGTAATAGTGACTAGTAATTTTAAATTTAATGCAAATATGAATATGGAAATAAAACTTACAGCTATGAAATGAAATTAACACACCGGCCGGAATGTTTAATTTATGCACAGCCAACAAATGTAATTAGATTTGCTTGCAGCTGTTGATTTGGCTATAAGCATCGCAATTGATTTGGTTAGTTTCTTAACAACCGAAACAAACACGGGTGCAATGAAAATTTTGCATTCGCCACCATCAGCTGAAGTTGTTGGTCGTTGTATTTGTAGGCATTACAAATTGCGCCGCTCTCGACTCAAGTCGAGCGTTTTCTTGCATTGGTTTCTTTTTGAATAAGTTTTCTAATCTTATAAATGCCAGTTACTCGTTTCGTATTTCGGATCTTTAACTCTCTATGTGTTCATTTTGATTTTGTATGGAATAAGTAATGCTATTTGTAATCGCGGCGTTGGGTGTTTTATTTTAATATTTTCGATTCTGCAAAAATATCCCATAAGCATAAAACATGCATACATATATATACATTCGGTATATATAGTAGCAACAAGATACCAACTGAATTTAGATATTAATACAAACATAAATAATGTATGAATGTGCGTAAACTTAAGCTAAACTACAACCAAGAAATAATAATAATAACAACAACAACAATACAAACAATTGCAAGCAAACAAACAAAGAAATTGAAAATGCAAAAATACTAAAACTAAATAAATTAAATAAATAAATAAATAGCGTTTATGAAATTTTGTGTATAAGTGGAAATGAAAATTATGCAAGTTGCATGTGCAACGCATTAGCCGTAAACACAAAGCAACAAATGCAAACATTGAACATAAACAAAACAAATAAAAAATAAATAAAAATAAACAAATTCAATACTAAAAAGACACATACAAAATCAATTGAGAACTTAGCTATTATAGAAATATTATACAATTTAGCCAGCGTACATATTATTAAAGTGATATTTCTTTTAATTATTTTGCGTTTTATTTCAAGTATGCCATTTTTTCTACGTTTTTGTGTTTGGTTGTGGCCTGCAGTGTTGAGTTGAGTGGCATTGTCAAAGCCTAAACAATGTCTACGAATACTCATTGGCGTCGCAATGCCTTCAGTAGAGCTTCTTATAGCAGAATTCATTGGTCAAAAGTAGTAAGAATTTCACGAAATTTAAAATATAAATTTTCAACACATGTGACTACTGCTTTGGGTATGGAATTCGGTGCAAAATAATTTGAATGTTTGGTTTGAGTTACAAGTAAATCGAAGCACTTTGGGCTGTTAAAGGATTGCATTTTTTAACTAAAACTTGCTAACAAATTTCATAAAAATTTAAACTACTCAGCAGAATGCATTTTAAAGTGAATAGAAATGTGCTTATGGACTCCAACCTGCTTATTGATTGTAATTTAGAAATTATCGTAAGCCTGAAAATGATATGTTTTGAAGAAATCTGAAATCAGTATTCCAATTTACTTTAACCCTTTCGCTACAGGTTTTGACTGGGGAAAGTTAAAATTTTTAATTTTACGTCTTAGGCTTCTATGTGGTTATATTAGCAACATTCCAAAAGAAATTTTTTAATTTTTATACTCGGACCCTGTATTTAAGAGTTGTTTTCTATGAGAGCAACCACATCGTTGTGGCTGTAATAATTACTTAAACATAAAACTTTTTACGCATTACGAAAATTTGAATATTTCTTCATTTATTTCAGCCAAAATTAAAAACAAAAGTATCTAAATTGAAAGAAAACGTCAAATTAAAAAGTTATGTAAAGTTTTCTGCTTCTTCTTCCTTTACTATGTCAAGATATACCATTTAAAAAACGTGTATACTTCTCTTCTACAAACTTTAATATTCAGTTTATTAATTTCGTATTTTTCCTAAAACTTCAAACTATTCTAAGGACCAACAAAAAATGTATTCTTGAAACCAAAGAGGGCTCAGACGTCCACAAAGTAGCAATGTGCCATATGGCAACAAAATAGCGAAAGGGTTAAGGATTCAAACTAATTTTAAGAATTCCAACTGACCAATTTGAATTCTGCTATATAATGTAAACTGATTTAAAAGTCCTTTAGAAACTCACAAGCCAGTGCTACAACGTTTTCAAGCCTACTAACAATTTGTATACTGATCGGTTTTTTGCTGGCTTGAAATATCGCCACAATTTCAAATAGACTGACAGTCATGTGACCAATTTAGGGTATTAATTTGCTACTTCAGTTAAATTTCTCTTAGAAAATCGCTTCAAATTAGCAGAAACTGGTGGAACTTTTGACTGTTTTCATCAACTTTAGTTAAGGTTTAACAATAATTATTAACCAACGGCTAGTAATAATTAATGTCAGCCACACTCAACTGAAGCCAATCAGTAAAAACAAAAAAGCTTAACTGCAGACGTTGAAAAGGACGTTGTACTGTAAATAATGAACGCAACGTGTGATGCTGTGCCAGTGACGCGATTTAATGTTTAGCGTTTAGCAAATTTAAAAATTTTTATTCACATTTTTATTCCAAACACACACATTTACATAAATTGCCTACTTAACAAGCAGTACTAATACATTTACGGTATGCGCATTAAATGTCCATTAATGAATTAAGCTTCTATGGGAAAAATTAAGTTAGTGCCGAATTGTTTGTATATTCGAAAATGTATAAAACACTTTACAGCGCAAGAAATTTCACTCAAATTGGAAAAACGCATTAGCAAGGAAAATGTGAGAATCACAGCAACAAGCAAGAAAATTACAAACTTACTAAAAAATAAAATTATAACAAGACAGCAAACAAAAACCACCACAGTGATATGAATTACAACAAACAAACAAAAAACACAAGGAACAAA